>CM061065.1:185768189-186284472 GCA_030762895.1 Sophora flavescens
AGTAAGTAGTATTTTTGCTTCCTTACTTGAAAGACTCAAGCACATAAAGTTGAGGGTTGAACTGTGAGAGTTGAGCCAAAGGGATGTCAAAACCTTCAAACAAATTGATATTTTGATGGTCACTTGTTACACCTGCCCCGGAAGGAGTTAGGGCAGGAGTGCCCCAAAAGTAATTGATAGGACTCAAAGGACATAGAAAAGACATCTTTAGCTTGTTTTTGAAGTTTGCTCAACAAGGATGATGGAATCCCGTGATTAACCAAACGAAACAGCCCCCAATGCTTGCATGCCTCCTCAAGCTTGTTCATCTCATCGTGGTTTAAACTTTGAAGGTCTATGACTGGTAGGGGATCCAGATACCTGGTCGGGTTCCCACCATCATCTGGAGTTAGGATAAGTGGTTGTTGGTGAATAAGGTCACGGAGAATGGGAGGGAAGCACTCCAAGTTATTCATCATTCAATTCAGATTATACTATAACATGGTGAAGAAAAATCACACTAGATTATGCATTCATTTATAGTAGATTGGCATGTAGGTTATGAAGTGTAACACTTTAGGTACTACCACCGCTTGCCTCGAGAAACAATTAAAGTAATTGAAATAATTGGAACTAGAAGTAGAAGGTAGTACCATGTAGTCATGTACCGAGTTTTTCGTCTTGAACCTGTGCATTGCAATTTGCGCGGGCTAAATAATTTATATTATATATCTATATCTATATAAATATAAATTACATAAAATAACAACATATAAAGTAATTATAATCTTAAGTTATAAAAAATATATTTTTTGTTACATTTCATTAACTAAAATACAAATATTAAACAATGATTGTTTTAATTTTTCAATATATTTAATTTCTCATAAAATTTTATTTTTTGAATTCCTTAACTAGTATCTTGAGCAAGATCCCAATTTTAATAGAAAAAAAAATTAAATACAGCAAATGGATATAAATTATTTGATAATAATAGTAAACATAATAACATCTCTTGATAATATTTGAAATTCTTAGTAAATAAAAATTGTGGGAGAAAAGGAAAGAAAAAATAATACTTAGGAAGTAGGCCAATTATTAAAAATCGATGATTTGAATTGATATAAAAAATAATAAATGAAACCAATATGTATTAAATAGAAAAGGGACTAACAATAAGACTCAACATAATTGATAAATAGTTCTATAAAAAACACATAATTGATAAATAGTTGAGTTTTTTAATAATGTTGTTGGATGTTTAATTCCTAACATGTTTATGAAAAAAAAAAATATTATGAACCAAAAAAAATTTATTGAAAAAGACAAAACTTACTTTGGTAATACCTACATCTCGACTGAGATTATCCTTAGATACATCAACAAAGAAAAAAAAAACTAAATCGACCTATACTATAGCAAAATTAATAAAAGAAAAACTTTGGTTTTAATGCACCATTGTGGAAGTATTTTTCGGATGACTTTTTATACAAACTATTTTCTCTCAACTCTCGTTTTTTTTTGAAACGCAAAAAGAGGATCTATTAATGAAGGGTATACGGGATACCCTGAACCCGTATACAAAATACCCAACACAAAAAGGATAAAAACACCCCACCACCACCCTTAAGCCACCAGAACGTACAATGCCAAGATACTAACTGCATCTAAGTTTTTACAGGATATATACTTGTAGCACAAATCCAATAGAATAAAAACTAGGATGCCCACCAAGACCCTGATCCAGTGAGAACTCCAAAAAATTAAGGTGTCACTTTAATGCATTCTAAAGGGTTAATACTCCAATCCAAGAAAGAAAAAGTTCCATTCTTCAATAAACCATTGCACCATGTCCACACACTAATGAAGATCATTTCTGTTACCTTGACAAAATCTGAAGTTCCTTGATTAAATACTAAATCATTCCTAAACAACCAGATATTCCAAATAGTAGCAAACCAGAATAATTTCCAACTCTTTTTTGACCCCAAGCCATCTAACATCCATGTATGCTATTGGAGCAGCTCCATAAGGTTCCCTGCCAGAGCTGTTTGAACACCAAAAATGCTATACACATACATCCATATAGCATAAGTTAGTTTACAATTAAGGAAAATGTGTGATGAAGTCTCAAGTTCTGAGTTACAGAATCTGTACATTGTTGTCTCATTTTGAAACACAATTCCTCTTCTCTGTAGGTTACTTGCAGTTGGTATCCTGTCAATTATTGTTCTCCAACAGAAAGCACTTTCTTTTAGGGGAATATAATTATCCCAAAGTAGTTTAAAAAAGCTGGCCGAATGTTGTCCAGCAACTCCTATCAAAAAGTTGTATGCCGAGCTGACCGAGTAGGAAGAATCAACATAAAGTTTCCAAAACCAAGAATCAGTCAGATGTTCCACAGGTTTGAATCTCTCCAGAAAACCCAGCATAGTTGAATACAACTCTTCTTCCCAAGAGAAAAAATTCCTTCTCCATGGGATTTTCCAAGTCCACTCTCCATCATGCCACTCACCCAAGCTAACCGTCGCATCTTTGTTCAATGCGATTGTGCCCAGCCTCTCAAACACATTACAGAAAGGCTCATTGGTAGCCCAAGAATCGAACCAGAAAGAAGTCAAATGCTCGTTCCCTAATTTCCTAGTTAACCCCGAAAATAACCAACCTTCCTTGATGACCCCTCTCCCTTCTAAGTTTCCCAAATCACTCCACCAATGAGACACCTCCCCACCCTCCGCAGTTTTTACAGCCCAACTAGCTTTCCATGAATGTGGATAGCCATACCTTACCCTAAGTAGATTTCCCCAAAGAGAAGTCGAGTTTGAAAAAAGCCTCTAACACCACTTTCATAGGAGGGCTAAATTGAACACACCCACATGTCTAATTCCCAGTCCACCCTCCTCTCTTTTCTTGCACACTAAATCCCAACTAACCCAGCATATCTTTCTACATTCTTCACTCCCACCCCACAAAAAACTTCTCTGTATTTGAATAATTTTATTGATTACCTTCTTAGGAGCCTTGTGAAAAGAAAGGTTGTACACTGGCATGCTCGAAAGGACCTCATTGAGTAATATCATCCTTCCTCCGAATGAGAGATACTTGTTTCTCCAACCTTGCAGCCTCCTCTGGATTTTGTTGATCATGGGCATCTAGCTAGGTTGCCATCCTTTTTGGGTTTGCACCTACTTGAATTCCAAGAAACTTAAATGGTAGCACTCCCACTTTACAATTGAGGATGTCCGCAACTAAATCAATGAGCCCCTGATTTGGTTTAATGCCAAACAGTTTGCTTTTGAAGAAGTTGACTTTCAGACCCGCTGCAAGCTCAAAATTCCTCAATATCCCTTTCACTGCTCTCACATTTTGAATTGAAAAATCACCCAACATTACAATGTCGTCCGCATACTGGACGTGAGATATCCCAAACTCCTCACCCACCCCTTTGACCACAAATTCTTTAAATCTGTTGTTGTCCACCGCACTCCTGATAAGACCATTAAATTGAGCCCCTCGGTCACTATGAGGAACAAAAATGGTGCCATTGGGTCTCCCTGCCGGATGCCTCTTAACATATCAAATTCCTTTGATGGGCTTCCATTAACTAGAACGGAGACTGAACTGGATTCCAAACAAGCAGTTATCCATGCTCTCCACTTTGCATCAAACCCCAATCTAAAGAACATGTAATCTAGAAATTCCCAACTCACTGTGTCATAAGCCTTTTCGAAGTCAACTTTGAAAACCAAACACGGCTGATTCTTCCTCTTTGCATAATCCACTAACTCATTCACAATTACCACCCCATCGAGAATATTTCTTCCCTTCAAGAATGTTGTTTGATTTCTGGAGATGATTGAGTCCATCACTTTACTCATCATGGCAGCCAACAGTTTAGCAAATACTTTATAGAGGTAGCCTACCAGCGAAATTGGTCTGTAGTCATTAAGTCCCTCTGGATTTTCCTTCTTCGGTATCAGAACCAGGAAAGATGCATTTGAACCTTTGACGAATCTTGCATTACGGTGAAAATCATCCACAAGCCGACAAAAATCATTTTGGACAACCTTCCAATACTTTTTAATGAAAGAAAAATTATACCCGTCCGGTCCCTGACTCTTATTTCCCTCACAATCCCAAACTGCATCTTGTATCTCTTTTCTTGTGAAAGATCCGGTTAACCTCCTGTTTTCCTCCTCCGAGATGCTTTTGAAAGTAACTCCATCCAGTGTTGGTCTGGAAAAATCTTGTTGGCCGAATTGGCTTTTAAAATGATCGAAAATGCATTTCTTTACCGCTTCAGGCTCCTCAACCCAAAGCCCATGACACCATTCCATGAATAGCATTTTCCTGCCTTCTTTTATTAACAAACGCATGAAAGAATGAAGAATTGACATCTCCCTGCCTCAACCAAGTCATCCGCGATTTCTGGAAGGTTATTGAATCTTTTATCCTAGATAAACTCCAGAAAGAATCAAATAGCTCCTTCCTTTTCATATATCACCAGCCAAAAAGCCCTCATTCTCCCCTCTGTCATCAACCCTCGTATTTAAAGTCGTAATATGCATATATGGGGTTAAAAATTGTGAATGTTGAGATGCTAAAATGGGAGCAAAGCAAACATGTTTGTATGCTAAAATTAGGTGAGTTTATACCCAAAAAAAAAAAATTAAAATTAGGTGAGTTTGATATTTAAAATTCCAAATCTATCAAGAGTGCATTGTTATTGCTGATTATGTTAAAAAAATATTTTTTTAACTAAATAATCATTTTTTAAACATTTTTTTTGTGTTTTTGTTAAATAATGAAAACAAGAAAAAATATTTTTCTAGTTAAAATGGAAATATACTTTCATTAGCTTTTGAAAAAAAATCATTTTTTATAACTAACTACTTTTAAAAAAATAATTTTATGATTGCAAAATAACACAAAATAGTTTCTATTTTTTTTTAAAAAAAATCTCTAGATTATTGAATATCAAAATCACTTACTTTATAATTAATACAAAATGGGCCCTAAATCGATATATTTTTATGCTTGACTGTTTTTTTATAGGCAAATGTAAGTGTGTTAATGTTAGTAATTTATTAGTTGGTGATATTTAAACCATCAAACTCTTTATCATTCCACTCCTTAACTCTTACACGCCAACCACCAAACCAACCTTGTAACCCTTGTGGTCGACTTGTTGTATAAGTCTCATTAGACTAAATAATTATAAAAAGTACATTGAATAAATTATTAAGCAATTTGTCTACCTATTTACCAGGTTCATCAATCTTATAAGAAACTAAAAATACTGAAAAACAGTAATTAGATAAAATTGCCATTTGTTAAATAATTATTAAGTAACTACCAAATAAATTAATAAATGTTTTACCAAACAACTTGTAATACCTATTTATTAGGTTCATTAATATTATATGTAATTAAAAATATAAGAAAATGATCGTTAAATAATTTTTTTAAAGTAAAATTCATTATAAATTTTTTTTGATAGAAAAAAATCATTATAATTTTATATCAATTTTAAGTCTTTAGTCTTTACACAACCTAAATTTAAACTTTACGGTTAACCAATTCAAAGAGTTTTTTTTAAAAATTAAAGTTAAAATTAAATTCTGAACTATAATTTCAATTTTATCCTTTAAACCGATCTTAAAATATAATATTAATACAAATAGTCAAATTGACATTGGTAATCCGTGCAAATCAATCCAACCTAGCGCAAAAGCTTAAAAGGCTTTAATATATTTACAGTCCCTATAAATATATAATATTTTGTTTTTAGTCCCTATAATTTTTTTTGGTCAAGTTTAATCCCTATAAATTACTCCATTTTGGTTTTGATCCTTTAATCTATTAACTTGATGACATAGCAATGTGAAATTACCTTCAAACCCCTGTCACATGTATATTTAATAAGAATGTGGATTTTATATAATTTATTTATTATTATTATTGAAATTAAAAAAATTACCGGGTTGTCACAACAAATTCCTGAGCCCCAATTAATTTCCCCATATGTTGTCTCTTTGTCCCAAGTTCCCAACTCTATCTCTTTCTTCTCATGTTCGTCCCCTTCCTCCCATTCCCCGAATATGTCTTCTCTCGTATGCTTTCAGATGGTAGCGATGCCAGCAGAGCACATCGCCAGGAGGTATCATGCACTATGATCCTCAAAATGATGAAGGAGAAGGTGGTGCGTCATGTGGCCCTTCGGCTGTAAATTTCAGATATGCAATATCTAAATATTTTGCAGTCAATGAGACAATCTGTTCATATTTTGAATCCTGATTCTTGTATTATATTTTCCTTTCTCTTTTTGTTCCTTTTTTCCTTCATTTTTGTAACGGATAATATTCAACTACCATTTAGAGAATTGTGATCTCTAATCAGGAAGGCTCCTACATGTGTAATGGGGAGGAAGACGAGACAAAGGGAAATTGGGGGTTAGAGATTTGTTGTATCAACCCAGTAAATTTTTTTAATAACAATAATTAATAAAAAATTTAACTCATTAGTAAATATACATGTGGTAGGGGCTTGAAGGCAATTTCATATTGCCATGTCATCAAGTTTATAGATTAACTAAATAATGAGGACCAAAACCAAAATAAAATAATTTGTAGGAACTAAACTTGTCCAAAAAATTTTTATAGGGATTAAAAACAAAAAAACCCTATATTTATAGAGATTAAAAACATATTTAACCCAACTTAAAATAAGAGATATGAGATTATACGTTGATTTTGGGGCAAAAGACATTTCTTATTTTATAGGTTCGTTTCATATGATTTGTTTTTTAATAATTGATTACATATAATTATTTGAATTTAATTTGTATATATTGATATTGTAAAGTTTTTTTACACTGTCAACCATCAGAAATTGTCACAATATTAAAAATATCTGATTATTATCTAACCACCTTACAAGTCACCAATTCCATATTTTTTTTAATTAATTGGTTACTAGTGTAAAAATCTTTATACTGACGACGCATACAAATTAAACTCTAATTATAATATTATAGTCGATTATTTTGTACATTAAATTTTATTTCAAATGTTTAATTTGGAATTTTGAATTTAAGGTTAGATATTTTAATTTTTCTTTGTTTGTTATTTAATTCTTTAATTTTTTTTTAACCCGGGTATCCTCCAGCCATGAGCTAGAGACTAATCCCTCGAGGTATTGAGATCCATTTAAGGGGTTGATCTCTCACAACAGATGTTTTTCCATACACGTGAGTCAAGAATCGAACCCCTGACCACATGCTTAAGGGACCCGGTTATAATTCTTTAAATTTTTTAACTCTTTATTTCCTTTCATGTATTAAACTATAGTATTTAATTTTGAATAATTGGATTGTTTTTTTTTTCGTTCACCTTGAATAAATGCAATTAAGGATGTCAACGGGGCAGGTGGGGGACATGGAGTACTCCCGCGGAGTGTTTGGGGACCCTGAAAATTCATTAAAAAAAAGTTAACAAACTAAACCCAATAAAATATAAAGTATATAAAACTAAAAAACCTTAAATTTAAAGTTAAAGCACTCTCCACGACATTGCAACAAGTTCAAATTAACTCAAATAGTACAACACCATATCCAACAAAAATTATGACAAGATCTAAGACTGCATCAAGCTCAATTCTTCTTATTATGCCCAACATTTAAAGTCTTTAACAACAATTTAGTGGCAGCGCGACAGATAAGTGGCACTGTGGCGAGACGTGAAGGAATAAAATTGTTACTCAGACAGAGCAGGGGTCTCGATGCGTGAAGAGCTGAGAGTGAGAGGTCTGGTCGTCTGGGACGGAAAGGCGAAGACTATAGAGGAGGAACTGAGAAACCGAATATAATTAAAAAATTTAGGGTTATTTTTTTTAAAAATATTTTATTAAATGAATAAATAAAAAATATATACTTAGAATTACTAAAATATATTTTAATATACACATATATTTATAAATATATTTTTATAATCTTACCGGGGATGGGACCTTGTGGGGCAGGGAGTATGTTCCCTGTCCCCGTCCTCGAAATGCCTTCGGGGGGGATTTTCTCCCCGTCCCCATCTCCACGGTGCAATGCCTCATTTGGGGCAAGCCCCACGGGGATCCCCACACTTGGGTGAAAATTATCATCCCAAAATGCAATATTTGGAATGTGCATTACAATAAAGGAAATTTCTTTATAATTTTTTTATGCATTATTTATCTGTTTATATGACTTTTATTGGCATTCATTATTTCGACTTATCTTTGTAGAGCATGCAATATATTGATTTTATTATAATATTGTTATTTATTGGCTATTACTACTTGGGGAATCCGAATCAATGCATTAAAATTATTAGTTAAGAAATCGATAAAAGAAATTTTTTATTGGATGTGATATACTTAATATTTTGAGAAGTATTATTTTTAGTTTTTCAATAAAAATATATTTTAATTCGAATCGTTAACCAAGACCCCTCAAAACATTGATTAGCAATACTCTTGTCTTATTTGAATGAATTTGGCAATGTGCATTAGATTTTGAATGGAAATAAATGATATTTACATTCTATTTCATTAAGATCGGTTTTACGTTGCATATTGATGAACCATTAAATGAAAATATTATATTCCAACGCTGCATTCTCTGTGATGGTGGCCTTCAGCATTTGTAAACATGTTTTGTGGAAAATAAAAATACTTTTAATTTGTTGGATTGCTCTTTTAAGATCTTGGCTTCTTAACTACTTTGTAAGGAAAGACCCTAACCTAAACCTAAGGGCAAAGCCTCTTTCAAGAAGAAATTAAACTATCTAAAGTCAGAATAGAAGAATTTAAGGGCTCGTTCTTCCTGGCTTCTAGGCTCCTCTTGCCTTTCCAGAGCAAGTTGATTTAGTCTAGTAGACCAACATTAGAGGAAAGGAAGGCTTCACACAACGAATGGGTAGTTTACTAAGTCAAGAGGTGACTAGCATTGTTAGCAAGTGAATCAGAAGCAGTAGCAATAGGACCAAGGGTGCGCTTTAACTCAAGGGTACACTTTTCTCCTTCCAGGATTTGCACGAGTTTCCATGCAAGTGATTAGAAAAACTTCTTTCACATTGTTTCAATGGTTTTAAAAATATTCTGAAGGCTTGTTTTTTTTTTTCTTTTTCTTCCGGGGTTAAGCACATTCTTATTTTCCTTCTATTCTGATACATCAGTTCTAAACGTGACAAACCTTTTAAATCTTGGGGGATTGTCATCCTAGGCGAATAAATCCTCGAGCAGTCCCTCATGCTCGACCATCAGAAGGACGGGGGGGAGTGGAGCAATGCAACGATCGTCTGCACCTTCGCTAGAAACGGAGTCGCGGTGGACGGAGCTGGATTTCACGGGGCATATAAGGATGGTGGACAATGGTGCTACTTAGCAGTAAGGACACTGCGATGGCAGATCGGGACAATGGTCTCGGGCAAGACGCACTAGTAATGCGATGACAAGGACAACGTCTCTAATGAGTAGCCTCCGTGAAACGGATGATTGTGCGGATCTGAGAGAGGCGGGCGTGGAATAGGCCAGGTCGCTCATCAGAGTTCTATGGTCTAGCCTATTGAAGGCCTAGCTTGGCCTAGCTTATTTAACAAAAAGGTCGAGCCAACGCTTTTTAAAAAGTCTATATGACTAAAGAAGTCAGGTTAAGGCTTTAAGAAAATCCTAGTAGGCTTATTTAATACACACACGTTATAATACAATTATATATTAATTATAATATTTGAAAGTAAAGTTCTATTGGTCTATTTAAATGTAAAGCTTATAGGTGGATGCATATTTAAAGACCTTTTTTTTATAGGCAAATGTTAATATGTTAGTTGTTAATTTTTCTCCTTTGCCAAGGATTGAACCTCAAAACTCCATCACCTTCCACACCTTAAACCCTTAGCTTTTAACTACTTGAGCTACCCCACCCCCCTTAAAGACCTTGTTGAAAAGTAGGCCTTTAATTAAATAGCTTTCAAGTCAGGCCAGACTTTGACGCAAGCTTATGCTTAGGCATTAAAATTGGCCTATATGAGGCTAATAAGTCAGACTCAAACATTGAGATTGAAACAGAAGCCATGTCTATTTATGTCAGGACCAGGGCCGGCCCTAGCCCGAAGCAACTATAAGGTTATGGCTTTAGGTCTCCAAATCTTTTTAGGTTATTAAGGCTTCCAATTTTTATTTTTTTTATTTAAGTTTAACAAGAAAAATAATTTAAATTTTTAAACCATAAATCATAGGAAATCATAAATATGATTGCAGTACACACAATAAAAGTTTACACTAGCCATAATAATTACACTTTAAAAATATAAAAATTTATAATAAAGATAAATTTTAAATATAAATATAAATTTGTTAACAAAATATTATTATTAGTTTTAAAAATATCACATCTCAAATTTTGTTTTAGACCTAAAAATACGTTAGGTCAGTCCTGGTCAGAACTTAACTCGACCTAACCTATTCCTATAAGCAAAAATAGGAATTCCGTTAACAAGTCGACTACACCTTTACCGAGTCAAAATTTGCATTATCTCCGGACTCAATTATAAGCAAAAATAATTAATTTCACACTTATTAAGGAAGTTAGTTAATTTAGTTTAATTGTCTTGATTTATGTAAACAAAATGAGTTATAATTATTAAACTACCCTTTAATTGTCTCGTCTTCAGAATATGCAATGCTCTTGAAAAAGTAAAGGGAGGATTGATTTGATCGGTTAATTTTATTGATTTTTGGAATACTTATATTAAACAGAGTTAAGTTGGTTGGATTTTACTTATATTTGAGTCTACAAAATATTATTATTTTATTTATAATTGAGTTTAGAGGAAGTATAATATATGTGTCGAATTGAAAAGTTTAAATTAATTCACATGAATGATGAATGCATGATTGCACAACTTTTGTGTTGGTGTAGCTTTTTTTTTTTTTGAAAGGAGTGTTGGTATTAGGGGTGAGCGTGTGACGGGTTATGTTTGTCTCTTATCCGTCTCTAAATATTGATAGTGCCAAATCTTTAAACCCGAACTCGTCTCTAGACCTGAAGGAATCCGGTCATATGCATCTTGGTTTAAGACTGGGTCTAAATGGGACGGGACCAGGTTGACCCAAATTTAAATAGATTCTTTGTAAACAAAATTTCTATGAGTAAGAAAATGTTAATTTTTTTATAAGGCAAAATATAAGCAAAAAATACTACCTAAAAGCCACTGATCCAAAATTAGATGTTACAAAATATCAACAAATATATCAATTTTCTAGATGTTTTCTTAATGCTCATGTTAGCAAAGCCACATTATTAAAAACAAAATACTCTCATCAAACAAGATTTTTTCGATGTCATAAAAACCACAAAAAGCTTATGTTTTTTTTTTTTGTTTACCACCACAAAATGCTTCTTAAAATCCACCTACTGGGCTAGTGTGAGACGTGAGATATGATAGTATAAGTTTAGTAATTTACTTCATATTTCTTTCTTAGTGACCGCACGTGAGACACATGGTAGCGAGAGATAAAAGTAGATTTTATTATATAGGACGAGTTGGGTAACCCGAAGGTCAACCCGGACCAATTCCTAACCCGGCACCGAGTCACAAAGTGGGACGTAGATTCGTCCATTCTCTTTTGCGGGTTGGGGTTAAACCCAACCCGAACACCACTGATTGGGACCGGTTATCGGGTCGCGCCGAGTTTTGCAAATTCTGGTTGTTGCAACTTGGACAACACCTGTCACTATATTAGATATTCTCATTTTCTCGTACGTTTTCCTTCCAAAAAAATCTGTCACGTCATCCTCGTTAAAATACCTTGGACCTGGCATGGCATTTGAAGAATTTGTGAGCGGAGTCTTTGAAATTGCATATAAAAATCATTTATTTGCTTAGACAGATACAGAGTATTATTTGATTTTTATATTAGGACCAAAAGTCAAATGCTTGGAGCACCCAAAAAAAATAAAAGTAATATGCTTGATATTTTCGAGCTACATTTTCTTTTTATGACTTAAGTTATTTTAAGCAAACCGCAGCCTCCTAACGTGAGTTTTTTTTGGTCTTGGTCAAATGCCAAAGGTGTTGTGAAGCCGGTTTATTTTTCGTTCCCTTTTCTTTCTTTGTTCTATCATCATTTTATTATTTATCTCAATTTATTTGCCTTAATACCCTTTTAATTCTTTCTCAAGTGTTAGTTTCTTATTTCATGTGTTCTGTATTCATTACGTCAATTGGATTGATCTATTTCTATTAAATTGTTTATCGTTTATATTCTTTTCCTAGTTTTGCCGATTATTTTATCACATGTTTAAAATATCAAAGTTTAATTGTAATATATTATGCTGTAAAAAAAATTTGTAATATATTACTGGTATAAAAAAAATTATGGTAACCCTTGTCATAATTACTTTAAAAATCATACATTAGGTAATATATGATTCATTAATAGTATAAATAATTTATACAAATAATATATTAAAATTAAACTATAAATATAATTATGTCACCCTTTAAAATTTTGTCAAATCTTGAAAAATTGAGGAAAGATTGGCAGTCAATACTTTTTTTTATTTAATTAGAAATGGTTTTTTGACAAAATTTAATTAGAAATGTTGGTCGTGTCTAATTTTGATAAATTGAAATAAATAATAATTTTATTAAATACCATTACCGCATTCCACGTAGTGGGGTTGAAATTTATTTTATGGGATAAATGACGCTTTATACACCTATTATTTTCAATATTGATTTATCTCCTTTGATAATATATATACTTGAAAAAAAAATTTGATGAACTAATATACTTGACAAAATGGAACATGTAAAAATAAAGATAGTAAAAATATTTTTTTAATAAAGATCAATTCAATTAATCTACTATATTCAAACCAATCATGGTTGCTCGCAGTAAAAGTGAACTGTATAACCAAGAAAATGGGAGAATATGAAATTGATAAGAAATTTCCCATGAAGACCCTTATGTCCCGTGGCACTGGCTATGGTGAGAGACATTTTAAGTCTCTCATCGTGAGAGACCAGATTTCACTATTGGATTGAAGTGATCCCCATGATCATACCCTATACCCTCCACACATTACCCCTCTCCCATCTCCCTCCACAACTCCTCCCACCCTATATCCATCTCGCCCCACCACCACCACTGGCCCTCCATCTCGCTCGACCACCGACCACAACCCACCACCACCACCACCACCGACCCTGAAATTGTCTCCCTGTAGCCAGATTTGAGACCAAACCCACCACCAATCATAGAACCCAGATCCGTGCCACCAGTGAGCCACCGCAAACCCACCGCCATCATAGAACACACCGCCTCAGACCTTGCTGAGTTCGCGGTAGGGGCGGGACACAGTTCTGATTCAGATTGCGGAAACAGAGAAGGGTGTGATTTGGGGATCTCAGATTTGCGGTACTGCTCTCAATGCTCTGTAACAAAATCCCCAAAATCTCCAGATCTCAGATTCCATGTTCTCGCTATTTCCCTCCGTGGCGGCGATGACTTGGTCCTGCGAAGGGACTGATTCAGCAACGATGGGGGACTCGGGTGACCACCCCATCTCTTCTCCTCTTCTATCGCCCACCCCAACCCACCGTTCGTCCCCCCACCCCCACTACAAAAAAAAGGTTGTTTAGCGACCGAAAATAGTGACCGAATTATTCGGTTGCTTTTTGCGACCGAAATGGCGACCGATTGTAGGATCTACATGAAAGACTGATTAGAGATAATACTGCGACCGAAATAGCGACCGAAATAGAGCGTAGCAGGGTTATCGGTCGCTATTTCCGTCGCTAAATAAAGGAACTTAAAAGTCAGAAATTTTATGTCTTCTTAGCGACCGAAATAGCGACCGAATTAAATGCAACGGTTAAAAGTCAGAAATTTTATGTATTCTTAGCGACCGAAATAACGACCAAATTAAATGCAACGGTTAAATTTTATTTACATTCGCGACCGATATTAATTCGGTCGCTAAACGGCACGTAAAAAAATTAAAACTGCGTGTGTTAGCGACCGATTTAAAACTCCGTCGCTAAATTTATGAATTCAAATTTCAAATTAACTCATCCCGCGACCGAATTTAGCGACCATTTTTTATTTAAATGATTGGCGACCGATGTAGCGATCGATTATTTCGGTCGCCAAATTATAAATCCCTAAAATCGTGAAATATTTCCCTTCTTCCTCATTTCTGCCATCTCTTCCACCCTCACCCCTTTTCTCTCCCTCGCGTCGTCAGGCCGCCAGTCACCGTCGCCACCACCGCGCAGTGCGCACCGCCACCACCGCAGTGCGCACCGTCACCACCGCCATCTCCGGTAAGCCTCCGTCCTCCTCCTCCTCTTCTTCCATCTCTTCCCTCTTCCTCTCCTCTCTTCCTTTCCCCTCTTCCTGCTCTGTTTTTAATCCCCCCCCCCCCCCCTCCGTTTCAGTGCTTCGACCAATACTCCGGCTACCAACACGCAGCCCTCCGGTCACCACGTGCAGAGCTCCTCCTACCCCCTTCTCTCCTCATTTTGTGCATTCCCTGCTCTGCCTTGAGGTAACCATGGACTCTCTATGTATCATTTTTTATTTTGCTTCATTGTTTCATTTCAAAAATTTTGTGGATTGTATGTATTTCATTGCTTGCTTTATTGCTTACTACTGAGAAGAGCTACTTGTGTATTTCATGTGAGTTGTGAGTTGTGATGATCATTTGTTTTCATGTGTCACTATTTAATCACTCCTATTAGGATTAGGAAGCTCTCATTGAGAAAGCACGAGAAATCTGTTTTTGTAACTTTTTTTTGAATGCATTGAAATATCAAAAGTCAAGACTGTGAGATTAGAATTGATGTTTACTTGAGCCACAGAATGCCATTGCTGCCTGTGAGACTGCGAAACATAAACAGGTTTTGGTTTTTTGTTGATTATTGACGTACCAATTTAAAGGGAAAATTTAATCTGAGAACCCTTCTGGTTTGCTTCTTGTTGAATTAGCTGTGAAATTACCTTCCATTTCAGCATCTTAGTCTTTGATTTAGATTCAGTTCTGCTTTGTGAAATGCATCTAAATTGGTTAGTGAGGATGTGTGCTATGGATTTTCAATTTGTTTTGTGCTAGGTGTCTACAATTTCAAACATGGATAGTTCATGGCTATAGTTCAAACAAATGACCAATACTGAGGCAGTTGTTTGAAGACCATTCTAGTTTAACATGTCCAGTAACAAGATTGTCCCCTGTGTTAATGATGTGTTTTCTATTAAATATGGAACTTGTAATTTCTGGTCTGTTTATCTTTCCATATATTGGCTGAATTTATGTCTTTGAAGGCTGTTCATTGTTCTGTTATATTGCCTCAGGGAATATCTCACAATAGTATGATCTATAGCCTCTGTGATGCAGCTGTTTACTTAACGTGAATAATTTCATATTGTATTGTACGTGTATGCATTATGATTGTATTGTATTTTGATTCGTTTGGAATCCATGAATTTGTTGGTTCTTGTCTGAATCTGTTTCAAAAATTTCAAAAGAGGGTTTTAGGGATTTCAAGTTCTTGTTCACTTCTTTGTAAACAAAAAAATATTCTTTGTTGGAGTATGAAATGATCTAAAAACATTATTGTAGCCTGTAATTCCAAGAGAGCTTTTTACTCATTTTGAATCGGATTCATTTGGTAATTCTACTTATCTAAGGCTAGTACTTATATCTGAGCATGTTCATATATTTGGATTGCTATGAAGAATAGTTTATTCTCTTTAAGATAAAAATCTTTCAATAACAATGAATCAATGTAATTAGAATAATTTGATATGTATTTATTGATAACTTGTTTGGAAATGATTATGGAATCATATTTGTATACATTGTAAGCATTGGAATGAAGTTTAGACATATGACTTGTTTTCCTTATCGTTTTATCAGGAAATGGATCTGACTAAATGTTTTGAGACAGCCATCCATATAGACCAGGTACAGTATCTCATCAACTTAAGAATAACGATCGGATTCACGTAATGATGGTTAAGGCATAAACTAATCATTTACTAAATTGTTCTTGTGTATTTGCAGGATTTGATTTCAATCCCGCGATCATTCTACCGTCGTTGGGGACAACAAATACCGCGTGTTGTGACTATTGAAGACAAAAGCGGAAATCTGTTCAATGGGAATATAGTAATCCATGAGGATCGCCCATATTTTGCAACAGATACAAATGGTATCAGGGAGTTGTATTTGCATGTTGTCCACTGGTGCACTGGCAAAGTTTAAGTACCTTGGGGGTTCTCGCTTCTACATGTTCATCCCTTTGGAAGATTGATGAGTTTTGATATTTTGATTAGTACTTATTGACTGTGGTGTATTTTTATGTTTTGATCGTTAATTAGTACTTATTAAACTTTTTTTATAAACCATTATTAAACTTGCTTAATTAATGTATATGTTTTCTTGATCATATTGACTGTGGTGTTTTGGATCGTTAGTACATCATATTTACGTTTTCTATTTATTTAAAAAAAATATTGGTGTATTTTGTTTATATCAGAAATTAAAAATCAATGGGTAATAGTTGAAAAACAATATTTGGTCGGCAGGATTAAGTTACAGGAAAATTTAAAAAAAAAAAAAGAAAATCAAAATTTGCGACCGAAATAGCGACCGAATATCGGTCACCAAATTAGGCGAGCTGGGCATGCGACCAACTATACGGCGACCGAAATATCGGTAGCAGATTTGCGACCGAAATATAAGTTCGGTCGCTAAACATTTAGCGACCAGGGTTTCTGCTACCCCCTTAATTCGGTCGCTAATTCGGAATAGCAACCGAATTATCAAGTTTAGCGATCGAAATATTCGGTCTCTAAATAGGTTTTTTTTGTAGTGCCCTCCACCACCACCCCACCGTGTCCCACCACCCCCACCCCAACCATCCCTCTCACATTCACAGTCAAGTTCGCCTCTTTCTTCTCTACCGCAACAACGACAAGCAGAGGCTCAAACAGAGGGCGGCGTCGTCGTCGAGGGTGAGGCTCCGTTTTAGTTCGCAGAGAAGAGAGATCGAGGGAGAAAGAGGAGAGGATCAGGTGTTGATGGTGCATCATAAGATCTCTGCAACCTCACTTGATCAACGACTAATAATAGTTGTTTTTAAATATTTGTAAAAAAAAAAAAAACACAAGGGGATACTTTTGAAATTATTAATGAAAAGGTTTTGTATTTTTTGACAATAATGAAAAGGTTAATCTTGAGGAAAATCTTAAGGGAATTTGAAGTCTGGTGTAAAATTTTACAAGAATCGGTGAACATAAAAAAATATTATATGTTTTCGATAAAATAAAATAAAAAACTCCTGTTTTTTGTAATTTGTTTTTTACTGAAGTGCCATTTAGATTTTAATTTAATTTTAACTCTAGTTTCGATTTTATGAAGAATATATCAATTTTAAAGTAAAAACACACTGAAAAACAAAAAGCAGCTAGCCCATTAATTTAAAACATATATTGATTTTCCTAACAAAATACCAATTCGTTTAAATAAACATATTTTCAACTCAACTTAATTCGTTTAGCAGTCTTATTCAAATGTAATTAAGACTTAAGAGTCCAATTAAAAGAATAATAAGATATGACAGGGGCTTTTTTGGTTGCTTGGAAACTTGTGATATTTTTTAAAAATGTATAATACCTTTCAAATGCAATGGTTCATGGCAAATAAGTAGATAAAATGAGTGAATTTGTTACGTTTGAATATATTGATCAACTTAGGTTACTTTGATGCTTAGATTTGTATAATTTTGCTTTAGAAAATAGAATTAGAAGGTTGAAATTTATTATTTGAATGTTTTATCAAGCTTATTTTATATAAATTTATTAAGCTTAAATAGGCTTGGATGATAAAATCTAGTCCATTTAAGCTCGTATATTTCATTCTAATCTATTTAACTCGAAAATTTAAAAGAGTGGGTCTAAATGAGACGGGCTAAAATGGCTAACGCCCATAATTAGAACAGACAAAAATTATAAATAAGTTGTTTACAAAATTATTATAAATAAGTTGAGTAAAAATAGTATAATTGTTTTTAAAAAAATATCTATCTCAATTATTCCAATTTCATAATTATTGTACTACTTAACCAACAAAAGAGGTGGATTACAATCAGAGCTCGACATTCCTCGACATGGGCAAATATATGCAACCCCATTATTCCAAGTACAAAACTTAGGTATCAATTTTATATGTATATTAGGTGTTGTTTTCTAATAAGAATATGACATGTGGAAAGGTCATCAATAAAAACATAACACGTATATGAGCTATTACATACATCTTAATTCTATTGGAAAATAGCATCTAATAAACTTATAGAATTGTACTTAAGTTTTCTCCTTATTCCAATTTCACATTTATTGAATTATTACAAACAACACAATCGAGAACATTTATGATAGAGCATTAAAGCTCAATTATCCCGAGCGCGCTTAAACATTGCAAGCCCAATTTTATGGCCAACGAGCTTGATGTCTTCTTCCAAACACAAAGCAGACTATCGAGATCCTCTCTCCGCGATTGTTTATCTTCACTCTGTGTAACGCACTTTTGTATTTGTCATTGCTCATTGCCTACACCAAAATATCCAATATTAATGCAAATCAAGAATAATTTTAATTATGAATATAATTAATTAACATATAAAGCATAAAAGCATAAAAATAAGGCAAAATGTTAATCAGTGCCCTTAACGTATTGGTTAAGGAATCAGAAATAGAAAGTTTGCATTGGAAAGTGATGTATTCAATACTTTGAAAATTTCAAAGTTACACTTTCCAATAAAAAAATTTATGTTTGAATTCCTTGATCAATATCTCTAGAGCACTGGTTAGCAAGATCCTAAAAATAATTAAATTTGAACCTGCATAAGGTCACCAATGTTGATGATTAATGTGTTGGAAATGGGTTTTACAGTTAGCCATTGATCATCTTTGAGCACCTCAAGTCCACTCACTACATCTTCTTGGTTCAATATAGTGAAGATAGAGCTATCTGTGTGCACGTCCAAGCCTAAACCAACATCATGGTTGGAGCAAGATGGATAGCGATAAACACGCAAAAGTCTTTCATTGTTTGCTATGTAGGATCTTGATTTTTCAAGGTTCAAGTCAAGGTTCTTCACCATAGCCTCAAATAATGTTGTAGCAATTCTGGAAAGATGGTTTTCATACTCCACCAGCAGAACTCTTGTCGAGAAAACATGCAAACCTTGTTAGCCAACTCTTGACACAAAGAAAGAATGAATAATTTTATTTTATTTATTATATTGAAAGACAATGAAACATTAAATTATTTGTTAATTAATATAATTATCGTCTCTTATTATCTCTAGTAAATGAAAAACATCGATAAAATGAAATAATAATTAAATCAAGTATAAATGTATAATTATATCTTATTAAAGTCGAGAATATTTCATACTTTCATTCATTTTCTGTAAAGTTTTAAGGATGCAGTAAAATAAATGACAGATGCACAAGATAACATTAAGTAGTTTTTTTGCTTCCTTACTTGAAAGACTCGAGCATGGGAAGTTGAGGCTTGAACTGTGAGAGTTGAGCCAGAGGGATAGCAAAACATTCAAACAAATTGATATTTTGACGGTCACTTGTTATCGGTGTCCCAGAAGGAGTTAGGGCAGGAGTGCCCCAAAAGTAATTGACAGGGCTGGCATCACAAGACGTCTGCTTGGACTCAAAGGACATAGAAAATAGCTCTTTGGATTGGTTTTGAAGTTCGCTCAACAAGGATGATGGAATCCCATGATTAACCAAACGAAACAGTCCCCAATCCTTGCAAGCATCATCAAGCTTGTTTTTGTCATGGTTTAAGCTTTGAAGGTCTATAATTGGTAAGGAATCCAGATACAGAGTCGGGTTACCACCATCATCCGGGGTTAAGGTAGGTGGCTGGTGGTTACTAAGGTCCCGGAGAATGGGAGGGAAGGACTCCAAGTTATTCATCTTTTAATTCAGAGTATATTATAATATGGTGAATGAAACTCAAGGTTGAGAAATGAGAGTACGTATAGACTTTTTATTTATAGTAGAATTCGCATGTGGGTTGTGAGTTGTGTCACGTGCCTCTCCTAACAATTAGGGCTCGTTTGATGTTCAGGATAAGAGAGACATGATATAATAAGCTATCATATCTTGTTTGAAATTGTTGTTTGGTGAGCCAACATGATAGGATAAGTAAATCCTACCACCTATCTTATCCTGTCCATCTAGTTAAAATTGTATCCTGAGGGGAGGGCTGGGTTAGAACTCAACATGATAGGATAAAATGATATAAAGTATAAAAGAAATAAAAATAATTTAAATATAATAAAATAATAATTTAAAGTATAATAAAATATAAAAGATATAAAATAAAAAATATTAATAATAAAAAAATATTTTTATTATTAATATTTATAATAAAAATAAAAATAATTAATTTTAAAAATTATTTTTATTTTGTCACAAGACTAATTTTATTATTTTATATTAATTTTAAAACTAAATAATATAACAAATTAATCTAATAATTTAACAATATGTAAAGTAAAAACTAAAAATGAATATTTAAAATTATAATAAAAACTAATTTAAGTTAAATAATATTTAAAAAAATTAAAAAATTATATGTAATTTTATTACAAGGATAATTTTGTCTTTTTATATAATTTTAAAAAATAAAAATTATAAAAAAACTAAAATATGAAAATTATGAAAAAATTTAGAATGAAAACAAGATTTTTAAGATTTATACTAAAATTCACTACAAGAAAATTTGGAATTAGTGAGGGTCAAAGGTCATCGCAAATAGCCCAAAGCTGTCGCAAAACACGTGTTTGTGACGGATTTGCGACGGCCAACAATCCATCACATAAAGGATCGTCACAAACCGTTTCTAATGGTTTTTTTTAATTGGCCGTGCAAATCATCAGACATTAGTGACGGCCAAGCCGTCGCAAATAACTAGAAGTTAGCGATGGCCAGACCGTCACAAATCAACATTAATTGTTCTCTCTTAATTATTATTATATAAAAGCACACATATCAAAATATTAGTGGGTGTTAGTATAAATTTTTTAACACTAACAATACTTAATCCAAAATTGAAACGTGGGAGGAGAATTTAACAATTTTTTATTGAATTTTGCTAATAAGTGTACCAGAGACGTTATTTAAGAAACCCACAAAAAAAAAATTATATTAAAAAATTAAGTATAAACTTTTCAAAATATTAAATACATCTTGTTACTATGCAAATTTTCTTTTCTTAATTTCTTAAACAATACCTAATAATATTTATTAGCATTCTCCTTTTTTTATTTACTTTTTAATTAATATGGTTTGTGTTCAAAAGAAATATCTCGTACCGAGTAACACCTGTATGGGCACCAGACCACCACGTCAATCAATTCAAACCTAGAAATATCTCCTTTTGATCAAAAAATTCGAACACAACAGCTGTACAAATGGTCCACATTTGAAGTTATTATTCCAGTTACCATCGAGGCGTGACTCCAATAACTTATCTTATCTCAACGTCAAATTTTGAATATCATATATAATATTATATATATTTATTTTTATATTTCATTTTTTTTTATATAAACGCTTCTAAAAATTATATCCAAAAATTAAAGAGGACACCATCTTATTACACAAAAATCATTCCTCGTAAACAAAACCATTGCTGGGACTATTCTAATTGAATTTTATGAACATGTTAGAGAGACTATTTGAAGAAAAAAGTACTAGTATTCAATGAATTCTGGTTTTTTGTCCTTAAGATCACTATCAGCCAGCTCACAACGCACATGTGACGATTCAATCGCAGAAAGTGAATATGTAAATGGTGTCTGCATGATAAAAACGTTCTCTGCATGATAATGATAAAAACGTTCTCTGCATGATAAAAACGTTCTCTTAAAGGATGTGTTAGGTTGAAAAGAAGGAGGAGATCGAAATAGTATTTTTATGTTTGGTTCAGGAGGGGTGAGAGAGATTTTAAAATAAATTTATTTTTATATCCTCATAATTATTTATTTTAAAATAGATAAGTGAGGATATTTTAGTTAATACATATAAAATGTTTTAAAATCTCTTCCCTCCTCTTCAAATCCCCTCAATATTGGAGGGAGCCAAAATTAACTTAAAGGAAGGATTTTGCTTCTCTTCTCTCCAAAAGTTGAACAAAATATAAAAGTTTTAAAAAATTCCTTTCCTCCCCTCCAACCAAACACTGTTAACGGAGGGAAGGGATTTTAACGGAAGGAAAGGGAGGAGAGATTTTAATTAACTATTGTGTTTGATTTTGAGTATGGGAGGAGAGAGATTTTAATGATGGGTAGGGATTTCAACTCAATTCAATGTCTGGTTCACAAGGTATGAG
The DNA here is from genome assembly GCA_030762895.1 of Sophora flavescens. Taxonomy (NCBI): domain Eukaryota; kingdom Viridiplantae; phylum Streptophyta; class Magnoliopsida; order Fabales; family Fabaceae; genus Sophora; species Sophora flavescens. Next base: position 185,790,631 of record CM061065.1, read on the forward strand.
AGATTTTAAAACAAATTTACTTTTACATCCTTATAATTATTTATTTCATAATAAACAAGTGAGTATATTTTGGTCAATATACGTAAAATATTGGAGAGGAGCCAAAATTAAGTGAGGAGAGATTTTGCTCCCCTCCCCTTAACAAACATCAAAGATATAAAAAATCTCTCCCCTCCCCTCCATTTCCCTCCGACCAAACACGATGTTAATAAAGGTTTCTTCTTCCATTTTGCCTTGTGAATGATAAAACCATTCAGAAATAAATGGTACCTAGCCAACAAACGGAGCATCCTTTCTTTATAAGATATATCTAGGTTTTAATACGTGAATTAATTGAAAAGAAATTTTATAATTAAAAATTTGTTGGCTAAAAGTTGGTTATTATTATCTTTGATGCTCAAACGTGAGCTTATCAAGAAAAAGTCTTTTAACATCAAATAAATTATTAAATAAATTAAATGTGAGCTCAAATGTTTAATAATAATTAGTATTAAATAACTATCAAATTATAAATTATTAAATATTTTATTAAACAACTTGGTAATACACCCAAGAGCATTTGGATGAGATGACACGAGTCTCTTCCAACTTAACGAGAGGACTCGAGTTCGAATGTTGACATTGAGGATGCAATAGCGTTAAAACTCTTGAGAGAGAGTTTTACCGTCCTTATGATCCTATTCGACTCAAAAGATTAGTTTCTACAGTTACATGTGGAAATATCCTGTGAAACCAAAAAATAACTTGATAATACCTGTTTAAGGTATTACAAGAAAAATGATGGGATGCGTGCGCAAAAACTTAAAATAAGAGATATCAGACAAGCTTACGTAAAGTAGGAGAGATTATAAGTTGATTTAGCAAAAGACATTTGTTATTTTATATAGGTTCGTTTCATGTGATTGTTTCTGATAATTGATTGCATGTAACCATGCGACCCCGACGTTTTTTTGCAGTAAATCTTTCAAAGATAAGATGGATGTGGCAAACGGAGAACACATTAGGGATACGGATATAAATTTTACCCTTATTCGTGGATATATGTGGATAATATCCGCAACGGGTAGAAAATGAATATCTTAATGGGTATCCATGGATAAATTAAATGAATATTTTCTCTATCCGCTTATTAATGGGGTAGGGACGGATATTGTAGTATTCATACCCCGGGTATCCGCCAAGGTGAAATTAATAAAATACCTTAACATATATAAATCAAATGGCCTATTTTTTTCGCTATCCTTATTTTGTTTGTTAAATTTGAGAGTCACAACACCCAAACCATATCATACCCAAGCCATATGGATCACTATGTTACGTATTATTGCTTTTGTTCAATTATTTTGTTATGAACTAATGCTTATGTATTATTGCTTCTGGATTAATGATTGAAGATTATTGTTTATGTGTGAATGATGTTAAGATAGGGGTGTTTGAATAAAAAATGTAGTCTAATATTCAATAATTTTGTGAGGTATTTGAATATCCATGGATACCCGCAAATATCGATAAATTTATTAAAAACCCACAAGATTGATACCCGCACGGATATGGGGTGGGGACGGGTATGAAATCCATCCAATGGGGCGGGTAGTGGGGGCTACTATCCATACTCACCCCGCCCCACTTACATCCCTAGTTAGGGAGTATGACCCGAGCTTGCCTCTTCCTTGATGCACTTTGATGGTGGTGGAAAGCTCGCAATTCTCATTATATTAACCAGGAGGCAGGTTTGGAGGAGTTATTTGTAACCAGGACCCAGGTTGGGTTTCAGACTTTGTGGGTTTCATTGGTGTATCCGAGATCTTACATGTTGAGATATCGGCTTTGTACTACATATATGGTCTACAATATGCTTGGAACATGATCGGTCTTTGCCAGGTTACTTGTTTTACTGATGTTAAAGGTGTTATTGACACTACAAGAAATTAAGCGTTTAGCGACCGACATATTCGGTCGCTAAATGATAGAATTCGGTCGCTAAAAAAGTTAGCGAACGAGCATAACCGGTTACTAAAATCGTGGTAGAGGAATGCAAAAGAAAATGAAAAATAAGAAGACATGAAGGCCTTGCCCATGGATTATGGCAACCCAAAAAACCACAAAACATCATATTAAACTATTTGAACCTTAACATCCTATATAGATTAACAAAAGCCAGAAAATATAAAATAAAATAAAAATGCCCAAACAATTTATTTACATATTCTAGAACTTGAAGCTATTCGAGGTGGGGACCTAATCCTTATTACTACTACTTCTATATACCAATAGCTACTAGGACACTCACTTTGTTTATAAAATGCATGCCTTCCACAATAATAGAAACCATATGCATATAAAATAGATCTCTTTCAGCACTCTAAATTTGATTTTATTTTGGGGTGCATATGTTAGGTAAGTAACATCAGTGACCTCATGAGTTGTATGAAAATGATTGCAATTTGTGCAGGGAAGCAACTATATACAATCAACAAGCTTCAAGGATCAAATCTAAAGCAAATCTAAAGCAACTATGTATATTCTTTTGTCGAGACGAAGATGTCACTTTCCACAAATCTAAAGCAACTATGTATATTCTTTTTTGAGATAAAGGTTATTAGGTTGTGTTAGTTATTACATAAATGTTATAATTAAAAGTAAAAGCTGAAGAAAAAGAAGGAATCACATGTATTATAAGACTTTTGTTCTGTCTTTTTTTTTCTTTTTCTTTCCTTTCCCTAGGTTCCTACATATTTTGTCCATATGTATTTAACTAGTGGTTCATCTTGATCCTAGAGTGATCAGAGTGTGAAACCTAATTGATACATAGATGTTATCTATTATTAGTATACTTTGTTCCTTGATTTTACCCTTGACTTGTGCGCAAGGTATCATCAAGCTAAAAAGTAGTGATGGGAAAGATTTGGAAAATATATTATTGAGCTTTGTTTCATAAGTAAAACCACATCTTTTCACCAAATCATTCATGCAAAAAGCTATTTTGTGCTTGAAGGTTTTTGATAATAGGTGTGCTGTCAAACTATAGAATCAAGCAGTCATTCAAGATTAACATAAATGAAGACAAAAAGAAAAACAATCATGAAGACAAGAGGGGAGAGAGAAAGACAAACAAGAGATAGGGGAGAGAGAACCAGAGAGAGGGTGGTGCTGGTGGTGGCAGGGTGGTGCTGGTGGCGGCGGTTCTGATGAGAAGAACGAGCAGAGAGAGAACCAGAGATAGGAGGAGAGAGAACCAGGGAGAGGGAGAGCGAACAGAGCAGAGACAGACGCGCACGGTGGGGGTGGCTCGGTGGTGGCTCCGGTGCGAAGGTGACGGTGGCTCGGTGGTGGGAGGGACAACAGAGAGGGAGAGTGAAAATGGGGGGGAAGGGGAGGCGCGTTTTTGATTTAGGGATCTCAGATTTAGTGACCAAATTAAATCGGTCGCTAAAGTCGGTCGCTAATTCATAACTGTTATTCGGTCGCTGTGTCGGTCGTAAAAGAACAACAAAAAATCAAATTTAAATATAAGATATTAGCGACCACGTTAGCGACCGAATATATAGCGATCGATTTTAACTAGTGGAAAATATACATTAGACGGTAAAGGTTTACGTCAGTTAACCAAAAGCTAGACGTTAAAAAGGAGGCGGTGGCAGTTTTGTAAATATCAGACTTCATTAATTCAATTTTAACGTCAGTTGTTTTAAGGACTGACGTTAAAAGTGAAGTGACTCACTTTTAACGTCAGTTCAATAAACAACTGACGTTAAAAGTGAACCTTTTAACTTCAGTTCTTCATTGAACTGACGTTAAAAGTGCGTCACTTCACTTTTAATTTCTGTTCTTTCATCAACAGACGTTAAAGGTTATTTTAATAATTTTTTTTATCTAGTATACGTACCCTTCCGCATTGCCTTCCTCAAAGTTTCAGTTTCACAATTGCTTTGATGTTTTGTGTTTCTGTTTTGAAAACTAAAATATATGTGCGAAGTATAAGTTGAATCAATAACCCAAACCGGATCTCATTCAGTGAAAGGGTTTAAAATCATTTAAAATCCTATAAAATGTTACATTGATAGGGTTTAAAATCCTATAAAAAGTTACATTGAAAGGGTTTAAAATCCTAAACATTTGTTGAGGCTTCGTTCCCTTCACGGATGAGCAAGAGAGGAGAGTCGAGCGACCGAGTTTTCCAGAGCGGCTGAGCAAGGGTGCACCCGATCTGTTTCAGCAATGGTCTTGGAACAGTCATTTTCTTCCAAAGCTGACGTTCTGGTCTTTGTAGTCGCGATTCTCCAGAAAGATGATAAGGTGAGCAACTCACACTATGTGATTTACACAACCTTATCACCCATGTTATGTGATTTACACAACCTCAGAAGTTGTTTGACCATTAAGACAAAGACCTTTGAGTCTAGGAATAGGAAGAAAGAGTGATGAAGTTAATCTCCACGGCCGAGCCATATTGTGAAGCAGAAAATTAAAAGGATGGAAGGAAGCTATTTATCAAGGTTTACAAAACCGGACCGGCCATCGAACCGGTGAAGGCATCGGTTCAAGGTTCAATGGTCCAACCGAGGTTGAACCGGTTATAATTAAATAATATTATTTTAATTTTTAATATAATATTTGTAACAATATTAAACAAAAAAACAACATAACAACTAAAATTATTAAGTACAATTTTTTTTATTTTGAAATTAAACTAAATAAATATAAAAATATATGTTAAAATCATCTTCATAGGGAAAACCAACCCAAAATCTACAACTAGCCCACATATGTTAGAAAACAAAAGAATTGGGTTTTGGATAGGATGAACCAAATCCTTTTATACTAATTTTTTTTTTTTTAAGAAACCGGTTCTGGCCGGTTCACTACTGGTTATGACCGGTTTTTCCGGTTTTTCCACCGGTTCGATGCTAGGCCGGTTTTCCCTGTGAACCGGACCGGCCAAGGTCCCGGTTCCCGGTCGGACCGGCCGGTCCGGTCCGGTTTTCAAAACCTTGCTATTTATAGGAGCAGGGGATGAAGTTACTAAGCTATTCTGATTTTCTTGAAAACTTACCTATAAGTATTAATGCTCATTAAGAGGATTAAGTTACAAGGTGCATGGGTAAGTAGCACAGTAGTCAAAGGAATGAATGTTCTTGCAGAAACTTATACACCTTTAACGTCAGTTGTTTAATACAACTGACGTTAAAAGTGTTTTTAAAATAAAAAATATTTATTTTTAACGTCAGTTTTTTATACAACCGACGTTAAAAGTGTTTTTAAAATAAAAAATATTTATTTTTAACGTCAGGTTTTTATACAATTGACGTTAAAAGTGTGGTTTTTTACTTCAGTATAATAAATAGCTGACGTAAATAATCCTATAAATTATAAACGTGCAGAATGAATATTGGAAATAATGTAATATACGGGAACTTGGCAGTGACAAATTAAGTTGACGTTAAAAATGAGGTGGTGACAATTTGGCAGTCATATTTATTTTTAACGTCCGTTTTTTATACAACTGACGTTAAAAGTGTGGTTTTTTACTTCAGTATAATAAATAGCTGACGTAAATAATCCTATAAATTATAAACGTCAGAGAATGAATATTGGAAATAATGTAATATACGGGAACTTGGAAGTCATAAATTATGTTGACTCTAAAAATGAGGTGGTGGCAATTTGTAAAGATTAAATCACTATTTGCGTCAGTTGTGTAAAGAACTTGTGTAAATATTAAACAAGTTTATTTTTAATCTACATTAATTAGCTTGAATTAGTAAACATATTCTTGTGAAAATTAAAATAAATAAACACTTAACATAAAAGTGTTATATGTATAATCAAATCATATCTCATTGAAGCGATTCATAAGTTACAATTACATGATTAAAAGATAAAAAAATTCTGCAACATAGCACTAAAATATTAAAAAGTTTCTGCTTCAACATCAATTTCTTCTCAGTTCTGTCCTCAGAAACTCCAATGAATGCATCGATCCCCTCCCTGCTCATTTGAAGTCCTTGATGCTCCATTTGTGCTTTATCCACAGTCGCTTGGGGAGGAGATGGAATAAAGTGAGGGAGTCATATTATGTGATTTACTCATCCTCAGAAGTTTTTTGACCATTAAGACAGAGACCTTTAAGTATAGGTATAGGAAGAAATAACAAAAGTCTCAAATGTGATAGAACCATATTGTGAATGAATAGAAAACGCACGAAATATAGAGGAAAAGAAGAGGGTGTATTTACATACTGATACAGAAGATTAGCACTTTATATAGAGAATAGTCTCTCTCTGATTTTCTTGAAAACTTATCTATAAACTTAATGCTCATTAAGAGGATTAAGTTTCAAGGTGCATGGGTTAGCACAGTAGTCAAAGGAATGATTTTTTTTACAGATATACACTTTTAACGTCAGTTGTCTTCAAAAACTGACATTAAAAGTGCTTTTAAAATAAAAAATATTTATTTTTAACGTCAGTTTTTTATACAACTGACGTTAAAAGTTTTATTTTTACTTCAATTAAATAAATAGTCAAAGGAATTAATGTTTTTGGATAAAGGTATACACTTTTAACGTCAGTTTCTTAAGACAACTGACGTTAAATATATGACCTTTAACGCCAGTCTTTACAAAAAACTGACGCCAAATGTTGTTTTATTTTGGTTTACACCCGCGCGCCTTCTGCACTTCGCTCTGTACGTCTCTTTTCTTTTTTCATCACGCTCAACCCTCACTCTCAACCCTCACTCTCACTCTCACTTTCACTCTGCCCTAATCATGAGCTCATCTCCACCGCAACCACCGCGAAGGCTTCTTCGCCACCACCGTGAGGTACACTATTAACCCTAACTCTGTCTTTCCATTCATTCTTTGCAATAACTTTACATCTCTCTTTCCCCTTCCCGCGCACTAACTCTCCTTGTCCCTCTGCTTTCAGTAACCACATCGAACGTTGGCCACCACTCGAGCTCCCCTCCCCACCACCACGCGAGCACCTATTTCTGGTGAGTCTTTAGGGCACATTTTTTTATTTTTGGTTTTCAGTGTATGTTGAAACTGTAGTCTCAGTAGTTGAAACTTGAAACCGTGAGTTTGAGTTGTTTGGAATGTACGTCTCTATTTTTGGTTTTGAGTGCATGTTGCTCTGCTGGTTGATCTGTCACGGCCGTGATGCTCATCACGGCTAGGCCGTGATCGGTTCCGCCTGTGATGGTCCGGGTTCGATTGGCACGTTACGGCGTGATGGACATCACCGCCAGGCCGTGACCAGTGATTGGCAATCTTCAAAAACTATAGTTTTCAATCTCCGTATTGTCCTTATATTGGATATATGTTTTGTATATCTACAGGACCTATCTAGTTATGGATCGTAGTTGGATGGTTTGTAAGCGTACTAGTGCTGAGTATTTGAAGGGGGTGGGAGAATTTATAGAATTTTCTCAAAGGAATATTCCTAATAGTAATGGAATGTTCTGTTGTCCTTGTGTCAAGTGTTTGAATACGAGGAAATGTACGGTGAAGGATATACGTACTCATTTGATTTGTGAAGGGATTTGCTTGAGTTATACAAGATGGATATGGCATGGTGATGTGTTGTTGAGTAGTACGGCAAGTGTCTCCCAAAGTGAGGACGTTGACGTAGATATGGAGGATGATCGAGTAGAGGACATGATCCGTGATATTGGACAAGAATCTTTTCATCGAGCTCATGTGTATGATAGGTTGTGCGGTGATGCGGATAAGCCTTTATATCCAGGGTGTACTACTCATACACGGTTGTCGGCGGTGCTAAAATTGGTTTGTGTGAAGGCAAGAAATGGTTGGACCGATAAAAGCTTCACGGAATTGCTTGAAGCGTTGAAAGACTTGCTTCCGGAGGACAACACATTGTCTGACCGTAACTATGAGGCCAAGAAGGTATTGTGTCCTATGGGTATGGAGTATAAGAAGATACACGCATGCCCCAATGATTGCATATTGTACACCGGTGTTCATGAAGACAATCACGATTGCCCCAAATGTGGGTTATCACGATACAAAGTGAAGGGTGGTGATGATGATGATGATCTTGATGATGTGAGAAAAAAGGGTCCTCCTGCGAAGGTGTTGTGGTATCTTCCAATAATTCCAAGGTTCAAGCGATTGTTTGCCAATGCGAAAGATGCGAAGAATCTTAGATGGCATAATGATGAGAGGAAACGTGATGGAAAGGTTCGTCATCCTGCTGATTCTATTCAATGGAAGAATATCGATACTATGTTTCCGGATTTCGCCGATGAGCCAAGAAACCTAAGGCTTGGACTTGCTACGGATGGAATGAATCCTTATGGTAACATGAGTAGTATTCATAGTTCATGGCCCGTTCTGTTGGTAATTTACAACATGCCCCCTTGGTTGTGCATGAAGCGCAAATACATGATGTTGTCTATGATGATTTCGGGCCCAAAGCAACCGGGAAATGACTTAGATGTTTATCTAGGTCCATTGATTGAAGACTTGAAAACGCTGTGGGTGGAAGGTGTTGATGTAGTTGATGGGTATTCTCATGAGACTTTCAAGCTTCGTGCCATGTTATTTTGCACCATCATCGACTTTCCAGCATACGGTAACTTGTCCGGGTATAGTGTCAAGGGGCATAAAGCATGCCCTATATGTGAAGAAGGCACATGCTACACTCAGTTGCATCATGGAAAGAAGACGGTTTACCTTGGGCATCGGAGATTTCTTAGATGTGATCACCCATATCGTAAGATGAAAAAAGCTTTTAATGGATGCCAAGAGACAGAAGAAGCGCCGATGGCCTTAATTGGAGAGCAAGTTTATCAGAGGGTAAAGGGCATCGATGTTATATTCGGCAAGTCCAAAAAGAAAGGTAAAGCTGCTGAGAAAAACATATGGAAGAAGAGGTCGATATTCTTTGATCTTCCATACTGGCGCAAGCTTGATGTCAGACATTGCATTGATGTGATGCATGTGGAGAAAAATGTGTGTGATAGTGTGATCGGGACGCTTCTCAACATTCATGGCAAGACAAAGGATGGTGTGAATGCTCGTCTCGACCTCGTTGCTATGGGTATACGAGAGCAGTTAGCTCCAGTTGTTGAGGATGGTAAGCGGACTTATTTGCCGCCAGCATGTCATACTTTGTCAAAAAAAGAGAGACAAAGTTTCTGCGGGTGTCTTCAGGGCATCAAAGTTCCACATGGTTACTCTTCAAATATGAAGAGGCTTGTCTCTAGTGATCTTAAATTGGTTGGATTAAAGTCTCATGATTGCCACATCTTGATGCAACAACTTCTGCCCGTTGCTATTCGTGGTATTGCTCCAAAAAATGTGAGACATGCCATTACTCGGTTGTGCTCATTCTTCAATTCTATATGTAGCAAAGTCGTTGACCCCCGTATGTTAGATGACTTGGAAGTTGAGGCTGCTACAATCTTGTGCCAATTGGAGATGTATTTTTCCTCCTTCCTTTTTCGACATAATGGTTCACTTAATTGTTCATTTGGTGAGGGAGATTAGATTATGTGAGCCGGTTTTTTCTGAGATGGATGTACCCAGTTGAGCGCTACATGAAGATCTTGAAAGGGTACGTGAAGAATCCTCATCGTCCGGAAGCATCTATTGTTCAAAGGTATGTTGCAGAAGAAGCTATTGAGTTTTGTTCGGACTACCTTCATAACACGGATCCTATAGGGGTTCCTAAGCCTCGGCATGATGAGATCAGATGTCAAGGTAAGGGTACACATGGCTTAAGAATTAATAGGAAGGATCGGGAGGAAATGCTTCAAGCACATTTGTATGTATTGAACAACATCGAATGTGTTCAGCCTTTCTTATTTGAACATAAAAGAAAAGTCAATCAAGAAAACCCTCGAATGAGCGAAAGGTGGTTGTTGAACAAGCATAACAAGACTTTCTTACCATGGTTCAAGGAAGAAATGCTTAAGGATGGTAGTACTGCTTCTGATGACGTAAGATGGCTAGCACGTGGGCCTAGCTTCAACGTCATATGTTGGAGCGAATACAACATAAATAACTTTTCCTTTTATACAAAGGAACAAGATAACAAGAGTACCATGCAAAATAGTGGGGTTATGATCGTGGCCGAAGCAATGCACTTCTCTAGTGCAAAGGACACAAAACCCATTAAAGCACCGAGACCTTACTTTGGAAATATTGAAGATATTTGGGTGCTCGATTACACTAAGCTTACGGTGCCGGTATTTAAATGTAAGTGGGTTGATAGTAACGGTGGTGTACAAACCGACGAATTGGGGTTCACATTGGTAGACCTCAACAAGTTAGGTCATATAAATGAGCCTTTCATAATGGCTTCCCAAGCAAAACAAGTGTTCTACATCACCGATCCTTCTAACAAAAGGTTGTCCGTGGTTCTCCAAGGAAAAAACATGTATAATGGTAGTGATGAAAATGAAGATTCAAATCTTGATATTCCTGAGACTCCTTCTTTTTCAACAAACATGCCTACTATAATCGAGGATACACAGGTGGACGATGTACATGCCACTTGTGATGATCATCACGAAAGGATATTGATATAGGTAGTTTAAACTTAGTATACATTTATTTTTATTTATATTTCTGTATTTATTTTGAGTTATAACCTATGTTAATAAATATATATTGTTTCTGAACAGGCATACATATGAATGTTCCATTTTTCCTTTGCAATTCTGTAATGTGTGTGATATTCTGTGTTCCTGGGATATTTACTGAATGCGGGGATAGCTGAGGGGAGTGATATTTTAAAACTGAATTTAAAAAAAAAATACTATTAACGTCAGTTGTATGATACAACTGACGTTAATAGTATTTTATAAAATATATAGTGCACTATTAACGTCAGTTGTTTATTACAACTGACGTTAAAATTAAGACCTTTAACGTCAATTCTTTATAACAATTGACGTTAGTTTTAACAAAATTAACGTCCGTTCTTAAAGAACTGACGTTAATTTTGACAAAATTAACGTCAGTTGTGTTAAAGAACCGACGTTAATAGTTTTATATTTAAAGTCAGTTCTCAACTGACGTTAAAATTTTAACTTTTAACGTCAGTTGTATTTACGTCAGTCAGTATTCTGACGTAAAAAATCAATTTTAATTGACGTAAAAAGCACTTATTGCACTAGTACTTGATAAGTCAAATGACCTGTTTTTTTTCACTATCCTTATTTTGTTTGTTAAATTTGAGAGTCACAATACCCAAACCATATCATACCCAAGCCATATGGATCACAATGTTACGTATTATTGCTTTTGTTCAATTATTTTGTTATGAACTAATGCTTATGTATTATTGCTTCTGGATTAATGATTGGAGATTATTGTTTATGTGTGAATGATGTCAAGATAGGGGTGTTTGAATAAAAAATGTAGTCTAATATTCAATAATTTTGTGAGGTATTTGAATATCCATGGATATCCGTGGATACCCGCAAATATCGATAAATTTATTAAAAACCCACAAGATTGATACCCGCACGGTTATGGGGCGGGGACGGGTATGAAATCCATCCAATAGGGCGGGTAGTGGGGGGCTACTATCCATACTCACCCCGCCCCACTTACATCCCTAGTTAGGGAGTATGACCCGAGCTTGCCTCTTCCTTGATGCACTTTGGTGGTGGTGGAAAGCACGCAATTCTCATTATATTAACCAGGAGGCAGGTTTGGAGGAGTTATTCGTAACCAGGACCCAGGTTGGGTTTTAAACTTTGTGGGTTTCATTGGTGTATCCGAGATCTTACATGTTGAGATATCGGCTTTGTACTACATATATGGTCTACAATATGCTTGGAACATGATCGGTCTTTGCTAGGTTACTTGTTTTACTGATGTTAAAGGTGTTATTGACACTACAGGAAATTAAGAGTTAGCGACCGAGCATAACCGGTTACTAAAATCGTGGTAGAGGAATGCAAAAGAAAATGAAAAATAAGAAGACATGAAGGCCTTGCCCATGGATTATGGCAACCCAAAAAACCACAAAACATCATATTAAACTATTTGAACCTTAACATCCTATATAGATTAACAAAAGCCAGAAAATATAAAATAAAATAAAAGTGCCCAAACAATTTATTTACATATTCCAGAACTTGAAGCTATTCGAGGTGGGGACCTAATCCTTATTACTACTACTTCTATATACCAATAGCTACTAGGACACTCACTTTGTTTATAAAATGCATGCCTTCCACAATAATAGAAACCATATGCATATAAAATAGATCTCTTTCAGCACTCTAAATTTGATTTTATTTTGGGGTGCATATGTTAGGTAAGTAACATCAGTGACCTCATGAGTTGTATGAAAATGATTGCAATTTGTGCAGGGAAGCAACTATATACAATCAACAAGCTTCAAGGATCAAATCTAAAGCAAATCTAAAGCAACTATGTATATTCTTTTGTCGAGACGAAGATGTCACTTTCCACAAATCTAAAGCAACTATGTATATTCTTTTTTGAGCTAAAGGTTATTAGGTTGTGTTAGTTATTACATAAATGTTATAATTAAAAGTAAAAGCTGAAGAAAAAGAACGAATCACATGTATTATAAGACTTTTGTTCTGTCTTTTTTTTCTTTTTCTTTCCTTTCCCTAGGTTCCTACATATTTTGTCCATATATATTTAACTAGCGGTTCATCTTGATCCTAGAGTGATTAGAGTGTGAAACCTAATTGATACATAGTTGTTATCTATTATTAGTATACTTTGTTCCTTGATTTTACCCTTGACTTGTGCGCAAGGTATCATCAAGCTAAAAAGTAGTGATGGGAAAGATTTGGAAAATATATTATTGAGCTTTGTTTCATAAGTAAAACCACATCTTTTGACCAAATCATTCATGAAAAAAGCTATTTTGTGCTTGAAGGTTTTTGATAATAGGTGTGCTGTCAAACTATAGAATCAAGCAGTCATTCAAGATTAACATAAATGAAGACAAAAAGAAAAACAATCATGAAGACAAGAGGAGAGAGAGAAAGACAAACAAGAGATAGGGGAGAGAGAACCAGAGAGAGGGTGGTGTTGGTGGTGGCAGGGTGGTGCTGGTGGCGGCGGCTCCGATGAGAAGAACGAGCAGAGAGAGAACCAGAGATAGGAGGAGAGAGAACCAGGGAGAGGGAGAGCGAACAGAGCAGAGACAGACACACACGGTGGGGGTGGCTCGGTGGTGGCTCCGGTGCGAAGGCGACGATGGCACGGTGGTGGTTTGGTGGTGGGAGGGACAACAGGGAGGGAGAGTGAAAATGGGGGGAAGGGGAGGTGCGTTTTTGATTTAGGGATCTCAGATTTAGTGACCGAATTAAATCGGTCGCTAAAGTCGGTCGCTAATTCATAACCGTTATTCGCACTAGTGCACAAAGGGGATTCCACATCGGTTATTTTTGGCTTTCCACATCGGTTTTGAAACTGATGTGGAAACGACCGATGTGGTTTATTGCCACTTTACACATCGGTTTTAAAACCGATGTGTAAAGTATATTTTAAACATCGGTTTATTACTAACCGATGTGTAAAATTAATTTAGCAATTGATAAGCTGTTGTAAATTTAACTTTCTACATCGGTTTTTCATAAAACCGATGTGTAAAATTGACCTTCCACATCGGTTTTCTAAAGAACCGATGTGTAAAGTTAAATTTACACATCGGTTTTATGTAAAACCGATGTAGAAAGTTAAATATACACATCGGTTACTGAGAACCGATGTGTAAAATCTCTTTTTTTTTTTTAATCTGTTATTTACATTTCAATCATTCCTGTTTCACTAATGCAGATCAATAAACAAACCAGCAGTACCCTGATCAAACAAGAAACAACAACAGAACACCAAACCAGTTTTGACACAATCATTCAAAAGCAAAACATACTTCATTCAATTTTCTTATGAATGAAAACAACACTTTATCAAAGCTACATCAAAACACGAGAGAAGAAAAATTGAACCAGACCTGAGCACTAATACATATCATCAGTCAAAGGTACGTACACTATAGCTAGTATATGATAAGTTTTTAAACTAACTACATATATACAAACTATGGGTGGTACACTTCAAGAAAGAAAGTTTCCCAACGCCTCTTTATGATGTTGATGTCAGAACCAGACAATGGAGATGGATTGTTGAATATCTGCAAGTTTAATTGGACAAAAGATTATTACTTTTAAGTAATAAACTAACATAAAACATATAACGAATCTATACTATTACTTCTAATTGTGTCAATTAACATTTACCTCACTCCATCTTTCAGTGATCCCGGAGGAGATAATTTCCAACATCCACTGCATCACATAGTAGCCACATTCCCATGACCCACGTTGTATACGTGACTACGTACAAATGAAACCCAATTAGAATATGAGGAATTAAATAAAATAGAAATCAATTATTGTACCCACTGCATTTGATGCATTTGAACTAATAAATATCTTACGCTGGGAATAATCCATCTGATAGCCGAGTACGCCTTTCACCACGCTGCATGTGGGATGCATTAATAGACCTATCATGACAAAAACATTAATTAAAGTATATATAATAGATTTCAGATAATTAAAACAACTGCATTACTGATTATAAAGTATTTTAACGCTTACGTTTCGATGATCGTCTTGGTTCATTCGCGGCTTATGTCCCAATGAGCGTAAGAAGACCACGACGTTCATTCTTGGGTACAAGAGCACCCGATTGCCAATGCTTGCTTGTATTTGCGGAACAATTAGTGACTGTAAGTCATATATAGTTATACTTAAATTAATAACCGGTACTTACTTATTGAGATAAGGCGCAAGATAGAATTGATGATCGTCTCGGGCAAGTATATCACGTATGGTAGTGACCGGGTCTTCCGATGCTACGAGAACATCACCCTGAATGAACATGGGGTCAATGAACCCATAAAGCGGCGAGGTTACCCTGATCGACTAACATACGATGCAGATACCTAATATATTGGAAAAACATGTTAATTATCATTGTATTTAAAAATTAATTACGTACTTAACTTATAAATAAAATGTACTTACGTGCACCAAAACGATATGTGTGCGGAACTGGCCATTTCTTTATTGAGTGCCATCTCCATAAGTTCTTTCTTTGGTATATACAGATTCACCAGTGGCATCATGTTCCAACGTTACCAATGCTGCATCATCCTCCATGGTGACAACCTTGTATAGCAAGATCTTTGAAAACATCACCATGGCCAGGTGCCCCTTTGTCGATCCCCTAAACAACATAGATATATATTAGTAATCACGGATAATTAAGTTATTTAATTCGTTATGAACTAAATGGTCAAATGAATACCTTGACAGGAGGCGGACATCTCTGGTCTTCCTAGATCCGACCTTTTAGGCACAATATCATTTCCAACATCCTATAACAAATACAAATAAAGCATTATCTTTAAACAATAATAAATATATTTCAACTATGAATATAGAAAAACACAACTAACCGAATACCTCGGATGCAACAAGAAAGGCGACCAGTCTTCTTGGCCGGAGGATGAAGTTCTGGGGCACGACCCACTTGTTTGAACCTCCTCGGTGGGCACGGGGGACTCGAGCATCGACATCTCGAATAATCTCAACAGACACCCTCGGATGATCGTCCGGTAATAACCGATGGTGTATGGTATTACCTAACTTATTATATGCCCTACCCAATGCCACTAAGCGGCGATGATGATGATGATCATCAACATACAGCTCACACCTATCGTGGTCATCATCATCATCATCATCATCATCATCATCATCATCATCATCAGCAAGCATCATCATCATTTTCGGGATGATGAGGAGGATCACATGAGCCCTTAGTGCTCACATGGGACAGAGGGTTGGACGAGGGTTGGACACCTACTTTGTCATCTGCTGGGACAAAGAAGTAAATATTGCCATCTGCTGGGCAAACGCGCTCGTTCATCTCCTGTCGAAGCTCACCTGCAATCTCTGTTTTAGTTGTGCTCTATCTCGCAACCGAATCCCTGTGGGAGGAATGTGAAGATGAACCATGGTATTGGCGAATGCCGACTCCCCATCCAACACCAATGACACGGCCGGGTGGTCCGGTTTCTGAGATGGCGATGAGATAAGATATCATTGCGTCCTCTAGGAACAAAGGTTCCTTGGGTTAGTTGATCATCCAAGGCATCCTATCACATAAAAATATCAGGTCACATTACAATTCGGTAACAATCTTAAAATGACAATTACAACAAACTATACTAACAATCCTCTCGGCTACTTGGCGGGCCTCCTCGGATGTATATTGTCCCGTTTTTCTTTGTCGGCCCCTCTTCCATGAACGATGGCGTGGGGGTGGAGGTGGATCAACAACCTCCGGAAGATTTTCAGCATTAGGATCCGCTTGAGATGCTTTGCCTCGACGTGCTTTCTTTTCCTCTTCAACCATTTTCTTAACAAGCTTTTTATATCCCCCACGAGACATGACATGGGGGTAGACATTCTTGCTTTGGTTTTCCTGCCCCTTTTTCCTCTTCTCCTGTTATAAATAAAAGACAATTAAATTACATAAGTAAATGAAATTAATGCAATTACATAAATTTAGAGACAAATCAAATAAGTTAACCTGAAAGCTGGGATCACGTCGGCTCTGAACAAAGCGATCCCACGTCGCCTTGTCAAGAAACAGATACACCTCAAGTGGGTTCTTTTTACCTTTTGGACCGAATATATAGTATCTGCCCAGGTCGGCCTTAAAACCCCTCCAACGCTCTCCAAAGATACTTCAAAGAACGCTTCTTCATAGCGTATGTATCCCGTATGTCAAATGTCAACTACATTAAGACCAAAAGAATCAACGAATTACTGTATGATATTATTAAGATAAAAATAAAGTAGATACAGACAAACACAGGACGTAGAAGTATAGATACCAGAATACTCTCCCATATCTGCTCCTTCACGTCCGCCGGGTACATCTCTCCACCTATCAATGAGTATACTAGGCCTGTTCCTAGCAAGGGTCGCCACAAAACTGGTAAACTGATCTTCCATTGGCCCAATAGGTTTGAGGTTATCATCAAAATCTACTCTTATCCTCCGATTTGACCCACGGTTGGCAGTCAAATGCCTCATCCGTGTGGCACGTCTACCACTTTCTACCGGTAGACGGGGTCTCGACCCATTGCATGAAGGAGGTGTATCCTCATGATCAGCCATGTATACTGTTTAAACACAACAAAAAAAAAACTTGTTAGTATGTCGGGATAAATATCAAACATAACTTATAAATATCGATCAACGGACATAAACATAACTTATAAATATCAACGTAAACACATAATATGCCAAACTTGATGGTAATATCAAACTAAACTTACTTTGTGGTCAATTAGTAAAGTTCTCCCATAACCCTTCTTGGTGATCATTACGAGTAGCATGTACATCATCCACTTCATTTTCCTCATTGAAATTAGGCACTCGTGTTGAGAAAGAAGGAGTATCGAAATATCAAGAGTTGAATCGTGATTTCCTCACTACCGTTATACATGTTTTTTCCTGGAGAACCACTTGACCACCTTTTGTTAGAAGGATCACGGGTATAAAACACTTGTTTTGCTTGGGATGCCATGATGAAAGGTTCCTCTTTATTACCTACCTTACTAAGGTCCACCAATTTGAATCCTAACTCATCGGTTTGCACACCATTATTCTTATGTCGACCCACCGACATTTAAAAACAGGTACTCTAAACTTCGTGGTAATCAACCTCCCATATCTCTTCAATGATTCCAAAGTATGAAACGATGCCATAACAGGGTTTTTATCTTTCGAACTAGAGAAATGCATGGACTCGGCGACGACCATAACCCCACTGTTTTGCATAGTACTTTTGTCATCCCGGGACTTTGTATAGAAGGAAAACTTATTGATATCGTACCCACTCCAGCATATGACATCAAAGTTAGGCCCCTGTGCTAGCCATTTTAATGTAGCGAAGCGATGTACCATCCTTTGCAATTTTTTCTTTAAACCAGTTCAAGAAAGTCTTGTTATGCTTGTTCAAACACCATTTTTCATTCATTCTAGGGTAAGTTTCATTGATAATGCTTTTATGCTCACATAAGTATGGTTCAACCTCATCGGTGTTATTCAATATATACAAATGTGCTTGAAGCACTTCCTCCCGATCCATGCTCTTAACAGTGATACCTCGTGTACCCTTACCATCATATCTTCCTTCGTGACGAGACTTCGGAAGCCCTACGAGTTCCGCTTCGACATGTAGTCCATCAAAACTCAATAGCTTCTTCTGCAACATACCTTTCAACAATAGATGCTTCGGACTGTGTGGATTTTTCATATATCCTTTCGGGATCTTCATGTATCGCTCAACCGGGTACATCCACCTTAAATAAACGGACCGCACAATCTAATCTCCCTCACTAGATGAACAATCAAATGAACCATGATGTCAAAAAATGAAGGTGGAAAATACATCTCCAATTGGCACAATACAATGGCTGCCTCATTTTCCAACTCATCCAAATTTTTAGTGTCAATGACCTTGCTACATATAGCATTGAAGAATAAGCATAACCTAGTAATGGCATGTCCGACTTTTTTAGGCAATATGTCACGAATGGCCACCGGTAGTAGTTGTTGCATCAAGACATGACAATCATGAGACTTTAAGCCAACTAATTTGAGATCTGTCATTGAGACAAGTCTTCCGATATTTGAAGAGTAACCTGTGGCACTTTGACTCCCCGTAGACATTCACGAAACTTCTTTTCTCTTTTTTTGATAAAGTATGACATCTTTGGGGCAAATAAGTCTTCTTATCCCCCACTTTAAGTGGAGCTAACTGCTCTCGTATACCCATCGCAACTAGATCCAGACGAGCATTCACACCATCCTTTGTCTTGCCTTGAATGTTGAGAAGCGTTCCCGATTAAACTGTCACACACATTTTTCTCTACATGCATCACATCAA
Source organism: Sophora flavescens (assembly GCA_030762895.1). Classification (NCBI taxonomy): domain Eukaryota; kingdom Viridiplantae; phylum Streptophyta; class Magnoliopsida; order Fabales; family Fabaceae; genus Sophora; species Sophora flavescens. The sequence continues at coordinate 185,809,628 of CM061065.1, forward strand.
TACAATGTCTTACATCAAGCTTGCACCAAGATATGGAAGATCAAAGAAGATCGACCTCTTCTTCCATATTTTCTTCTCTCGTAGCCTTCTTCCGGGTCTTCCCATAGATAACATTAGTGTTGTTCACCCTTTCATAAACTTGCTCTCCGGTCAAGGCCACCGGAGCAATTTCATTCTCCGGAAGTCCATTGAAAGCTTTCCTCAATCTACGATAAGGATGATTACGTCGGAGAAATCTCCGATGCCCAAGGTAGACCGTCTTCCTTCCATGTTGCAGTTGATGGTAACATGTGCCTTCTTCACATATTGGACATGCTTTATGCCCCTTAACACTATACCCACACAGGTTCCCGTATCTTGGAAAGTCATTGATGGTGCAAAATAACATGGCACGCAATCCGAATGTCTCACGGCAATACCCGTCGATCACATCAACGCCTTCATCCCACATCATTCTCAAGTCTTCAATCAAGGGACTCAGATAAACATCAATATCATTTCCTGGCTGTTTAGGACCCGAAATCATCATACTTAACATAATGTATTTGCGCTTCATGCACAACCAAGGAGACAGGTTGTAAATTACAAGGAGAACAGGCCATGAACTATGAATGCTACTTAAGTTTCCATATGGATTCATTCCATCGGTAGCAAGTCCAAGCCTGAGGTTTCTGGGCTCATTGCCGAAATCCGGAAACAAACTATCAATTCTCTTCCATTGCAAAGAATCGGCCGGATGGCGAAGCTGTCCATCACACTTCCTCTCACGGGAAGATACCATAACACCTTCGCAGGAGGACCTTTGGTGACCACATCACAACTAGAATCACCATCCTTCACTTTGTAGCGTGATACCCCACACCTGGGGCACTCGTGCATCTCTTCAAACTCTTTCCTGTACAATATGCAATCATTGGGGCAAGCGTGTATTTTCTTATACTCCATACCCATCGGACACAATATCTTCTTCGCCTCATAGTTTCGAGATGGCAATGTGTTGCCTTCTGGAAGCATTTCTTTCAACAACTCAAGCAATTCGGTAAAGCTTTTATCGCTCCACCCATTTCTCGCCTTCACATTGAACAATCTTAACACCGCTGACAACCGTGTGAAATTAGTGCACCCCGGATACAAAGCCACTTGCGCATCACTGCACAAAGTATCATACACATGTGCGCGCCGAAAAGACTCTTGCCCAACATCACGGATCATGTCCTCTAGTCCATCGTCCATTTCCACGTCATCAACTTCCTCTCTATCCGACACCCTCGGCTGTCTAACGATTCACCATGGCATATCCATGTTGTATAACTCTTGCAAATCCCCTCACAAATAAGATGATCACGTATCTCCTCGCCTTTCTAGTCGTCTCTCATTCAAACAGTTAACACAAGGACAATAAAACCTTCCGTTACCACTATCGGGAGCATTTGTTTTTGCAAACCGTAGAAAATCTTCCACTCCATTCTCATACTCATCACTTGTCCGTCTAGCATTCATCCAACCGCGATCCATGACTAAACCAATACCTTCGTACTTAGTCCAACATATTCATCAACCACTTCTTATGACAGGGTATGGCCCTATCCCATTCGAGAAGAAACTTTTCCAACATTCGGTTAACAGTTAGTCCTTAACTCTCATGCTCATACTCGACAAAATTTCGGGCAAAGCATTTCCCCGCGGTCTCCGACGTACACTACTTGAACGCGATGACATCCACCACGATAAAGTATGCACCCGGAGAACGAAAGGAAATGTATCAATCCGAACTTTCATCAAGTATATAACATTAGAACCAATGAATAACTATTTTAACTGAATTAAGAAAAAGTTTTTTCCCAAACTGTCCAACTTTGGACAATTCAAGATCCAACACAATGAGCGGTACATTAAGCACGTACACGTACGCTCATTAGTATTGCATCTCAAACGGAAACTAAGGCTTTACTATTTATGTAGCTTGCATGAAGATGGGGCTTGAAAAGTGAAGAAAATTAGCCAAACAGAGCCCTTCACTCCCTAGCCGTGAAAGCCATCACGGCCGTGATCGAGTATAGCTTAAAAGAAAGAATGGAAAAGTCGAATCTGGTCACGGCCATCCCGTGATGCCCATCACGGCCGTGACATGTCACCGTATCCCGCACCCTCACAGAGCGGAATCGATCACGGCCAGAGTGATGGTGGTCACGGCCGTGACAGACCAACCAGTGAAGCAACCTCCAAGCGCGTAACCTATCACGGCCTGGCCGTGATGGCCATCACGGCCGTGACATGCCAACCGAACCCAGACCTCACAGGCGGAATCGATCACGGCCTAGCCGTGATGGTGGTCACGGCCGTGACAGACCAACCAGTGAAGCATCCTCCAAGGCAGAACCTATCACGGCCTGGCCGTGATGGCCATCACCGCCGTGACATGGCAACTGAACCAGACCCTCACAGTAGAACCGATCACGGCCTTGCCTGAGTGATGGTGGTCACGGCTGATGTGAGAACAACAGATGAAGCAACCTCCAGTCAGAATCGTCACGGCCTAGCCGTGATGAAAGACGGCCGTGACGGGTGATACCACCATCGAAAAATCCAGTCTTGGAGCAACAGAACAACACATGCAAGTATATTATCCAACCATTTCGAGTCAAAGTTCATAACTTTTCTAAAGAAGAAACGAATATATACCGAGGGACGAGCAAAAATGGCGCTCTTCACGCAAAGCGAGGGTAGCTCGCGGCTTTGGTTCTCGGTGGTTCTCTTACGAAAGCGAGAAAATGAAGGCTCGCGATCGCGAGTGGTCTTCTTTGTCTACGATTGAAAAGGGAAAAAGGGCGTGAAGAAGGGAGCGAGAGAGAGAAAGAAAAGAAAGAGAGAGAATGAGAAAGAAGGAAATGCAGAGAGAGAGAGAATGAGAAGAAGGAAATGCAGAGAGAGAATGAGAATGAGAGAGAGAGAGACGCATACCCGAGGGTAGCTCGCGGATGTGAGTGCAGGTGAGAGAGATGGAAAAGCAATGACAACGCGCGTTAGCGAGGGGAGGGAGTGTTGTGTTTTAGGGCACGTTCGAACCGAGAATGAGGCGCAAAACACACGGAGGGAAATAGAAAAATTGGGACTATTACACATCGGTTATGAGGAAAACCGATGTGTTAAACATATTATACACATCGGTTATGCAAAAACCGATGTGTAAACATGAAACATTTAAATTCTGATTTTTTCTTTTAAATTTTATACATCGGTTAATAAAAACCGATGTGTAAAAGTGTAACCTAAATTTCTATTTTTTTTCTTTATAATTTTATACATCGGTTATTTAAAAACCGATGTGGTTACTCACCATTTTACACATCGGTTCAAAAAGAACCGATGTTGAATGTTAAAAATTCCGAGTTTTAAATTTTTTTATTTTAATTTTACACATCGGTTATATATAACCGATGTGGAAAAGTATTACACATCGGTTATTCTCTAAACCGATGTGTAATACTTTCCTTTGAATTTCAAAAATGCCACCGCCTCGTTTTACACATTGGTTTATACTAAACCGATGTGTAAACTCCGATGTAGAATCCCTTTTTTGCACTAGTGTCGGTCGCTGTGTCGGTCGTAAAAGAACAACAAAAAAATAAAATTTAAATATAAGATATTAGCGACCACGTTAGCGACCGAATATATAGCGACCGATATTATCGGTCACTAATTTGGTCGCTAATTCAAAATAAATGACCAATATATATATATAAACCACTTGTTCCGTTGCCGGTTCAGTCACTATAGCGACCGAATAGTTTCGGTCGCTAATCACCTAAATTCTTGTAGTATGAATTGATTACAAACCCTATTCCTTCCATGCATAAATATGTGTTTGTGCTCCTTGGTATTTGTAATCTGCTTCAAAGACAATGGTCGGTTAGTGTGAAACACACTATGAGCAGTGACAGAGCTTCTTTGTCACAGGTTGGAGCCATGGCTCTAACACTCCTAATATTATCTAGTTACACTACGTGATAATTAATTAAAATCTTAATTTAAAAAAAAATGATCAATGGGGAATATGAATAACAAATTAAAGTGTTAATATTGATTATATATATATATATATATATATATATATATATATATATATATATATATATATATGTACCACTAGAGCATAGAAAATATAGATAACTATAGCATGCCGAATGTTGTATGGAGAAAGATATGTATCCAATAAATGGGTTTTTTTTATTTGACTTTACACTAAATAAGTGAATGAGTTGAAAAAGAAATTGTGAATAGCACATGGATTGATGTAAAATATTGAAATGTCAGTTTGTTTTTAATTTGACTCAAACACTAGTTTAAATTTATAATTTTATAATTTCTTAATTTCTTAATAATTACAAAAATCTCTTCAAGCCTTAAATATAATAATATTTATATTCTTGCTTTACCCTTTTATATTTTGACTCCCTCAATATTTTTCTCCAAGTTCTGCCACTGACTATGAGGGAAGGGAACCAGTGTGCTGACTGAAATAGATAACTATAAACACCAAAAGTGGAAGGAAGAAGATTGATTACCTGTGTGGATGGATGTTCTCAATTCTGATTCAACTATGAACCGTTAGTGACAGAGCGCCCAACACAACACAACAAAGAAGAAGCGTCACAGCAGATCGATGCTTATTGTTGGCAATGGCATAGCCTAATAGAGACTTCAAGAAGAAGAAAGAAAGATCCGGAATTCATAGAGCCCAATGGGTTCCAATTCCATAATGGATTGGAAGTGAAAGATTAAGGCCCACTTTATTTTATTTTCTTTTTTCCTTTTTATTTTCTATTTTTATTAATTAATAATTATAAAATGCTGCATCCATTATTATATTTTTTTGTTTTTAAATATTTGTAAAAAAAATATAATAAAAATACAAGATGATACTTTTGAAATTATTAATGAAAATAGAAGACGGAAGTTTAAGATTTATCTTGAGGGAAATTATTTTGAAACTTTATAGTTTTGATTTTATGAGAAAATATATCAATTTTAAAGTAAAAACACTGAAAAATAAAAAACAAGTGACCCAATTTTATTTTATTTTTGACATAACACGTTTAACGCATTTCATTCATAATGAAGGAAGCAATATAAAGTGGAACATGATAATAAACTTTGGGACTAGCTAAGAACAAGCAAGTGACATTTAAACATATATGACTACCTTTATACGGATTTCCCTGACAAAATATTAATTCGTTTAAATCTACATATTTTCAACTCAACTTAATTTGTTTAACAGCCTTAATCAAATGTAATTAAGAGCCCAATTAAAAGAATAATAAGAGATGACAGGGACTTTTTTGGTTGCTTGGAAGCATTTTACTTTTTTTTTTGACAGAAATCAAACTACTTTATTTCAATGGAAATAATGTCACCACTCACCAATACAAGAGGAAATAGATGAAAAACATGGAAATAAGGAAAAGAAGTAGTCACCCTAACTAATACTTTTCAAATGCAATGGTTCATGGCGAATAAGTAGATAAAATGAGTGAAATTGTTACGTTTGAATATATTGATCAACTTAGGTTACTCTAATGCTTAGATTTGTATAATTTTGCTTTAGAAAATAGAATTAAAAGCTTGAAATTTATGATTTGAATGTTTTATTACGCTTATTCTATATAAAATTATTAAGCTTAAATAGGTTTGGATGATAAAATCTAGTCCATTTAAGCTTGTATATTTCATTTGATCTGTTTAACTTCAAAACTTAAAAAGGTGGGCCTAAATGAGACGGGCTGAAATGACTAACGCCCCTAGTTAGAATAGATAAAAATTATAAATAAATTGTTTACAAAAATATTATAAATAAGTTATGAGTAAAAGTAGTATAATTGTCTGTTAAAAAATAAACAAAAATATCTAACTCATTTATTCCAATTTATTATGTAACCAACAAAAGAGGTGGACTACAATAGTGCCACTAGAGCTCAACACAATCCTCGGTAGGGGCAAATACATGCAACCCGATTATTCTAATGACAAATCTTAGGTTCAATTTCATAGGCACATTAGGTGCTGTTTTCTAATAAGAATATGAGATGTGTAAAAGGCCAACAATAAAAACATAACATATATATGAGTTGTTGTATATATTTTAATTCTATTAGAAAATAGCATCTAATGTACTAATAGAATTATACCTATAAGTTTTCCCCTTATTCCAATTTTCCAACTTCATACTTATTGAATTATGACAAACAACACGTGACGAGAACATTTATGATAGAGAATTAAAGCTCAATTATCCTGAGCGCGCTTGAACATTGCATGCCCAAAGCTTGATGTCTTCTTCCACTTGTGCTAAAAATTCGTTAGAAGTGAATGGCCTGTATTTGGAACTCTCAATCTCAATGCCTTCACCAGAGAACATAAAGTAGACTATCGAGATCCTCTCTCCGCGATTGTTTATCTTCACTCTGTGTAACACACTTTTGTATCTGTCATTGCTCATTGCCTACACCAAAATATCCAATATTAATGCAAATCAAGAATAATTTTAATTATGAATTTAATTGATTAACATATAAAGCATAAAAGCATAAAAATAAGGCAAAATGTTAATCAGTGCCCTTAACGTGTTGGTTAACGAATCAGAAATAGAAAGTTTGCATTGGAAAGTGATGTATTCAATACCTTAAAAATTTAAAAGTTACACTTTCCAATAAAAAAATTTATGTTTGAATTCCTTGATCAATATCTCTAGAGCACCGGTTAACAAGACTCTAAAAATAATTAAATTCGAACCTGCATAAGGTTACCAATGTTGACCATTAATGTGTTGGAAATGGGTTTTAAGTTAGCCATTGATCATCTTTGAGCACCTCAAGTCCACTCACTACATCTTCTTGGTTCAATATAGTGAAGATAGAGCTATCTGTGTGCACGTCCAAGCCTAAACCAACATCAGGATTGGAGCAAGATGGATAGCGATAAACATGCAAAAGTATTTCATTGTTTGCTATGTAGGATCTTTTGATTTTTCTAGGTTCAAGTCAAGGTTCTTAACCATAGCCTCGAATAATGTTGTAGCAATTCTGGACAGATATGGTTTTCATACTCCACCAGCAGAACTCTTATAGAAAAAAAACAAAAAACATGCAAGCCTTGTTAGCCAACTCTTGACACAAATGAATTTCTTCAAACTAAATAATAACTCTATCCATTTTCAAATATACATTGTTTTAAAGAATGAATAGTTTTACTTTATTTATTTATTATATTGAAAGACAAGAATACATTAATCATTTTTTTAATATTATTACCGTCTCTAGTAAACGAAAAACACCTATAAAATGAAATAATAAATAAATCAAGCATAATTATATCTTAATAAAGTTGAGAATATTTAATACTTTAATTTCATTGATTCTCTAAAAAGTTTTAAGGATGAGGTAAAATAAATGGCAGATAAACAAGAGAAAAGTAAGTAGTATTTTTGCTTCCTTACTTGAAAGACTCAAGCACAGAAAGTTGAGGGTTGAACTGTGAGAGTTGAGCCAAAGGGATGTCAAAACCTTCAAACAAATTGATATTTTGATGGTCACTTGTTACACCTGTCCCGGAAGGAGCTAGGGCAGGAGTGCCCCAAAAGTAATTGATAGGACTCAAAGGACATAGAAAAGACCTCTTTGGCTTGTTTTTGAAGTTTGCTCAACAAGGATGATGGAATCCCATGATTAACCAAACGAAACAGCCCCCAATGCTTGCATGCCTCCTCAAGCTTGTTCATCTCATCGTGGTTTAAACTTTGAAGGTCTATGACTGGTAGGGGATCCAGATACCTGGTCGGGTTCCCACCATCATCTGGGGTTAATTAGGATAAGTGGTTGTTGGTGAATAAGGTCACGGAGAATGGGAGGGAAGCACTCCAAGTTATTCATCTTTCAATTCAGATTATACTATAACGTGGTGAAGAAAAATCACACTAGATTATGCATTCATTTATAGTAGATTGGCATGTAGGTTATGAAGTGTAACACTTTAGGTACTACCACCGTGTGCCTCGAGAAACAATTAAAGTAATTGAAATAATTGGAACTGGAAGTAGAAGGCAGTACCCTGTAGTCATGTACCGAGTTTTTCGTCTTGAACCTGTGCATTGCAATTTGCGCGGGCTAAATAATTTATATTATATATCTATTATCTATATAAATATAAATTACATAAAATAACAAAATATAAAGTAATTATAATCTTAAGTTATAAAAAATATATTTTTTGTTACATTTCATTAACTAAAATACAAATATTAAACTATGATTGTTTTAATATTTTTTCAATATATTTAATTTCTCATAAAATTTTATTTTTTGAATTCCCTAACTGGTATCTTGATCAAGATCCCAATTTTAATAGAAAAAAAAAATTTAAATACAGCAAATGGATATAAATTATATGATAATAATAGTAAACATAATAACGTCTCTTGATAATATTTGAAATTCTTAGTAAATAAAAATTGTGGGAGAAAAGGAAAGAAAAAATAATACTTAGGAAGTAGGCCAATTATTAAAAATCGATGATTTGAATTGATATAAAAAAAATATAAATTAAACCAATATGTATTAAATAGAAAAGGGACTAACAATAAGACTCAACATAATTGATAATAGTTCTATAAAAAAAACATAATTGATAAATAGTAGAGTTTTTTAATAATGTTGTTGGATGTTTAATTCCTAATATGTTTATGAAAAAAAATATTATGAACCAAAAAAAAATTATTGGAAAAGACAAAACTTATTTTGGTAATATCTACATCTCGACTGAGATTATCCTTAGATACATCAACAAAAAAAAAAAAAAAACTAAATCGACCTATACTATAGCAAAATTAATAAAAGAAAAACTTTGGTTTTAATGCACCGTTGTGGAAGTATTTTTCGGATGACTTTTTATACAAACTATTTTCTCTCAACCCTCGTTTTTTTTTTGAAACACAAAAAAAAGATCTATTAATGAAGGGTACACGGGATACCCAGAACCCGTCTACAAAATACCCAACACAAAAAGGATAAAAACACCCCACCACCACCCTTAGGCCACCAGAACGCACAATGCCAAGATACTAGCTGCATCTAAGTTTTTACAGGATATATACTTGTAGCACAAATCCAATAGAATAAAAACTAGGATGCCCACCAAGATCCTGATCCAGCGGGAACTCCAAAAAATTAAGGTGCCACTTTAATGCATTCTAAAGGGTTAATACTCCGATCCAAGAAAGAAAAAGTTCCATTCTTCAATAAACCATTGCACCATGTCCACACACTAATGAAGATCATTTCTGTCACCTTGACAAAATCTGCAGTTCCTTGATTAAATACTAAATCATTCCGAGACAACCAAATATTCCAAATAGTAGCAAACCAGAATAATTTCCAACTCTTTTTTGACCCCAAGCCATCTAACATCCATGTATGCTGTTGGAGCAGCTCCATAAGGTTCCCTGCCAGAGCTGTTTGAACACCAAAAATGCTATACACATACATCCATACAGCATAAGTAAATTTACAATTAAGGAAAATGTGTGATGAAGTCTCAAGTTCTGAGTTACAGAATCTGCACATTGTTGTCTCATTTTGAAACACAATTCCTCTTCTCTGTAGGTTACTTGCAGTTGGTATCCTGTCAATTATTGTTCTCCAACAGAAAGCACTTACTTTTAGGGGAATATAATTATCCCAAAGTAGTTTTAAAAAGCTGGCTGAATGTTGTCCAGCAACTCCTATCAAAAATCTGTATGCTGAGCTGACCGAGTATGAAGAATCAACAGAAAGTTTCCAACACCAAGAATCAGTCAAATGTTCCACAGGTTTGAATCTCTCCAGAAAACCCAGCAGAGTTGAATACAACTCTTCTTCCCAAGAGAAAAAAAATTCCTTCTCCATGGGATTTTCCAAGCCACTCTCCATCATGCCACTCACCCAAGCTAGCAATCGTCGCATCTTTGTTCAATGCGATTGTGCCCAGCCTCTTAAACACATTAAAGAAAGACTCGTTGGTAGCCCAAGAATCGAACCAGAAAGAAGTCAAATGCCCGCTCCCTAATTTCCTAGTTAACCCCGAAAATAACCAACCTTCCTTGATGACCCCTCTCCCTTCTAAGTTTCCCAAATCACTCCACCAATGAGACACCTCCCCACCCTCCACAGTTTTTTACAGCCCAGGTAGCTTTCCATGAATGTGGATAGCCATACCTTACCCTAAGTAGATTTCCCCAAAGAGAAGTCGAGTCTGAAAAAAGCCTCCAACGCCACTTTCCTAGGAGGGCTAAATTGAACACACCCACATGTCTAATTCCCAGCCCACCCTCCTCTCTTTTCTTGCACACTAAATCCTAACTAACCCAGCATATCTTTCTACATTCTTCACTCCCACCCCACAAAAAACTTCTCTGTATTTGAATAATTTTATTGATTACCTTCTTAGGAGCCTTGTGAAAAGAAAGGCTGTACGCTGGCATGCTCGAAAGGACCGCATTGAGTAATATCATCCTTCCTCCGAATGCGAGATACTTGTTTCTCCAACCTTGCAGCCTCCTCTGGATTTTGTTGATCATGGGCATCTAGGTTGCCATCCTTTTTGGGTTTGCACCTACTTGAATTCCAAGAATCTTAAATGGTAGCACTCCCACCTTACAATCACTACAAAAAAAAGAACTGTGTAGCGACCGTCATATTTGATCGCTAAACTTTATAATTCGGTCGCTATTTATGTTAGCGACCGAATTAGCGACCGATTCATGGTGGTGGCTGAAAACCTGGTCGTTAAGCTTTTAGAGACCGAAATAATAATTCGATCGCTAAATGGCGACCGTAATTTCAGTCGCTAAATAATAAAAAATAGTCGATACACGGTTGGTCGCATTGTTTGGGTAACCATTTTTAGCGACCGATAATCGGTTGCTAGTTCGGTCGCCAATGTTGGTTACTGTTAACCTATATTAGCGACGAATTTTCGGTCGCTAATATAGGTTAATAATTGGTTTAGCGACCAATTATTGGTTTCTAATTCGGTCGCTAAACTGGTTTTTATTAAAAAAAATTTATATTTAATTTTTTAAATATTAATTTTTTTGTGTTTTTCTTTAAAGTTTAGAAAAAATACTAATAAAACACACCAAATTACTAATGAAATATACAATCATAAGAAATAATGAATATATATATATATATATATAAATAATTCAAAGTGTCGTACAAAAATCGTTTAAAGTCAAAAATATGAAGGAAAAAAAACCAGTCATGATGAGGGGGAGGGGGAGGAATCCAATCATCCTCAGCGTCCGTACCACCGACGTCTGCTATCTGATCGTCCTCTGCAGTAGCAACATCAGTAGCTGGCGGCCGGCTGAAGCGAGGAGCGACAAAGAGGCGCGCAAACCGCCGAGCATCACCCAGATCAACTGGAGTCTAGATCCTCATCAGCTCCAACACCAGCCACAGTGTCTTGCCCTGCTCGATGCTCGTCTGCATCAGCTGCTGGTGTGCCTGAGTCAACTGTGCAATCTGGTTTGCCATCTGATGCTCTCTCTCGCTCTTCTCCCGAAGCTCTGCGTTCAGCTGCATGATGGTGTCCTACATTTGGTTGAACTGCTCCTGAGGGACGGTATCGGCGTAGGAAGGAGCAGGCGTGCCGGATGATGAAGCGATAAACTCGCCTCCCAGGTGTCCGAGGCCATACACGTGCCCCTTCTTATTCCTGCCCCCGACGACCTCCAAATAAATGGTATTATCGTCGATGGAGATAGGAGAGCTGGGCCCATCACCAATCAAGGCCTCATCTTGTGACTGTGAGGCACGTGATATGGCATCATCCTTCTTCTCGTTGAAGCCCACATACAAAGTATAGTTGAAGAGATTTAGTTAAAATTATAATCAATATTAACAAATGATTTATAATAAATTACAAGTAAACACTAAATTGTTTTTTTGCTTACAGCATAGTTACGGGCCTTGTCGTTGACCCATGTCCCCGACTTCAACTTCTTCGTCCTCTCCACCAACTCCATAGCAATGGGGACCCGCTGTTTCTGTGCTTTATGCACAGAAAAATATAATCTTAAATTCATAAGAATAATTAAAAATGAAAACTAATTAAATAGTATAATAAGTCAAAAGTTTAATGTATTACCAGCTCGTCGTAGTGGGCGGCGGCTGATTTAGACCCGCCGGTCCAAGCACATGCACCACCATCAGAAGCTCGATTACGCTGAGCTGTGGCCTGGATCTCCTGGAACTTCTCAGTGCCCAGTACTGGTCCAGCTGCCTCCTGATCTCAGGATCCACCCACTTCCCCTTATTCTTACGCTTCCTCAGCTTATTCGTCAGATTCTTCAAGACCAGTGAGCCTTTATGCTCAAATATGTCCCTAACGAGACCCTCTAAAGCTACGTCCCACCTATACTCTTTCTGCAACTTACAGTTGTTAGGAAATTCGTGTGTGTATATATATATATAATGTAAATTTAATTTAAATAACTTAATAAATTGTTACCTTAAACTCTTGAAACAACTGATCCCTATGGCCCCCTGGGATGGCCTTCCATGTAGGCCATGGACCATCAAACTTGCGTCGCAGGATCTTCGATATCGAATCAGAAGGGCCCTTCGCACGTAGAAAGCTGCAGCAAAATTAGAGCATTAATAAATGTTATAAATAAATAAAAAAAAACAAGTAAATAGAAATTATCGATACTTTATATATATTAAAAAATTAAATTAGCTTACTCGTTATCCCCCCTGGGGATAAGAAGAATCCTCCTGTCGGATGGACCACGACTCTCCTATCCCGATGATGATGATGGTCCTGTCATAGGTGTGGATGATGAGGGTGCAGCCTGTGTCCCGACCACATGAGGCTGGGTAGGGGGTGCAACTCCATCACCCTGAGGTGTCCCGTCCATAGAGGTGCTGGTAGGGTGGTCTCGATCTGAAGGCTATGGGTCGGCCGGCGAAGGGACTCTCGTAGCACGACCTCTGCCACGACCTCCACGACGACCCCTACCTCTAGAGGAATCTGACATCTGTGTAAAAAATGAAAAGATGATTACACAACAATGTAAATAATACAAAAATAAATTACCTAAGTAGAATGACATTTACACAATGAATTATGACAAAAATAAATTACCTAAGTAGAATCTCCGTCACTAAATTCACCCTCACTCTCATCAGTCTCACTTGATCGGAATGTGCCTTCTCTAGATGTGTCCAACTCGGATTGATCCATTAACTCTCTTTCAACTTCTTCCCCATTTCTGGAAATGTCCGCCAGAGAATTAACAATAATGTCCGGCGTAATTTGCAACGATACGTGGGGTCTTGAAAACTCATTATCTTGGTACGGAGCATCTTTTTCAGGCTGGTTGATTACATTATCAGTAATTATACTGCGAGCATTTATCTTAATAACACCCAACCAGCCTTGATGTCCTTCGTGATATGGCGAGTAATAAACCTGATCTGCCTGTTGTGAAAAAATGAATGGGTCGTACGCCTTATTATACCTTCGAGACAGCCTAACTTGAACAATACCATATTTTTTATCGATTTTTGTCCCTACGTCAAGAGTAGGATCAAACCAATCACACTTGAAGATAACTAACTTCATCACGGGGAAACCGGTATAATCGAGTTCAAGGATGTCAGTTAGAACCCCATAGAAATCATCCTCTACATTGCCATTAGTGGCTCGCACACAAACACCATAGTTACACGACTGCATTCCTTCATTCCATGTTTTTGTGTTAAATTTATATCCATTTACAATGTAAGTATTCCATGATGTAACCCATCTGTTAGGCCCCCATGCCAAATTTGTCAACAATGGATTTTGAACATTGTTTTCTGGATTTAGTACCTAAAAAATCAAATATTATATTATTCTTATACATGCTATATATTTAAGGAGATAAAATGTATTGCAACAAATGAAGATGCTTAACCTACATATTTACTGAACCACGTAGCAAAGTGAGAAGTAATTTCTCGATCAACCTAATCGTTTGAAATGTCAGGTTGGAGATCCCTTAGAAAATTACCGTACATCCTACATATGGGAGATTAACAGTAGGACGATTAATAATCATAAATGTCAATTGAACTTATAAAAGACATTGTAGAAACTTACTCTAAATATGGCGCCACCTCTTCACAATTTTGAAGGATATACAGATGAGCAGCATTAATGTCACTCTGCTCCAAGAAATATCCTTTTGATTTGCCACTAAATATGCCCGGATAGTTGAATATTGATATAGGAGGACTAGTTGAACTTCCTTCGCCCGAATCAACGTTTCTAGGCATCCTTGTCCTTCTCGTGTTAACTTCGTCCGGATAGTAATAAGAGGCAAAAGTGGAAGTCTCCTCTACTAAGTATGCTTCACAAATGGAACCCTCCACTCGTGCCTTGTTCTTGACTTTGTGTTTAAGGGAGTGCAGGAACCTATTAAAGAGGGATACATACAAATAATTACTAGTTTTAGGGAAAGCTAAACTACGATTTCGTGTTCGTGAATTTCATATGTATTAAGTAAAATAGTTGATGTTGTTTACCTCTCAAATGGACACATCTAGCGGTATTGGACTGGGCCACCAACTCTTGCTTCGTAAGGTAGATGAACTGGCAGGTGTTCCATGGAATCAAAGAAACTCAGCGGGAAGATTTGCTCCAGCTTACATAACAAAACGGGTATCTTGACTTCCATATCCTTTAATTGATTCACATTTAGTGTTGTCGATGTAAGCTCCCTGAAAAAGTGGCTAAGCTCAACAAGTGGGTTCCAAATTTGCTTCGGTAATGCGTCGAACGCAATTGGAAGCAACCGTTGCATGAACACGTGGCAATCATGACTCTTCATTCCATGTAACTTTGCTTCCTTAATGTCAACACATCTACCCAGATTGGAAGCATGCCCATCTGGTAACTGATGAGTGTGATTTCACCTCATTCTCCATATACATTTCTACATACATTTGCATATAGTTAGGCCATTTTAGTTTGATTTTGTTTAGTTTTTCCTTTGGAACGAATAAGGTGGTCTTGTGTGTTGTTTTGCAGGAGTTTATGATTAAATGCCCAATATTTAGCCATGATGAAGTTTGGACGAAGATAGAGCCTAAAAAGAGAAGAAAATAAACCAAGCAGAGCCCATCACGCCCTAGCCGTGATGACTATCACAGCCGCGATGGAGCAATAATTGAAGAGGAAGACCCCCAAAAGTCAGAAGCTGTCACGGCCTAACCGTGATGGATATCACAGCCATGATCTTCCAGCTATACCAGACCTCCAAAAGTCAGAATTGGTCACGGCCTAGCCGTGATGTATGTCACGGCCGTGACCTGCTAGTTGGACCAGACAGAACCTATCACGGCCTAGCCGTGATGGCTGTCACGGCCGTGATAAACCAACAAGTGAAGAGGCGCCCAGGTCAGAATCCATCACGGCCTAGCCGTGATGGCTGTCACGGCCGTGACGCGTGTACGAGTTATAAATAGGCCTCTTTTCAGAACAGAAGGGCATCCAGAAAAACCCTAAAAATATTCTCTCTGCTGCTATGACTGCTGTGGATCCTCCCATGGAGTTCTTCCCTTCCCTTACTCGTATCTCTTTTGCATTGTTTTTCTCCTTCATTATGTGTAGCTAAATCCCCTTTTGTTGGGGTTAGATGACAACTTTTCTGAACTTGGTTTTAACATGATTTGATTGTAATGCAATTTCCTCTTTCTTTATGAGCATTTGATTCTTTGCTTAATGCTTTCCTTTTCCTGATCATCTTAGGAATGAATTGTTGCCTTGATAGATAATTGAAAGATTGGTGTTAAGGCATGCTCATGAATCAAATTCCAAGTAGTTCATGAACCTAGACATAGGCCTTGGGGTGCTTGTAATCTTATGAATCTTGACTCTTAATGCAAATTCTCATGTTAATCCACCTAAGACATTAGGGTTTAATTTGGGATTTTAGGCTCATTCCACCTAAGACATTAGGGTTTGAGTAATTGAGAAGATTTGATTATCATACTTGAATTAGGAATTGTGTTATTAACCATTTCATTGCAATCAAGGGAGGATTAGTGTAGTCTAACCCTAGCAATTTCATCCATTTGTTATCACATCTATTTCTGCCTGTTAAGTGTTTGTGAAAATTCCCAAAAGAACAAAAACATTTTATTCTTGTTTGTTTCATTAGATGTTAGAGCTACCTTCATTCCAAACTTGATCGCCTAGATAGTAGTTCAATTTACGAAGTGGTACTTGTCCACGATCCCTGAGGACGATAACCGGTCTTACCACCGTATTACTTGCTTGCGACTAGGTATACTTGCCGAAATCGTATCAAGTTTTTGGCGCCGTTGCCGGGGATCGGTGTGCCAATATCACGAGTACCAAAGGGGACTCCTAATTTAGGCATTTTTACTGTTTTCCTACTGTTGTTTTTCTTTCTTGTTTTCTGTTTTCCTGCTGTAATTTTTCTGTTTTGTTCTGTTTTTTTTTTCTGTGCTACTCTGTTTGTTCCTTGTATGCGAGGTACTATCGACCCAGGTGAACTTCAATTCGACCCTGAGATCGAGAGACTTTGTAGAAGGAATAGGAAGGAAGCCAAGACAAGACAGAACAGAGAAGGAGCATCCTCTACAGTGCAAGAACAACAAGTTGAAGTACCAAGTGGGCAAGAACTGCTAGTTGAAGTAGCAACTGTCACCATGGCTGAAGACAATGCACCAAGAAGGACAATGGGGGACTATACTTCCCCTAGAGTCGATAGATGTGGGACTCCGATCGTTAGACCCACAGTGGCTTGCAACAATTTTGAAATCAAGGCTTCACTTCTCAATCTTGTGCAACAAAATCAGTTTGGAGGATTGGAGAGTGAAGACCCTCATGCTCACATTGGCACATTCATTGAGTTGTGTGATACCATCAAGCTAAATGGAGCTTCCGATGAGGCCATTCGTTTAAGGCTTTTTCCTTTCTCTTTGAGGGATAGAGCTAAGTCTTGGCTTCAATCTCATCCTCATGGGAGTATCATCACTTGGAATGATTTGGTGAGAAAGTTTTTATCTCGCTTCTTCCCTCCATCAAGAATGATCAAGTTGAGACCCGAGATTAATGCCTTTGCACAGAGGGATGGTGAATCTCTTTATGAAGCATGGGAGAGGTTCAAGTCTTTGCTCACAGCTTGTCCAAATCATGAATTAGAGACATGGCAGAAGGTTGCAACATTTATCAATGGTCTCAACAGAAATTCCAGAAGTATGATTGAAGCGGCTGTAGGTGGTTCATTGAGCCAAAAGACCCCCGAAGAAGCAAAGGACTTGATTGAGACTATGGTTAATAATGACTATCAAATGCCTAGTTCTCGATCATTAGTCAAGAGAGGTGTGTTGGAGCTTGATGAACTTGGTGCTCTTAAGGCGCAAATGGCCATTATTACCAAGCAACTGGGGTCCGTTCAGCTGCAGAATTCCCAATTACAAGCAGTCCAAGTTCAAGCTACCTCAGTGTGTGATTTCTGTGGAGGTAACCATGCAAATGGAAATTGTGAGATTAATGTGGTCGGAAGTTCTGGGCAAGAAGAAGTGAATTACATGGGCAACCAAGGGCCTAAGCATGATCCTTTCTCTAACACCTACAATCCGGGGTGGCGTAGCCATCCTAACTTTGGTTGGAGACAAGGGCAAGGCTCAAGTTCTCAAGCAAAGCCTCCTCAAGAGAGTTCAAGCAAGTTGGAGAACATTCTAGCCCAATTCATGCAGGCAACACAGGACAATATGAAGAATCAAAATGCCTCCATTAAGAACCTAGAACACCAAATAGGCCAATTGGCAAAGCAGATGACAGAGAGACCTCAAGGACAATTGCCGGGAGATACTGAGAAGAATCCAAGGGAAGATTGCAAGGCAATTACTACCAGAAGTGGGAAAGTGTTAGTTCCACATGAAAAAGAAAGAGAAGAAAATACAATTGGTGAGGGAGTTGATGAAGTGACTGTTGAAGATGTAACCAATGAAGAACCTGAGACTTCCCAAGCCACTACCTCTAGTCCCATTGTTGTTGAAGCTGAAAAACCACAGAGGGAAAAACTGGTTGATGAAGAGTTTGCAAGAAAGAAGACTAGAAGGCAAATTCTTGAAGAAGTTGACAATCCCAAGGAGCTGCCACCGTATTTCAAGGTACCCTATCCTCAAAGGTTGAAGAAGGAGGTAAAAGATCAGCAATTCTCTAAGTTCCTGGATGTTTTCAAAAAGTTGCAAATTAACATCCCTTTTGCCGAAGCTCTTCAACAAATGCCTTCCTATGCCAAGTTTATGAAGGAGATTCTTACTAACAAGAGGAAATGGAAGGAGGAGACAGTCATGCTCACAGAAGAGTGTAGTGCTATTATCCAAAGGAAGTTACCGGTGAAAATGAAGGATCCGGGAAGCTTTACTATTCCATGCACTATTGGCCATTTGAATATTGGAAGAGCCTTGTGTGATCTCGGTGCAAGTATCAACCTTATGCCTCTCTCCATATTCAAGAAGCTAGGAATTGGTGAAGTCAAGCCAACCGGGATTTCTCTCCAATTGACGGATCGCTCCATTACACATCCTTATGGTGTAGTGGAGGATTTGTTGGTCAAAGTAGACAAATTCATCTTTCCTGCAGATTTTGTGGTGTTGGACATAGAAGAAGATAGTGAGACACCATTGATTCTTGGAAGACCATTCCTAGCCACGGGTAGAGCTTTGATCGATGTAAATCAAGGGGAGTTGGTACTTAGAGTCCAAGACGAAAAGGTCACCTTCAATGTTTTTGAAGCAATGAGGCACCCAAGTGACAAGGATACGTGTATGAGTGTGGACCTTGTTGATTCATTGACTGACAAGAGTGTGCAACGAACTTTTGAACATTCAATGGAAGCGACTCTCATGGTGGAGGATGTAGAAGAAGAGGTATGTGCGGAAGAAGTTGATTTCATTGTTAAATCCCTTGAGGCTTGTCTGGTTGTGAATAATGATGAAGACAAAGTTGTGGAAGATGTGCGGATTGAAGACAAGGGGGAACCACCTGTGCTAGAGTTGATAGAACTTCCATCTCATCTCCGTTATGCTTTCCTTGGGGTGAATTCTTCATTCCCGGTGATCATTAGTAGCGGGTTGAACTCTTTAGAGGAAGAAAAGCTGTTGAGAGTGCTTAGGGAGCACAAATCTGCAATTGGGTGGTCTATGCCCGATTTGAAAGGGATAAGTCCCTCATTCTGTATGCATAAAATCCTTGTGGAGGAAAATTTCAAGCCGGTTAGACAGCCCCAAAGAAGACTCAACCCGAATATGAAAGAAGTTGTAAGGAAGGAGGTTGTGAAGCTTTTGGATGCGGGCATAATCTATCCAATCTCCGATAGTCCATGGGTGAGTCCGGTCCAAGTTGTTCCCAAGAAAGGGGGGATGACGGTGGTTGCGAATGATAAAAATGGCTCATCCCCCCAAGGACTGTTTCTGGATGGAGGGTGTGTATTGATTACAGAAGCCTGAATGAGGCCACCAGAAAAGATCACTTTCCATTGCCCTTCATTGATCAGATGTTAGAGAGGTTGGCGGGCCATGCTTTCTATTGCTTCCTTGATGGGTACTCAGGGTATAACCAGATTGTGGTTGACCCAAAGGACTAAGAGAAAACTGCTTTCACTTGTCCTTATGGCGTCTATGCATACAGGAGAATGCTATTCGGGTTGTGTAATGCACCCGCCACTTTTCAAAGGTGCATGCTTTCCATATTCTCCGATATGACTGAAAAATTCATTGAGGTATTTATGGATGATTTTTTTGTGTTTGGTGATTCTTTTGGCAATTGTTTGAAAAATCTTGCATGTGTTGTAAAAAGATGCCAAGAAACTAACCTTGTTTTAAATTGGGAAAAATGTCATTTCATGGTTAGGGAAGATATAGTTCTTGGTCATAAAATTTCATCACGGGGGATGGAAGTGGATAAAGCAAAAATTGAAGTGATTGAAAAACTTCCACCCCCCATAAATGTGAAAGGTGTTAGAAGCTTCCTAGGGCATGCGAGTTTCTATAGAAGATTTATAAAAGACTTTTCTTAGATTGTGAAACCCTTATGCAAGCTCTTAGTAGTTGATACTCCTTTTATATTTGATGATGATTGCATGCATGCTTTCCAACTCTTAAAAGAAAAACTCACCACCGCACCGGTCATTGCACCTCCAGACTGGAGTTTGCCATTTGAGTTAATGTGTGATGCAAGTGACTATGCGGTGGGAGCCATTTTGGGTCAAAGAAAAAAATAAAGTTTTGCATGTTATTTACTATGCCAGTCGTGTGCTGAATGATGCCCAATTAAATTATACCACGACTGAAAAAGAATTTCTTGCTGTGGTGTTTGCATTTGATAAATTTATATCCTACTTGATTGGCTCTAAAACTACTATCTACACTGATCATTCTGCTTTGAAGTATCTCATGACTAAACAGGATGCCAAGCCAAGGCTTATTAGGTGGATACTGCTGCTCCATTAGTTTGATTTGGATATAAAGGACAAGAAAGGAGTAGAGAATGTGGTAGCCGACCATTTGTCTAGGCTTCCACAAGCAGATGATCAAGCAAAAACTGAGTTTCCAATTCAAGAGGAATTCCCAGATGAAAAGCTGTTTATGGTGCAAGTGGCACCCTGGTTTGCAGACATTGGCAATTACAAGGCTGCTAACAAGATTCCGAAGGACTTCAATGCACAACAAAGGAAGAAGCTCATCCATGATTCTAAATACTATGTGTGGGATGAACCCCACCTTTTCAAAAGAGGTTCGGATGGAATTCTGAGAAGATGCATTCCGGAAGAGGAGATTGAGAAGGTATTGACTCATTGTCACAACTCACCGTATGGGGGACACTTTGGTGGTGAGAGAACCGCCATGAAGATCTTGCAAAGCGGGTTATTTTGGCCCACCATTTTCAAAGACTCCAGATCTTGGGTGATGAGGTGTGATAAGTGTCAGAGAACCGGAGGTATATCCAAGCGGAATGAGATGCCCTTGAAGGGTATTTTGGAGGTGGAAATCTTTGATGTGTGGGGGATCGACTTCATGGGTCCTTTCCCATCATCTTACAATAACAAGTACATTCTGGTTGTAGTTGACTATGTGAGAAAATGGGTAGAAGCTGTCCCCACTCTGAAAGATGATGCAAAAACAGTGATCAATTTTGTGAGGAAGAACATCTTTACCCGGTTTGGAACCCCTAGAGCTATTATTAGTGATGGGGGTACTCACTTCTGTAACAAAGAGTTCAATGCAGTGCTTGCCAAGTTTGGGGTGAATCATAAAGTTGCCACACCATACCACCCTCAAACTAGTGGGAAAGTGGAGTTGTCCAATCGGGAATTGAAGAGGATTTTGGAGAAAACTGTGAACAATGCTAGGTAGGATTGGGCAAAGAAACTGGATGATGCACTTTGGGCCTATCGGACTGTATACAAAACACCTATTGGTATGTCACCTTACCAATTAGTGTTTGGTAAGTCATGTCACCTTCCGGTAGAGCTTCAACATTGTGCTTTTTGGGCAGTGAAGGCCTTAAACTTTGATACTAAGCTGGCCATGGATAAGAGACTGCTTCAATTGAATGAGTTGGATGAATTCCGACTCTTGGCTTATGAGAGTGCAAGGATCTACAAGGAAAGAACAAAATTCTGGCACGACAAGTACATTCTTCCCAAGCAATTTGAAGAAGGCCACCGCTTTTGCTCTTTAACTCACGACTCAAGCTGTTTCCAGGAAAGCTGAGATCAAGGTGGTCGGGTCCATTCTATGTCAAGACAGTTTCTCCATTCGGTGCAGTTGAATTGGAAGACCCATCATCCGGGGATACCTTCACTGTTAATGGGCAAAGGATCAAGCACTATCTTGGAGGAGACTTTGATCGTCAAGCAGTCTCCGTCCCTCTTAAGGCACCATCTTAGAAATCACCCGTCAAGCTAGTGACGTTAAAGAAGCGCTTATTGGGAGGCAACCCAAGTTTTCTTTTCCTTTTCTCGCTTGTTTTTTATTTTCAACTCTTGAATAATTTGAGAAGATCAAGAGATTTGTTAATAGGTTTTCTAAGTGTTTTCAGGGTAAGGAAGAAGGAGAAACAAAAAGGGACAGGGAAAAACAAAGCCAGAAAACATGTGATTCAGCACCCGCTAACACCTCGGTGAGTCGTTCCAATTTTCTTTCTCCTCTCTCCAACTTGATTTTTTACATTGGGGACAATGTAAACTTTTAAGCTTGGGGTAGGGGTATTTTCGTAAATTTTTAAATTTTTGCATTGTTCATATTGCATTCATTTAGGCACAGTTTTGCATGATCGCATGATTCGATTACCCCCTTGCTTAGATTGAGCATCTGATTGTGAGAACTTAGGGCTAAATAAATTGAGATAGTGAACCAAAAATTTTTATTCATGTGATAAGGCTGCAAATAACATGCTTGAGATGATCTTGGATAGTTGATAATTAGCATGTGCTTCTATAGATTTATGTTCCTCATTGATTTTTGTTGAACTGTTAAATGTGAGCTTTTGAGCCATTACGGGGTACTCACTAAATCTACCCCATTCTTTGTGTTAGAGTGTTTTTTCCTCTTGGATTGTATTTCTCTAGAACTTGACTGAAATCATTTCGAAGCTTGAAAATTTTTGAAAACATTTGTGAAAAGGATTGAGGCTCTAGGTTTTTTTTTTCCGGTCTTCTGAGCTTTGAATGGATAAATGCTACCCCTTAGTTGCCCAATTTTGAGCTTGAAAGAATAAAATACTTTTCGTGGTCCCTTGAAAATTTTTGATGAATGATGCTTATGAGAGACCTTCTAAAGTATTGCATAAAAAGGGTAAAAAGGTAGTTGAAAAATGATTGGGATGAGAAAATCATAAAATATTTCTCTTGAGCTGAAAGTCTCCCCTTCTCTAATTAAATGAAAGAAAAAAAAAAGAAAAAAAAAGAAAAGAAGAATAAATAGAGTAGGGGATGACAAAAGAAAAGGGAAACAAAAGAGAAATAAAAGAAAGAAAGGTGGAAAAATGTATTGAAAACCCAAAAAGGTATTTTAGAAGGTCATGCTTTGCAATGCTTGATAGTTTGTATAGCCTTTTGAAATTTCCTGTTCTTGAATTCCCCACCTGACAATGGATCCCATGGCCCCGTTACAACCAAAGTAAAATACCTCTTGATTCTTAGATGCTTTCATTAATAAAGTAGAGATTTGGTTGATAGTCAAGCCTATGGTAGAAATCATTCCTTGAGGAAAATGGAGCGAATTGTCATATATCCTTGAACACTTGAGTGAGGCGAGAAAGAGAGCCAAGCAAATGAACAAGCTTGGGGTGATCTTCAGGTGAGCAAGAGTGCCCGAATCAGTGAGAGTATGAGTCTAGGAAACCTAAGCCCCTAATTGGACTTGAATTGATTGTCTCTTGCTGAATTATTTGAATTGTCTGTTGCTTGGATCAATTACTCGGGTTCTTAGTTCACTATCATTGCTCTGTTTGTTTTCTTCTTCTGGCCTTGGTTTTTGCTTGAGGACAAGCAAAGTTCTAAGCTTGGGGTGATTTGATGAGTGTGATTTCACCTCATTCTCCATATACATTTCTGCATACATTTGCATATAGTTAGGCCATTTTAGTTTGATTTTGTTTAGTTTTTCATTTGGAACGGATAAGGTGGTCTTGTGTGTTGTTTTACAGGAGTTTATGATTAAATGCCCAATATTTAGCCATGATGAAGTTTGGACGAAGATAGAGCCTAAAAAGAGAAGAAAATAAACCAAGCAGAGCCCATCACGGCCTAGCCGTGATGACTATCACGGCCGTGATGGAGCAATAATTGAAGAGGAAGACCCCCAAAAATCAGAAGCTGTCACGGCCTAACCGTGACGGATATCACAGCCGTGATCTTCCAGCTATACCAGACCTCCAAAAGTCAGAATTGGTCACGGCCTAGCCGTGATGTATGTCACGGCCGTGATCTGCTAGTTGGACCAGACAGAACCTATCACGGCCTAGCCGTGATGGCTGTCACGGTCGTGATGAACCAAAAAGTGAAGAGGTGCCCAGGTCAGAATCCATCACGACCTAGCCGTGATGGCTGTCACGGCCGTGACGCATGCACGAGTTATAAATAGGCCTCTTTTCAGAACAGAAGGGCATCCAGAAAAACCCTAAAAATATTCTCTCTGCTGCTGTGACTGCTATGGATCCTCCCATGGAGTTCTTCCCTTCCCTTACTCGTATCTCTTTTGCATTGTTTTTCTCCTTCATTATGTGTAGCTAAATCTCCTTTTGTTGGGGTTAGATGACAACTTTTCTGAACTTGGTTTTAACATGATTTGATTGTAATGCAATTTCCTCTTTCTTTATGAGCATTTGATTCTTTGCTTAATGCTTTCCTTTGCCTGATCATCTTAGGAATGAATTGTTGCCTTGATAGATAATTGAAAGATCGGTGTTAAGGCATGCTCATGAATCAAATGCCAAGTAGTTCATGAACCTAGACAAAGGTCTTGGGGTGCTTGTAATCTTATGAATCTTGACTCTTAATGCAAATTATCATGTTAATCCACCTAAGACATTAGGGTTTAATTTGGGATTTTAGGCTCATTCCACCTAAGACATTAGGGTTTGAGTAATTGAGAAGATTTGATTATCATACTTGAATTAAGAATTGTATTATTAACCATTTCATTGCAATCAAGGGAGGATTAGTGTAGTCTAACCCTAGCAATTTCATCCATTTGTTATCACATCTATTTCTGCCTGTTAAGTGTTTGTGAAAATTCCCAAAAGAACAAAAACATTTTATTCTTGTTTGTTTCATTAGATGTTAAAGCTACCTTCATTCCAAACTTGATCGCCTAGATAGTAGTTCAATTTGCGAAGTGGTACTTGTCCACGATCCCTGAGGACGATAACCGGTCTTACCACCGTATTACTTGCTTGCGACTAGGTATACTTGCCGAAATCGTATCAGTAACTTTAGTTCTTTAACCCACTTACAGACGGCCACTTTCTGTGTTTTGCTTGGTGTATAACTTGCCTTCGGTTTGATAAGTCTGCCACGACCACCGTCCTGCAACTCAAGCTACTTCCGATTACAAATTTCAGTCAGATCCAATCGGGCTTTATTTGTATCCTTTGTCCTCTTCTTGATGTCCATCACAGTGTCAAACACATTCAAAACACATTCCTCTCAGTATGCACGACATCAATGTTGTGACGGAGTAGCTGCGTCCTCCAATACGGCAACCTCCAAAATATACTTTGTTTTGTCCAATTATGGTTGACGTCATAATCAGGAATATGTTCTCCTTGGGATTCATGGACGAGCGGTAAGTACTGTACTCTGCGCCATACATTAGGACCAATCAAACATGGTGGAGGCGGTGTTGTCTCCGCACAACACTTCTTGAATGCATTCTTGTTCCGCCTATAAAGATGATCTTCTGGAAGGAAATGACGATGACAATCAAAATATGAGATCTTTCGACTGTTTTTAAGCATGAATGCCTTCGATCGCTCCATACATATTGGGCATCCAAGCTTCCCCGCAATCATCCAACCCGACATCATCCCATAGGCGGGAAAGTCATCGATCGTCCGCATCAAAGCTGCTTTCATGATGAAATTCTGCCTCAAAGATACGTCATATGTCAACACACCATCATTCCACAGCATCGTCGACTCATCTATCAGCGGCTGCAAGTACACATCAATCTTACCTTTTGGATTAGACGGACCCGGAATTATGACTGTTAGGAACATAAACTCCCGCTTCATGCACATCCCCTGGGAAGATTGTACGAGTCGGGATAACCGCCAACAAGAGTATGCTTTTCCAGACTGCCCAAAAGGATTAAATCCATCAGTAGATAACCCCAATCGGACATTCCGAGGGTCCTGCGAAAATGCCATATGAACCCTATCAAAATGCTTATAAGCTTCTCCATCAGATGGATGACACAAGACATCTTGCTCCCTCTCATGCTCACTATGCCACCTCATGTGAGCTGCAGTGGCCATCGAAGAGTACAATCTTGTAAGTCTTGGCACGAGCGGAAAGTACCACATCTTTTTTAGCGGCCTCTTCTTCTCAATGCCCATCCTAGTGGTTGTCTTATACCGATCCGCACCACAAAATCGACGACATGTTATGCTTTCCGCTGAATCATCCTTATAGTACAACATACATCCATTCGGGCAACAATCAATTTTCAAACACCCCAGACCCAAATTATCCACAGACTTCTTAGCATGATAAAAACTAGTAGGCATCCGATTGTCTTCTGGCAACGCCTTGGACACTGACCTGGTGAGGCGATTAAAACAACCTTCTTGCATATTGTAGTCAGATTTGATACTCAACCATTCCATGCACATCGACAACTCCGTGTACTCCCGACATCCTTCCCACAATGGAGATCGTGCAACACTCAGAATATCATAGAATCTTTGAGCTTCAGGATTCGGATTCTCCTCTATGTATTGGGAACCCATTCCACCATCTTCTCCCCCATCTTCTTCTAGTACAACACCAACCGATGGTCCAGCATGATCCATTATCATCTGCTCGTATGGATTCAATTCTTCCCTCCGGTCACCACTTCCATAGTACGAACCTTCAAACACAATCGGGTTTAAATCAGGCAATGTCTCACCATGGTTACTCCACCAATAGTAATCAGGCATGAAGCCCTTCTCATAAAGATAAGCTACAACTCCATCCACGCTTTTGAAAGATTGACACTTGCATCTTTTGCAAGGACACCTCAAATGATCACCGCCCAGCCGTATAAATCTCTCCTAGCTAACAACAAACTCTATAAACTCACCCACTCCAACTCTATACTCTTCCCTAAGATGTTTATTCCGATCCACCCTATGATACATCCATTTCCGATTCTCCGGAATATCCATTGCTGGCAATTAAATAGCCTGACCAATCCTACAATAACACTTATATATTACGGTGCATTCCAATAACTCCATCAATCTCGTTCTTATGACAAGGTATGAACCTATCCCATTCGAGAAGAAACCTTTACCACACTCGACTAATAATAGTTATTCCCATATTCAAATACCTTATACTTGACAAAATTTTGGCAGCATTTCCCATCAGTCTCCAAGTACACGACTCGAGCACGGTGAGAATCATCTCGATCAAGTATGCACCAGGAGAACAAAAATAAATGCATCAGACCGAGATTTCAACAAGTATATAAGGCATTTGAACATTGAAATGACTATTGTACGAGTGTGAAAAAGGTTTTTTTTCCCAAAATGTCCGACTTGGACAATTCAAGATTCAATACAATGAGCATGCGTGCCCTGAGAAGGTACGCATGCTCATTAATATTGAATCTCAAATAGGAAACTAAGGCGTTCGTAACTTAATAATTAACTCTAGCAGAAAATAAAACCATTGACTTATAAGGATTGCAGCATACTTCAACAAATATATATTGAAGCATAATTCAATACAAACTTAGATAAAATATAGTAGCAAACATCCTATTGAGCTCCGCTCTCCACTAACAAGTAACACATAATTGTCAAACACATGCATAACTTCTAAATTAGCAACACAGAATAAGCATCCCACCTTTTTGACAGGATCACATCCTATTGAGCTCTGCTCTCCACTAAGGCTATTCTAACTCATTAACCATAACAGAAGATACAAATTTAACTCTATATACAGAGCACAATTTTAGTGACAAAAACGTTAATAAGGACATAAAAATGGCAATCAAGGCATAGAATTGACACATCCATCCTATTGAGCTCTGCTCTCCACTAACAAACAACATATAAAGTTTGCAACCACATGCATCAATTTTAATCTACCAGCACACAACCAGCATCCTATTGAGCTCAGCTCTCCACTAACAAACAACATAGTCAATTGCAACCACATGCATCATTTCTAATCTACCAGCACACAACCAGAATCCTATTGAGCTCAGCACTTTACTAACAATCAACAAATCAATTCAAAGTCTTCAAGAACCACTAGCAAAAAATAAAAAGATAGAGTATTTGACCTACCTCAACTCCAAGCAAATAGTGAAAAATGGTGACGACTAGAGCGGTTGTCAATAGACAAAGAAAACTGTAAGAAAAAATAATAACATCAACAAAGGCTCTTGTGATAAAAGTATAAACTTGGAAATCATTAACTTACTTGCACACTTGCCATTCATGAAAGTATAAGCAAAACATTTTCATTACATATCAGTACCATAGCTTGTTTAAGCCGGGCATTGTTTTAGTGGCAAAGCAATAAAAAAAGGTATGTTATGTACTTCAACAACTTATATAAGTGTGCCCGAAGTGTGCTATGTGCAGGTGGCGTGAATGGAAGGGAATAGAGTGTGGGGAACTGATAGTGCAGGAACCCTAAACAGAGAGGTAAAATAACAAAAGTAATAAAAAGAAAAGTGGTAAAATGGAGCAATGCACATGGGACAAACTAGCGTAGCATGTTCACCAAGATGACTTACGAAATCAAAAATCCTCTTAGGCAATATCAAACAGTTTAGCAAGTAACAGAGAACAGAAAATCTAATTTTCAATGCTTAACAGCTTCAATCATCAACAGGCAACATCACATAGTTCAAAGGTTCAACCGGTATAATAATACTTGAAATTTGAGCATTTTTTAGTCAATAGTGAATACAGTTATGTTGCATAAAATAAAAAGAATGAAAATAAAAAAAATTCACACTAGCTACATTCACAGTAGCATCACCATCTCTTTAGTTTCAGTCAAGTACATTTTCAAGCAGCTATATTCACAAATCCTATCGAGAAACAACATATAAACCCACTGATCCTACTAAAAGTTTACAGCACAAACTCATTGCACAGAGTAACTAAAATGAGCTTCTCTTGTGCTCACTTGTAAGTTGTAGCTTGTATGCTAGATGGGTAAATAATAACAGAATGTAACAAATACTGTATGACAGATAAACCAAACAGTACACACATATATACATAGAAATTAAAACAAGAAATTGATCAAACCAGAGCATTCATATAAATAAATAAATAAATAAATAAAAGATCATGGCTCATGGCTGTTAGGCCTTCATGTGACAGCATAAAAAAATTAAGCATCATCAACCAAGCATAATCTTAAAGTAGGTTAAAAGGGTATCATATAACATATTTTGAAACAAATTGCTATTTAAGGGTATCTAACATTTCTCTTTAAAATAATGCTACCAACATAAAAAACTTTCCAGCATCACTCTTCATTTTCGTTGTCAGGAACAATGGGCACCCACACAAAGCAATTTAAATGAACCTTACACCTATATTAAAACCATTCAAATTTTCACTTTCATGATACACTGCTGTTATACATATCAATTTGTTTTCAAGCATGAATAAATATTAGGAATAATTAAATGAACCTAAGATGAAAAACAAATGATGACAGAAAAGAGATATAACAATAGATTGACACAACAAACCATATGAAGGCAACACTCCATGTTGAAAATCCAGTATTCAAACACACAGTCAATGCTGCTGTCTAGATTCACAAGTTTGTTATATTCATCACAGTACCAATACAACTCATGCATTCTCTAAAGTGTGCACCCATATTACTAACATATGGTCTACTATTTACCATTACAGATTTACAGGGTAATGGATTTGTTAAAATAAAAATAAAAGAAGCAAGTTGCAATTTTTGCTCCAAAAATACAAACAAAACAGAGCCTTCAAAGAGCCAGAAAGCAGAGAGCAGAGGGCATAGAGCAGAGAGAGGGAACTTACCGGAGGTGGTGGTGGACCGGTGGTGCACGGTGGCTCTCAGGTGGTGGTGGTGGCTCTGCAGGGAGGCAAAAGAAAATTCAAATAAAATTAAAAAAAAACAGAATAATAGAGGGGAAGAGATACAGGGAGATAGAGGGAAAGGGATACCTGGGCTCGCAGTGGTGGGGGTGGGGGTGGTTGTAGCCGGACCGTGGCGGCTCGCAGTGGAGGGGGGTGGGGGTAACAGAGCAGAGGGAAAGGGAAATGGGGGGCAAGGAGGGGTGGCACATGTTGGTTCGTGGTGGGGGTGGGGGTCGCTCGTGGTGGCCTCGCTGGAGGAGCTGGAGGACAAAGAGGGGAGGAGAGGAGCTGAGCAGGGAAGGGAAGAAACAAGAGGGAAAAGGAAAATGGGGAGGAAGGGGGAGGCCGCGTGCGTTTTAGGGTTTTTATGATTAGCGATCGATTTAATATCGATCGCTAAATCGGTCTCTAACTGGGCTAATTTAAAATTTGAATTTATCAATTTAGTGACCGATTTAATATCGGTCATTAACACGCTCTATTTAAATTTTTTTACCTGTCGTTTAGCGACCGAATAAATATTGGTCGCAAATATAATTAAAATTTAACCGTTGCATTTAACTCGGTCGCCATTTCGGTCGCTAAAAAGTCAGCAAGTTTTGACTTTTACTTTCCTTTATTTAGCGACTGAAATAGCGACCGATAACTCTGCTACGCTCTATTTCAGTCGCGATTTCGGTCGCTAGTTCGGTCGCAGTATCAACTATAACAGGTTTCATGTAGATCCTACAATCGGTCGCCATTTCGATCGCAAACAGCAACCAACAAATTCGGTCACTATTTTCGGTCGCTAAATAACCTTTTTTTTGTAGTGAATTGAGGATGTCCGCAACTAAATCAATGAGCCCCTAATTTGGTTTAATGCCAAACAGTTTGCTTTTGAAAGTAACTCCATCCAGTGTTGGTCTGGAAAAATCTTGTTGGCTGAATTGGCTTTTAAAATGATCGGAAATGCATTTCTTTACCGCATCAGGCTCCTCAACCCAAAGCCCATGACACCAAATTCCACGAATAGCATTTTCCTGCCTTCTTTTATTAACAAATGCATGAAAGAATGAAGAATTGGCATCTCCCTGCCTCAACCAAGTCATCCGCGATTTATGGAAGGTTATTGAATCTTTTATCCTAGATAAACTCCAGAAAGAATCAAATAGCTCTTTCCTTTTCATTATATCTCCAGCCAAAAAGCCCCCATTCTCCCCTTTGTCATCAACCCTTGTATTTGAAGTCATAATATGCATATATGGGGTTAAAAATTGTGAATGTTGAGATGCTAAAATGGGAGCAAAGCAAACATGTTTGTAAGCTAAAATTAGGTGAGTTTATACCCAAAAAAAATTAAATTAGGTGAGTTTGATATTTAAAATTCCAAATCTATCAAGAGTGAGTTGTTATTGCTTATTATGTTAAAAAAAATATTTTTTAAACTAAATAATCATTTTAAAAACTTTTTTTGTGTTTTTTTTAAATAATGAAAACAAGAAAAAATATTTTTATAGTTAAAATGAAAAACTACTTTCATTAGCTTTTGAAAAAAAATCATTTTTTATAACTAACTACTTTAAAAAAAATAATTTTATGATTGCAAAATAACACAAAATAGTTTCTATTTTTTTTAAAAAAATCTCTAGATTATTGAATATCAAAATCACTTACTTTATAATTAATATAAAAAAGGGCCCTAAATCGTTATATTTTTATGCTTGACTGTTTTTTTATAGGCAAACGTTAGTGTGTTAATGTTAGTAGTTTATTAGTTGGTGATATTTGAACCATCAAACTCCTTATCATTCCACTCCTTAACTCTCACACGTCAACCACCAAGTCAACCTTATAACCCTTGTGGTTGACTTGTTGTATAAGTCTCATTAGACTAAATAATTATAAAAAGTAGTCATCGAATAAATTATTAAGCAATTTGTCTACCTATTTACCAGGTTCATCAATCTTATAAGAAACTAAAAATACTGAAAAACATTAATTAGATAAAATTGCCATTTTTTAAATAATTATTAAGTAACTACCAAATAAATTAATAAATGTTTTATCAAACAACTTGTAGTACCTATTTATTAAGTTCATCAATATTATATGTAATTAAAAATATAAGAAAATGATTGTTAAATAATTTTTTTAAGTAAAATTCATTATAAATTTTTTTTGATAGAAAAAAATCATTATAATTTTATATCAATTTTAAGTCTTTAGTCTTTACACAACCTAAATTTAAACTTTACGGTTAACCAATTCAAAGAGTTTTTTTTTAAATTAAAGTTAAAATTAAATTCTGAATTATAATTTCAATTTTATCCTTTAAACCGATCCACTACAAAAAAAAGGTCATTTAGCGACCGAAAATAGTGACCGAATTTTTAGGTTCCTTTTTGCTACCGAAATAGAGACCGATTGTAGGATCTACATGAAACACTGGTTAGAGTTAATTCTGCGACCGAAACAGCGACCGAAATAGAGCGTAGCAGAGATATCGGTCGCTACTTCGGTCGCTAAACAAAGGAAAGTAAAAGTCAGAAATTTATGAATTGTTAGCGACCGAAATGACGACCGAATTAAATGCAACGGTCAAACTGTGTTTATATTAGCGACTGATTTATAAATCCGTCGCTAAATTTATGAATTCACACTTTAAACTTTATTTATATTTGCGGCCGATATTAATTCGGTCGCTAAAAGGCGCGTTAAAAAAATAAAATTGCACGTGTTAGCGACCGAAATTTAATTCGGTCGCTACAATTACAAATTCAAATTAAAACTAACCATATTAGCGACCGAATTAGCGACCGAATTAATTCGGTCGCTCAAACTGAAATCCCTAAATTCGACAGAACCTCCTTCTTCCTCATTTTTTCCATCGTTTTCTCTCTCCCACCCACTGTTTCTCTCTTATACGGCGCGTGCTCCGGCCACCTCAACACCCCAAGACACCTCCGGTCGTCACCACCGTCATCTCCCCTCTGCTCAGGTAAGCTCTCCTCTACTCCATCTCTCTGTCTCATTGTCTCACTATGTCACTGTCTATCATTTCCCCCCTCATTTCAGGGCTCATTCTGGTCACATTGCTCACACCACCACCACCACAACGCCCTCCCTCACACTGACCGAGGTAATTGCTTCTCTCGTTGTCTTTCTCTACATTGTTGTTTCTGTTGTGTGTTGTGTGTACATTGGTGTTGTGTGTGTGTTTGTTGTGTTGTGTGTGTGTGTTTGTTGTGTGTTCTGTGTACTAAAGTTTGTGTGTTCAATTGAATTGTAATCATAGGGTAGGTGTGTCTCACCGTGTTTGATGTGTGTGTTTGATGTGTATTGTGCATTTGGGGTGCTCTGTGTGTGTGTCTGTTTGGGATGTTTGTGTGTGTGTGTGTGTGTGTGTGGAGATGTGTGTTAGTGTATGTGTGTGTGTCTGTTTGGGATGTTTGTGTGTGTGTGTGTGTGCAGAGATGTGTGTTTAGTGTATGTGTGTGTGTTTAGTGTATGTGTGTGAGTTTAGGGATGTGTGTTTTTGTTACTCATCATTTTATTTTTTTCATCCAACACATTTCTCTCTTTTCTCTTAGTTTCTCAAGGTGTCTTGATTTCTTACTCAAGGATCATCACTTAGAGGTAATTTTCCTCCAACCTTTCTTCATTACAATTGATGTTGAGTTGATTAGCTTCATGCTTGTTCTTAATTTTGTTCAAAAAGAATTAAGCTTGAAAATGGTAGAAAAATCATAACTCTTTGTACCCATTGATTTAAGTCTTGAAACTTAATATTGGTGCTTCTATAATCATACTCTTCATGCTTGCCAAATGATTTGATGAACAAAAATTTCTCCCCTATTTTCCCCCACTTGGCCGAACCATACCCTTTTATTTTACTCTTGGATTTCAAAAATTTGTAACTCTTTGCATAAAGGGAAACAAATCTCCAAATTTGATATCTGTGCTTGTCTAGTGATCAATGATCATCCTTCCTTTCTCTTCATGTTTTTCATTCAAATCACTAAGTTGCTACAACTTTCCATATTCGTTGATTTTTATGATTTAAATTCTAGAAAATCATAGAAATGGAATTTGTGAGTTATGACAATTTTTCCCTACTAACTAAGACCTTAACATCTTGTCTATCTAGGATGGACTATTAGATCATATAATTAATATAGTTAATTAGTGGTTAGTTACAAATCAGTTGCTTTATCTTACATATAATATAAGTCACTTTTATATATGACTTGATGTAATAAACTTTCTCATTCAATCAATTACACCTTTCAGTTTTCTCTCTATTATTTTCTATTTTAATGGGCACTGTCATGTTTACTAACATGAACATTGAACAACATGGAAAATCTTCTCTTTGATAGAAAGAAATTCTAGCATTATCCACATTTTTTTTTATGGTACTGGATATGTAATATATTGATTCGATTTGTGTAAACAGTTATGCCCGATTTAAGGATAATTTTTTAAAAAAAGTCGAAATCAAAATAAATTGACCTTCAGCTCTCCAATCTTATTATTTTTTATGCTTCATTGATTATTTTTTCGTGAGCACATGCTTTAACACTAGATATTCATGAGATAAATTATTTAGGTATAACAATTTAACATAATAGAATAGTGATTTGATTTGAAATGAATAATTTCATTTATGCACGATAGGTCCTTGTTGTCATATTCTTCTACCGGCTCCTCCACTTATCATTGCTCAGTTGTGTTTTCTCCTCAGGTCAGTTCTCTGAACACTCAGTGTAATGTATTATGTGAATTATCGTCTTGTTTGGTAGTGGAGAGCTGAGCTCAATAGGATGTGATCTTGTCTGATTGTATGCTGATAATTAATTTAATGTTTATGCATGTGTTTGTCAATATGTGTTGTTTGTTAGTGGAGAGCGGAGCTCAATAGGATGTGATCTTGTCTGATTGTATGCTGATAATTTAATGTTTATGCATGTGTTTGTCAATATGTGTTGTTTGTTAATGGAGAGCGGATCTCAATAGGATGTGATCCTGTCCGAAAGGCGGGATGCTGGTTGTGTGCTGATAATTTAGAAATTATGCATGTGTTTGACAATTATCTGCTACTTGTTAGTGGAGAGCGGAGCTCAATAGGATGTTTGCTACAATATTTAATCTAAGTTTGTATTGATTTACGCTGCAATTTATATAAACTCAACAATGTTGCAATATTTATAGGTTAATGGTTTTATTTTCTGTTAGAGTTAATAATTAATTTACGAAAGCCTTAGTTTCCTATTTGAGATTCAATATTAATGAGCATGCATAACTTATCAAGGTATGCATGCTCATTGTATTGAATCTTGAATTGTCCAAGTGGGACAGTTTGGGAAAAAACCTTTTTCACACTCGTACAATAGTCATTTCAATGTTCAAATGCCTTATATACTTGTTGAAATCTCGGTCTGATGCATTTCCTTTTGTTCTCCGGGTGCATACTTGAGCGCGGTGATTCTGACCGTGCTCGAGTCGTGTAACTTGGAGACCGATGGGAAATGCTGCCGAAATTTTGTCAAGTATAAGGTATTTGAATATGGGAATAACTATTAGTAGCCGAGTGTGACAAAGGTTTCTTCTCGAATGGGATAGGTTCATACCTTGTCATAAGAACGAGATTGATGGAGTTATTGGAATGCACCGTAATATATAAGTGTTATTGTAGGATTGGTCAGGCTATTTAATTGCCAACAATGGATATTCCGGAGAATCGGAAATGGATGTATCGTAGGTTGGATCGGAATAAACGTCTTAGGGAAGAGTATAGAGTTGGAGTGGGTGAGTTTATAGAGTTTGTTGTTAGCCATGAGAGATTTATACGACTGGGCGGTGATCAATTGAGGTGTCCTTGCAAAAGATGCAAGTGTCAATCTTTCAAAAGTGTGGATGGAGTTGTAGCCGATCTTTATGAGAAGGGCTTCATGCCTGATTACTATTGGTGGAGTAACCATGGTGAGACGTTGCCTGACTTAAACCCGATTGTGGCTGAAGGTTCGTACTATGGAAGTGGTGACGGGAGGGAAGAATTGAATCCATACGAGCAGATGATAATGGATCATGCTGGACCATCGGCTGGTGTTGTACTAGAAGAAGATGGGGGAGAAGATGGGGGAATGGGTTCCCAATACATAGAGGAGAATCCGAATCCCGAAGCTCAAAGATTCTATGATATGCTGAGTGCTGCACGATCTCCATTGTGGGAAGGATGTCAGGAGTACACGGAGTTGTCGATGTGCATGGAATGGTTGAGTATCAAATCTGACTACAATATGCAAGAAGGCTGTTTTAATCGCCTCACCAGGTCAGTGTCCAAGGCGTTTCCAGAAGGCAATCGGATGCCTACAAGTTTTTATCATGCTAAGAAGCCCGAATGGATGTATGTTGTACTATAAGGATGATTCAGCGGAAAGCATAACGTGTTGTCGATTTTGTGGTGCGGATCGGTATAAGACAACCACTAGGATGGGCATTGAGAAGAAGAGGTCGCTAAAAAAGATGTGGTACTTTCCGCTCGTGCCAAGACTTACAAGATTGTACTCTTCGATGGCCACTGCAGCTCACATGAGGTGGCATAGTGAGCATGAGAGGGAGCAAGATCTCTTGTGTCATCCATCTGATGGAGAAGCTTGGAAGCATTTTGATAGGGTTCATATGGCATTTTCGCAGGACCCTCGCAATGTCCGATTGGGGTTATCTGCTGATGGATTTAATCCTTTTGGGCAGTCTGGAAAAGCATACTCTTGTTGGCCGGTTATCCTGACTCCGTACAATCTTCCCCCGGGGATGTGCATGAAGCGGGGGTTTATGTTCCTAACAATCATAATTCCGGGTCCGTCTAATCCAAAAGGTAAGATTGATGTGTACTTGCAGCCACTGATAGATGAGTTGACAATGCTGTGGAATGATGGTGTGTTGACATATGACGTATCTTTGAGGCAGAATTTCATCATGAAAGCAGCTTTAATGTGGACGACCAACGACTTTCCTGCTTATGGGATGATATCGGGTTGGATGACCGCGGGGAAGCTTGGATGCCCAATATGTATGGAGCGATCAAAGGCATTCATGCTTAAAAACAGTCGAAAGATCTCATATTTTGATTGTCATCGTCAATTCCTTCCAGAAGATCATCCTTATAGGCGGAACAAGAATGCATTCAAGAAGCGTTGTGCGGAGACAACACCGCCTCCACCACATTTGACTGGTCCTAATGTATGGCGCATAGTACAGTACTTACCGGTCGTCCATGAATCCCAAGGAGAACATATTCCTGATTATGGCGACAACCATAATTGGACAAAACAAAGTATATTTTGGAGGTTGCCGTATTGGAGGACGCAGCTACTCCGTCACAACATTGATGTCATGCATACTGAGAGGAATGTGTTTTTGAATGTGTTTGACACTGTGATGGACATCAAGGGGAGGACAAAGGATACAAATAAAGCCCGATTGGACCTGGCTGACATTTTTAATCGGAAGGAGCTTGAGTTGCAAGACGGTGGTCGTGGCAGACTTATCAAACCGAAGGCAAGTTATACACTAAGCAAAGCACATAAATTGGCCGTCTGTAAGTGGGTTAAAGAACTAAAGTTACCAGATGGGTATGCTTCCAATCTGGGTAGATGTGTTGACATTAAGGAAGCAAAGTTACATGGAATGAAGAGTCATGATTGCCACGTGTTCATGCAACAGTTGCTTCCAATTGCGTTCGACGCATTACCGAAGCAAATTTGGAACCCACTTGTTGAGCTTAGCCACTTTTTCAGGGAGCTTACATCGACAACACTAAATGTGAATCAATTAAAGGATATGGAAGTCAAGATACCCGTTTTGTTATGTAAGCTGGAGCAAATCGTCCCGTAAGTTTCTTTGATTCCATGGAACACCTGCCAGTTCATCTACCTTACGAAGCAATAGTTGGTGGCCCAGTCCAATACCGCTGGATGTATCCATTTGAGAGGTAAACAACATCAACTATTTTACTTAATACATATGAAATTCACAAACACGATAGCTTAGTTTAGCTTTCCCTAAAACTAGTAATTATTTGTATGTATCCCTCTTTAATAGGTTCCTGCACTCCCTTAAACACAAAGTCAAGAACAAGGCACGAGTGGAGGGTTCCATTTGTGAAGCATACTTAGTAGAGGAGACTTCCACTTTTGCCTCTTATTACTATCCGGACGAAGTTAACACGAGAAGGACAAGGATGCCTAGAAACGTTGATTCGGGCGAAGGATGTTCAACTAGTCCTCCTATATCAATATTCAACTATCCGGGCAGATTTAGTGGAAAATCAAAAGGATATTTCTTGGAGCAGCGTGACATTAATGCTGCTCATCTGTATATCCTTCAAAATTGTGAAGAGGTGGTGCCATATTTAGAGTAAGTTTCTACAACGTCTTTAATAAGTTCAATTGACATTTACTATTATTAATCGTCCTGCTGTTAATCTCCCATATGTAGGATGTACGGCAATTTTCTAAGGGATCTCCAACCTGACATTTCAAACGATCAGGTTGATCGAGAAATTACTTCTCATTTTGCTACGTGGTTCAGTAAATATGTAGGTTCACCATCTTCATTTTTTGAAGCATACATTTTATCTCCTTAAATATATAGCATGTATAAGAATAATATAATATTTGATTGTTTAGGTACTAGATCCAGAAAACAATGTTCAAAATCCATTGTTGACAAATTTGGCATGGGGGCCTAACAGATGGGTTACATCATGGAATACTTATATTGTAAATGGATATAAATTTAACACAAAAACATGGAATGAAGGAATGCAGACGTGTAACTATGGTGTTTGTGTGCGAGCCACTGATGGCAATGTAGAGGATGATTTCTATGGGGTTCTAACTGACATCCTTGAACTCGATTATACCGGTTTCCCCGTGATGAAATTAGTTATCTTCAAGTGTGATTGGTTTGATCCTACTCTTGACGTAGGGACAAAAATAGATAAAAATTATGGTATTGTTCAAGTTAGGTTGTCTCGAAGGTATAATAAGGCGTACGACCCATTCATTTTTTCACAACAGGCAGAGCAGGTTTATTACTCGCCATATCCCGAAGGACATCATGGCTGGTTGGGTGTTATTAAGATAAAGGCTCGCAGTATAATTACTGATAATGTAATCAGCCAGCCTGAAAAAGATGCTCCGTACCAAGATGATGAGTTTTCAAGACCGCATGTACCGTTGCAAATTACGCCGGACATTATTGTTAATTCTCTAGCGGACATTTCCGGAAATGGGGAAGAAGTTGAAAGAGAGTTAATGGATCAATTCGAGTTGGACGCATCTAGCGAAGGTACATTCCGATCAAGTGATACTGATGAGAGTGAGGGTGAATTTAGTGACGGAGATTCTACTTAGGTAATTTATTTATGTCATAATTCATTGTGTCAATGTCATTCTACTTATTAGGTAATTTATTTTTGTATTATTTACACTGTTGTGTAATTATATTTTCATTTTTTTCACAGATGGCAGATTCCTCCAGAGGTAAGGGTCGTCGTGGAGGTCGTGCTGCGAGAGTCCCTTCGTCGGCCGACCCACAGCCTTCAGATCGAGACCATCCTACCAGTACCTCTGTTGACGGGACACCTCAGGGTGATGTAGTTGCACCCTCCACCCATCCTCATGTGGTCGGGACACAGGCTACACCCTCATCATCCACACCTACGACGATAGGACCATCATCATCATCGGGACAGGAGAGTCGTGGTCCATCCAACAGGAGGATTCTTCTTATCCCCAGGGGGGATAACGAGTATGCTAATTTAATTTTTTAATATATATAA
The DNA here is from genome assembly GCA_030762895.1 of Sophora flavescens. Classification (NCBI taxonomy): domain Eukaryota; kingdom Viridiplantae; phylum Streptophyta; class Magnoliopsida; order Fabales; family Fabaceae; genus Sophora; species Sophora flavescens. Next base: position 185,849,385 of record CM061065.1, read on the forward strand.
AGTATCGTTAATTTCTATTTACTTGTTTTTAAAATTTAATTATAACATTTATTAATGCTCTAATTTTGCTGCAGCTTTCTGCCCGCGAAGGGTCCTTCTGATTCGATATCGAAGATCCTGCGACGCAAGTTTGATGGTCCATGGCCTACATGGAAGGCCATCCCACTAGGCCATAGGGATCAGTTGTTTCTAGAGTTTAAGGTAACAATTTATTAAGTTTTTTAAATTAAATTTACATTATATATATGTACACACGAATTTCCTAACAACTGTAAGTTGCAGAAAGAGTATAGGTGGGACTTAGCTTTAGAGGCTCTCGTCAGGGACATATTTGAGCATAAAGGCTCACTGGTTATGAAGAATCTGATGAACAAGCTGAGGAAGGGGCAGAAAAAGGGGAGGTGGGTGGATCATGAGATCAAGAGGCAGCTGGACCAGTACTGGGCTACTGAGAAGTTCCAGGAGATCCAGGCCACAGCTCGGCGTAATCGAGCTTTTGATGGTGGCGCATGTGCTTGGACCGGTGGGTCTAAATCAGCCGCCGCCCACTACGACGAGCTGGTAATACATTAAACTGTTGACTTAATATACTATTTAATTAATTAGTTTTCATTTTTAATTATTCTTGTGAATTTAATATTATATTATTCTGTGCAGAAAGCACAGAAACAGCGGGCCCCGACTGCTATGGAGTTGGTGGAGAGGACGAAGAAGTTGAAGTCGGGGACATGGGTCAACGACAAGGCCCGTAACTATGCTGTAAGCAAAAAAATAATTTAGTGTTTACTTGTAATTTATTATAAATGATTTGTTAATATTGGATATAATTATTTTAACTAAATCTCTTCAACTATACTTTGTAGGCGGGCATCAACGAGAAGAAGGACGATGCCATATCACGTGCCTCACAGTCACAAGATGAGGCTTTGACTGGTGATGGCTGCTCTCCTGTCTCCGTCGACGATAATGCCATTTATTTGGAGGTCGTCGGGGGGCAGGAACAAGAAGGGGCACGTGTATGGCCTCGGACACTGGGAACCGAAGTTCATCGCTTCATCGTCCAAGACGCTCTGCTCCTTCTTGCTGGCAGATACCGTCCCTCGGGAGCAGTTCCACCAAATGCGAGGACACCATCACGCAGGCGAACGCGAGCTTCGAGAGAAGAGCGAGAGAGAGCAGCAGATGGCGAACCAGATTGCACAGCTTGACTCGGGCACACCAAGAAACTGATGCAAAGGCGAGCATCGAGCGAGGCCGTACATCATGCGGCTGGTGTTGGAGCAGATGAGGATCCGGACTCGATTTACTCGAGATGATGCTCGACGGGTTGTGCGCGCTGCTCGCCGCTCCTCCGGTTTCGCCGCTTAGCTACGATGCTGCTGCAGAGAGGACGATTAGCTAGCGACGCTCGGTGAGATACGGACGACGAGGATGATTGGATTCCTCCATCTCCCCCTCATCATGACTGATTTTTCTCTCCATATTTTTGACTTTAAACGATTCTTGTACAACATTTTGGATTATTCTTTTTATATATATTTATTATTTTTTATGATTGTATATTTCATAAGTTATTTGGTGTGTTTTATTAGTAATTTTTCTAATGTTTAAAGAAAATCAGAAAAAAAATTATTATAAAAATTAAAATTAAAAAAAAATTAATAATAACCAGTTTAGCGACCGAATTAGAAACCAATAATTCGGTCGCTAAACTCTATTTAACATTTATAGATGATGTATAGCGACCGAAAATCCGTCGCTAATATAGGTTAACAGTAACCAAAATTAGCGACCGAACTAGCAACCGATTATCGGTCGCTAGAAATGGTTACCCCAAAAATGCGACCAACCTAATAGCGACCGATTATTATTATGTAGCGACCAAATTTACGGTCGCTAATTAGCGACCAAAATAATAATTCGGTAGCTAAAACCTTAGCGACCAGGTATTCAGCTACCATCATAAATCGGTCTCTGATTCGGTCGCTAAAACAAATAGCGACCGATTTACATGGTTTAGCGACCGAAAATTACGGTCGCTAAACAATTGTTTTTTTTAAGATATCTTAAAATATAATATTAATACAAATAGTCAAATTGACATTGGTAATCTGTGCAAATCAATCCAACCTAGCGCAAAAACTTAAAAGGCTTTAATATATTTACAGTCCCTATAAATATATAATATTTTGTTTTTAGTCCCTATAATTTTTTTTGGACAAGCCGGTTTAATCCCTACAAATTACTCCATTTTGGTTTTGGTCCTTTAATCTATTAACTTGATGACATAGCAATGTGAAATTACTTTCAAACCCCTGTCACATGTATGTTTAATAAGAATGTGGATTTTATATAATTTATTTATTATTATTATTGAAATTAAAAAAATTACCGGGTTGTTACAACAAATTCCTGAGCCCCAATTAATTTCCCCATATGTTGTCTCTTTGTCCCAAGTTCCCAACTCTATCTCTTTCTTCTCATGTTCGTCCCCTTCCTCCCATTCCCCGAATATGTCTTCTCTCGTATGCTTTCAGATGGTAGCGATGCCAGCAGAGCACATCGCCAGGAGGTATCATGCACTATGATCCTCAAAATGATGAAGGAGAAGGTGGTGCGTCATGTGGCCCTTCGGCTGTAAATTTCAGATATGCAATATCTAAATATTTTGCAGTCAATGGGACAATCTGTTCATATTTTGAATCCTGATTCGTGTATTATATTTTCCTTTCTCTTTTTGTTCGTTTTTTCCTTCATTTTTGTAACGGATAATATTCAACTACCATTTAGAGAATTGTGATCTCTAATCTGGAAGGCTCCTACATGTGTAATGGGGAGGAAGACGAGACAAAGGGAAATTGGGGGTTACAGATTTGTTGTATCAACCCAGTAATTTTTTTAATAACAATAATTAATAAAAAATTTAACTCATTAGTAAATATACATGTGGTAGGGGCTTGAAGGCAATTTCATATTGCCATGTCATCAAGTTTATAGATTAACTAAATAATGAGGACCAAAACCAAAATAAAGTAATTTGTAGGAACTAAACTTGTCCAAATAAATTTTATAGGGACTAAAAACAAAAAACCCTATATTTATAGAGATTAAAAATATATTTAACCCAACTTAAAATAAGAGATATAAGAGATTATAAGTTGATTTTGGGGCAAAAGACATTTCTTATTTTATAGGTTCGTTTCGTATGATTTGTTTTTTAATAATTGATTACATATAATTATATGAATTTATTTTGTATATACTGATATTGTAAAGTTTTTTTACACTGTCAACCATCAGAAACTGACACAATATTAAAAATATCTGATTATTATCTAACCACCTTACAAGTCACCAATTCCATATTTTTTTAATTAATTGGTTACTAGTGTAAAAACTTTTACACTAACGATGCATACAAATTAAACTATAATTATAATATTATAGTCGATTATTTTGTACATTAAATTTTATTTCAAATGTTTAATTTGGAATTTTGAATTTAAGGTTAGATATTTTAATTTTTCTTTGTTTGTTATTTAATTCTTTAATTTTTTTAACCCGGGTATCCTCCAACCAGGAGCTAGAGACTAATCCCTCGAGGTACTGAGATCCATTTAAGGGGGTTGATCTCTCACAACAGATGTTTTTTCTTACACATGAGTCAAGAATCGAATCCCAGACCACATGCTTAAGGGACCCGGTTATAATTCTTTAAATTTTTTAACTCTTTATTTCCTTTCATGTATTAAACTATAGTATTTAATTTTGAATAATTGGATTGTTTTTTTTTTTTCGTTCACCTTGAATAAATGCAATTAAAGATGTCAACGGGGCAGGTGGGGGACATGGAGTACTCCCCCGCTCCTATTCCCTGTCCCTCAATTTCCCCGCCATTCGCAACACGGGGAGTTTTTCTCCCTCGTCACCCCCGTTCCCCGCATAACCCGCGGAGTGTTTGGGGACCCTAAAAATTTATTAAAAAAAAGTTAATAAACTAAATCCAATAAAATATAAAGTATATAAAACTAAAAAACCTTAAATTTAAAGTTAAAGTACTCTCCACGACATTGCAACAAGTTCAAATTAACTCAAATAGTACAACACCATATTCAACAAAAATTATGACAAGATCTAAGACTGCATCAAGCTCAATTCTTCTTATTATGCCCAACATTTAAAGTCTTTAACAACAATTTAGTGGCAGCGCAACAGATAAGTGGCACTGTGGCGAGACGTGAAGGAATAAAATTGTTACTCATACAGAGCAGGGGACTCGATGCGTGAAGAGCTGAGAGTGAGAGGTCCGGTCGTCTGGGACGGAAAGGTGAAGACTATAGAGGAGGAACTGAGAAACCGAATATAATTAAAAAATTTAGGGTTATTTTTTTTTAAATATTTTATTAAATGAATAAATAAAAAATATATACTTAGAATTACTAAAATATAATTTAATATACACATATATTTATAAATATATTTTTATAATCTTACCGGGGATGGGACCTTGTGGGGCAGGGAGTATGTTCCCTGTCCCCGTCCTCGAAATGCCTTCGGGGGGGATTTTCTCCCCGTCCCCGTCTCCACGGTGCAAGGCCTCATTTGGGGCAAGCCCCACGGGGATCCCCACACTTGGGTGAAAATTATCATCCCAAAATGCAATATTTGGAATGTGCATTACAATAAAAAAAATTCTTTTTAATTTTTTTATTCATTATTTATCTGTTTATATGACTTTTATTGGCATTCATTATTTCGACTTATCTTTGTAGAGCATGCAATATATTGATTTTATTATAATATTGTTATTTATTGGCTATTACTACTTGGGGAATCCGAATCAATGCATTAAAATTATTAGTTAAGATATCGATAAAAGAAATTTTTTATTGGAAGTGAAGTACTTAATATTTTAAGAAGAATTATTTTTAGTTTTTCAATAAAAATATATTTTAATTCGAATCGTTAACCAGCACCCTCAAAGCATTGATTAGCAATACTCTTGTCATATTTGAATGAATTTGGCAATGTGCCTTAGATTTTGAATGGAAATAAATGATATTTACATTCTATTTCATTAAGATCGGTTTTACGTTGCATATTGATGAACCATTAAATGAAAATATTATATTCCAACGTTGCATTCTCTGTGATGGTGGCCTTCAGCATTTGTAAACATGTTTTGTGGAAAAGAAAAATACTTTTAATTTGTTGGATTGCTCTTTTAAGATCTTGGCTTCTTAACTACTTTGTAAGGAAAGACCCTAACCTAAACCTAAGGGCAAAGCCTCTTTCAAGAAGAAATTAAACTATCTAAAGTCAGAATAGAAGAATTTAAGGGCTCATTCTTCCTGGCTTCTAGGCTCCTCCTGCCTTTCTAGAGCAAGTTGATTTAGTCTAGTAGACCAACATTAGAGGAAGGGAAGGCTTCACACAACGAATGGGTAGTTTACTAAGTCAAGAGGTGACTAGCATTGTTAGCAAGTGAATCTGAATCAGAAGCAGTAGCAATAGGACCAAGGGTGCGCTTTAACTCAAGGGTACACTTTTCTCCTTCCAGGATTTGCACGAGTTTCCATGCAAGTGATTAGAAAAACTTCTTTCACATTGTTTCAATGGTTTTAAAAATATTCTGAAAGGCTTGGTTTTTTTTTTCTTTTTCTTCCGGGGTTAAGCACATTCTTATTTTCCTTCTATTATGATACATCGGTTCTAAACGTGACAAACCTTTTAAATCTTGGGGGATTGTCATCCTAGGCGAATAAATCCTCGAGCAGTCCCTCATGCTCGACCATCAGAAGGACGCGGGGGAGTGGAGCAATGCAACGATCGTCTGCACCTTCGCTAGAGACCTAGAGACAGAGTCGCGGTGGATGGAGCTGGATTTCACGGGGCATATAAGGATGGTGGACAATGGTGCTACTTAGCAGTAAGGACACTGCAATGGCAGATCGGGACAATGGTCTCGGGCAAGACGCACTAGTAATGCGATGACGAGGACAAAGTCTCTACTGAGTAGCCTCTGTGAAACGGATGATTGTGCGGATCTGAGAGAGGCGGGCGTGGAATAGGCCAGGTCGCTCATCAGAGTTCTATGGTCTAGCCTATTGAAGGCCTAGCTTGGCCTAGCTTATTTAACAAAAAGGTCGAGCCAATGCTTTTTAAAAAGTCTATATGACTAAATAAGTCAGGTTAAGGCTTTAAGAAAATCCTAGTAGGCTTATTTAATACACACACGTTATAATACAATTATATATTAATTATAATATTTGAAAGTAAACACTACTAGAAAACTTGAATTTTCAGATGGAATTTTCGAACGGAAATGTTTCCGTCCGAAATTTTTTGAAATTTTCGGACGGATTTCACACGGATTTGTTATTTTTTATATTTTCCTTGATTTATCTTACATCCTCAGTTCAACCGTCCAAATTTCGGACGGATTTCAGACGGATTGTGTTATTTTTTATATTTTCCTTGATTTATTTTACATCCGTCTGAAATCCGTCCGAAAATTTCGGACGGATTTCAGACGGATTGTGTTATTTGTTATATTCTCCTTGATTTATCTTACATCCGTCTGAAATCCGTCCGGAAATTTCGGACGGATTTCAGACGGATTGTGTTCTTTTTTATATTTTCCTTGATTTATCTTACATCCGTCTGAAATCCGTCACCGTCCGGAAATTTCGGACGGATTGTGTTATTTGTTATATTTTCCTTGATTTATCTTACATCCGTCTGAAATCCGTCCAGAAATTTCGGATGGATTTCAGACGGATTGTGTTATTTTTTATTTTCCTTGATTTATCTTACATCCGTCTGAAAATTTCGGACAGATTTCACACGGATTTGTTATTTTTTATATTTTCCTTGATTTATCTTACATCCGTCTGAAATCCATCCGGAAATTTCGAATGGATTTCACACGGATTGTGTTTTTTCCCCCTTGATTTATCTTAGATCCGTCTGAAATCCGTCCGAAAATTTCAGACGAATTTCACACGGATTTGTTATTTTTTTATATTTTCCTTGATTTATCTTACATCCGTTTGAAATCCGTCCGAAAATTTCGGACGGATTTCACACGGATGTAAGATAAATCAAGGAAAATATAAAAAATAACAAATCCGTGTGAAATCCGTCCGAATATAAAAAATTCAGACGGATTTGAGTAATTTTATTTACTCATTTAAAATATTTTGAGTGCATTAGCACTGCGTTATTACAGTGTATGCACGCTTGCAGGACTATAATGTTATGCTATTGTCACTAATATTCTTTGTTTAGAAAAATATTTTAAATAATATCATTCAAAGGAAGTTATTTTCATATGTTAATCTATTTAATTTTAGATTTGAAAATAAATTGGTTTAGTGTTAACTGGAGATTTATTTTGGAGATTTATTTTAAATAATATGATTGAAAGAAAAGTATTATCATATTTTATTATTTTTACACATATGATTAATTATGATGTTTATGTTTATTTGGTTATGCGGTTTAGTTTGAGTAATTAAATTACTCTCTTCGAATTATTTTATTGGGTGCATTAGCACTGACTTATTTCAGTGAATGCACGCTTACTAGACAATAATTTACGTTATTGTCACTATTAATACACTACTAGAAAACTTGAATTTTCGGACGGAATTTTCGGAAGGAAATGTTTCCGTCTGAAATTTTCCGAAAATTTCGGACGGATTTCAGACGGATTGTGTTTTTTTTCATATTTTCCTTGATCCGTCCGAAATTTCGGACGGATTTCAAACGGATTGTGTTATTTTTTATATTTTCCTTGATCCGTCTGAAATCCGTCCGAAATTTTCGGACGGATTTCAGACGGACTGTGCTATTTTTTTATATTTTCCTTGATCCGTCTGAAATCCGTCCAAAAATTTCGGACGGATTTCAGACGGATTGTGCTATTTTTTATATTTTCCTTGATCCGTCTGAAATCCGTCCGAAAATTTCGGACGGATTTCACACGGAATTTGTATTTTTTATATTTTCCTTGATTTATCTTACATCCGTCTGAAATCCGTCCGAAAATTTCGGACGGATTTCACACGGATTGTGTTATTTTGTTTATATTTCTTACATCTGTCTGTAATCCGTCCGAAAATTTTGGACGGATTTCACACGGATTGTGTTATTTTGTTTATATTTCTTACATCCGTCTGAAAATTTCGGACGGATTTCACACGGAATTTGTTATTTTTTATATTTTCCATAAAAAAAGATTAAATAATTTATCCTATAAATATGATTAAAATATTTGATCTTAATAAATTTAAAAGTAAACAAGATTTATGAAAAAAAATTAAAAAACATATTTAGACTAATAAAATGAAATCAATCCCTATTAAAGAAATCCGTATACAGTGAATGCACGCTTACTAGACAATAATTTACGTTATTGTCACTATTATACCAGTACAGAAAAATATTTTAAATAATATGATTAAGAGAAAAGCATCTTCATATATTTATTCTATTTAATTTTAGAGTTAAAAATATTTTGGTTTTACATTAGTCGGAGATTAATTTTGGACCCAGTATTTTCTTAGTTGATCAGTTCAACTATTAATCTTTACTCTAATTTGAATTTGGAAATCATATATTTATCAATCTTTATTTTTAGATTCCAAAAAGTAAAAATGTTTACTTTAGGCTTAATATTTATCACTTATTTTATACCCACTAATACAAAAAAAAAATAGATTTTCTCTCTCCTCCCTCTCTTATTAACATCGAACTCCCCCCTTTTCACTATTTTCTTTCTTTCTTTTTCCGTTGCCTTCTTCTTCTTCTTCCTCCCTCCAACTCAAGTCCTCCACCTTCCTTTCCTTCAACCTTGCTCCTCCCAGATCGCGCCGCCGCCCAGCCCAGCCGGCCGCTCGACCGTCGCATGAGGAGGAGACGGTCAAGTCTCGCGTCCGTGCACGCGTCGCCGGAGCAGTGAAGCCGAGCCGCCGTTGTCCTGTGTTGGACTGTCGTCGCCTCACCATGGTAAGCGCCGTTCATGGTGGTTTCACCACCTTAGAGTATTAGATCTTCATTTCTCCTTCACCTATGATTCCTTTCATCTCTTTTTACCATGGTTGATGTAGAGAACCACCTCGAATCGCCACTGGCCGCCGTGTCACTGCCGTCCACCGCCACGCCGGAGGTCTCAACAGCCACCACAACTTCTTCTTCTTCCTTGGGTGAGTCAAAACCTTCTCTTGTGTCTCAGATTCAAAACCCCCAAATTGATTTTGAAACCCTAACCCTAACCCTCTGATTTCAGATTTTAATCTTAAGATTAAACCTTGCTTTATGAAATAGGGACTGTGGATTAGTGTTTCCCCAAACCAATTTCATTATTCTTTAGTTAAAATGAGTTTTCCCCAAATTGTATTTAGGAGCCCTAAACCCCAATTTGATTTTATTTGAATTTGGTTATGTTTTTGTGAAATTAATTATGATTTAGTGCAATTAGGACTCTAAATTGATGATTCCCAAGTTCTCTTCCATGATCCTTTAATCAAAACAAAGTTTCCTTAAAGGGTATTGTGAAGCATAAGCTTCAAACATGATTTTCTTTGAAAATAACCTTGTTTGGTAATAAGATTAAGTGTTTAGATCAAATTAGAATGTGTGTTTGATCATGTGTAATTGATTTCTTGATTTCTGGTTGTTGCTCGTTGTTGGATTCCCTCTCTGAGACGTTTGACACGGCTATGCTTGCTTGATGGAGTAGATAGTTACACTCTTGGAGCTAACGTAGCATTAAGACGAGGATCCTTTACTTGTCTTCAAAGGTAAGGGGAGACTGCCCGAGGGATTTTCGGTAACTGCATGCTATTTGTGCGTTGTATTTGAGTTTATCTGTTGTGATGTGTGGTGTTAAATTAAGTTGTTATATGACTGTTATGTGGTTTTTAATGTTTTCTGTGAAAGCATGATTATACTATGATGTATGGATATCTGCTATGTGTGGATTATCTGTTGGTTGGTTGATTGACTGAGACGTCTGACATTGGTCAGTGCTCAATTAATGGGGGGTGTTACATTTGGCTGGTTGCAACCTCCTTATTTTTAGGCTTTGCTGTTTCACTTTATTTTGCTTTTAGTTTTTGGCATCTAGCTTTTAGTTCTTTATTTTGCTTTTAGCTTTTAGTTCTTGATATCTGATTTCTGTTGAATGTTCATTTACGCAGATTGAAAAGCCCTTGCAAAGACATGGAGGCAGGCTTGAGCACAATGAGACTAATTTGAAGCATATAGAAACCCGATTAAATGGGATTTATATACTATTGTTTGTACTTGTTAGCCGTCCATTGTCTGTAGCTTGTTCTAAGGCTAAGTTGATGTTTGATACTAAAGCATAATAATAGTATGTTTTTCAAAAATGTTTGATGTTTGATGATTCTTATCCCCTTTGGACATAGGGCTTTTCAAAAATCATCCATAGAATGCGCGTCACGGCCGTGATGGGCATCACGACCTGACCGTGACAACTTCTACCTTGAACGTTGCTTCACTAAATGGTCTGTCACGGCCGTGATGGGTATCACAGCCTGGCCGTGATTGGTATCACAGCCTGGCCGTGACAGATTCTGCCTAGAAGGGGTCTGGCTCAGTTGACATGTCACGGTCGTGATGGGCATCATGGCCTGGCCGTGACATATTCTGACTTTTCATTCTTCCATGGGAAATCCGTTGGAAAACAAAAATAAATCTGTCCGAAATCCGTCTGAACAATAACCAACAAAATCACAACATCCGTCCCAAATCCGTTGGAAAACAAAAATAAATCTGTCCGAAATCCGTCCGAACAATAACCAAAATCCGGATTTCCACGTTGTCCATATTCCGTCCGCAATCCGTCTGTAAATATTTTCGGACAGAATTTGGGATGGATTTTATAATTTCCCACGAGGCTTTTTCAGACGGGTGCCATTCCGTCCGAAATCCGTCCGAAATGAATTATCCGTCCGAAATCCGTCCGAAATTTCTCCAATTTTCGTCCGAAATCCGTCTGAAATTCTGTCCGAAAAAGATGGATTTCTAGTAGTGTTACCAGTACAGAAAAATGTTTTAAATAATATGATTAAGAGAAAAGCATTCCATATTTTCATTGATATTAATCGGAGATTAAATTTTGGACCGAGTATTTTCTTAGTTGATCAGTTCAACTATTAATCTTTACTCTAATTTGAATTTCGAAATCATATATTTATCAATCTTTATTTTTAGATTCCAAAAAGTAAAAACATGTTTATTTTAGGCTTAATATTTATCACTCATTTTAAACCCACTAGTACAAAAAATCATAAATTCTCTCTCCTTTCTCCCTTACACTCGACGCCCCCAACACTTTCTTCTATTATTTTCTTTCTTCTTCCTCTTGTGGTAGACCCATCCCCTCTTCTTTTATTTTTTTTTCATTTCCTTCTTTCTTTATCACAACCCACTTCTCACCCATCTTCTTCTTCCTTCTCCCCAACTTCATTTTCTACCTCCTTCCACCTTGCTTGTCCAGAACCGTGACCACCACCTCAGCCCAGCCGCGCCGCAACCGCCGCCCGCCTAAGCTTTGACCGCACCTGCTCACGTTTAGTTTGCGTTCCTGCACGCTATCTCAGCCGCGTGAACAACGCTCCACCGCGGTAAGCACCGCGCGCCGCCGCCTCTATGGTGATTCCCACCATGTGAGTCATCTTAATCTCTTCCTTCTTCTTTTCCTTGGTCATACTCTATCTCTCTTGTTGGAACAGAACCACCACGAACCGCCACTGGCCGCCACGTCATTGCCGTCCACCGCCACGTCGCCACATCACAGCACCACCACAACTTCTTCCATGGGTAAGTGAAAACCTCATCTATTTTGCTTAGATTCAAAAATCCCCAAATTGATTTTGAAACCCTAACTTTTCATCTTACTTTAATCATGAAATTGGTTCAGTTTTAGTGTAATTGGGACTTGTAATTAATGGTTTTAAGGTTAATTTTATGATTCTCTATTTAAATCAAAATTTCCCCAAATTGCTCTTTGAACCCTAAACCCCAATTTGATTTTATTTGAAATCGATTGTGTTTATATAAAATTAACTATGTTTTATTCAAATTGGGACCTTTAATTTGAGATTTCTCTTTAGATTTGCCAGTCATTTGTTTATTTTGTTTATATGCAGTTGGTGTTTGTAGGTTTGCTTTTGTGCAAAGAACTTATTTTTATTATTTTGTTATAGTAATGATAGTAATTACAATCATCAAGGTCTTTTATTTTCTGCAACGTTCTTTTGAAGCCTGACTTTTCCTGCTTAGGCTTATGAATGATGATGACAGCTTGTGTTTGGCATTATTTAGAATTACTTGATCAATTGATTTAATATAACTGTCACATTTATGCAAGTTTATTAAATTGCATGATAATTTGTATAATCCTCCATTGCTTACCTATTAAATGTGACATTATTGTTTGTTTTATCTTATTTACAATTCTGCTGTCTCTTATTTACATTATTGTTTGTTTTATCTTGGCCTGGCAGTAAAAAGCCAACAAGAGCATTAGCTCAATGTTGCAGCTATGAGGATGTTGTGTTGGACATGGGGACATACAAGACAAGATAAAATTAAGAAGGAATGCATTAGAGAGAATGTATGGGTAGCACCTATTATGGTAGAGATGGTAGAATCTTATGTTATCTAGTTTAGCCATGTGAGGAGAAGACCATGAGAAACCGCACTAAAAAGAGTAGAGATTATCTTAATGTGATGGTGTCCATTATGTGAGTACAAGCCAAATGGTTTGAATATCCATATTTTCTATCTTGTTATTTAAATTAGTTATAATGTCTATTATCTTGTTACAGTGTGATGAATGCTTTCTCGGAAGGACTCACTATCTTTTATGTATACCAAACTGATTTTGTAATCTTATGATAAAATCTCATTTTGCCTAAATTGTGGTGATGAGCACTATTTTACCCAAATCTGATTTCTGTTGAATGTTCATTTGTGCAGATTGAAATCTGATTTCTGTTGAATGTTCATTTGTGCAGATTGAAAGGCCCTTGCAAAGACATGGAGGCAGGCTTGAGCACAATGAGACTTATTGTGGTTCCTGTTTGCACCTGAAAAGTTAAAGGACCATATAGATGTTTAAATAAAGTTTTTGAGATTTCATCCTTCTTTGATCAATTGTGTTTCTAAACCCCAATTTTTGACTTCCATTAAGTGTTTAAATACAGTTTTTGAGATGTTGTTCCTGATCCTCTTCTATATATAGGTCCGCATTGGGCAATACTTAAATGGGATTTATATACTATTGTTTGTACTTGTTAGCCGTCCATTGTCTGTAGCTTGTTCTAAGGCTAAGTTGATGTTTGATGCTAAAGCATTATAGTAGTATGCTTTTCAAAATTTTTTGATGTTTGATGATTCTTATCCCCTTTGGACATAGGGCTTTTCAAAAATCATCCATAGAATGCGCGTCACGGCCGCGACAGCTTCTGCCTTGAACGTTGCTTCACTAAATGGTCTGTCACGGCCGTGATGGGTATCACGGCCTGGCCGTGACAGATTCTGCCTAGAAGGGGTCTGGTTCAGTTGACATGTCACGGTCGTGATGGGCATCACGACCTGGCCGTGACAGATTCTGACTTTTCATTCTTCCGTGGGAAATCTGTCCCAAATAAAATCACAACATCTGTCCCAAATCCGTTGGAAAACAAAAATAAATCTGTCCGAAATTCGTCCAAACAATAACCAATAAAATCACAACATCCGTCCCAAATCCGTTGGAAAACAAAAATAAATCTATCCGAAATTCGTCCGAACAATAACCAAAATCCGGATTTGCACGTTGTCCATATTCCGTCCGCAATCCGTCAGTAAATATTTTCGGACAGAATTTGGGACGGATTTTATAATTTCCAACAAGGTTTTTTCATACGGGTGTCATTCCGTCCGAAATCCGTCCGAAATGAATTATCCGTCCGAAATCCGCCCGAAATTTGTTCAATTTTCGTCCGAAATCCGTCTGTAAATCTGTCCGAAAAAGATGGATTTCTAGTAGTGAAAGTTCTATTGTTCTATTTAAATGTAAAACTTATAGGTGGAGGCATATTTAAAGACCTTTTTTTTTTATAGGCAAATGTTAATATGTTAGTTGTTAATTTTTCTCCTTTGCCAAGGATTGAACCTCGAAACTCCATCACCTTCCACACCTTAAACCTTTAGCTCTTAACCACTTGAGCTACCCCACCCCCCTTTAAAGGCCTTGTTAAAAAGTAGGTCTTTAAATAGCTTTCAGGTCAGGCCAGACTTTGACGCAAGCTATGCTTAGGCATTAAAATTGGCCTATATGAGGCTAATAAGTCAGACTCAAACATTGAGATTGAAACAGAAGTCATGTCTATTTATGTCAGGACCAGGGCCGGCCCTAGCCCAAAGCAACTATAAGGTTAGGGCTTTAGGTCTCTAAATCTTTTTAGGTTATTAAGGATTCCAATTTTTATTTTTTATTTATTTAAGTTTAACAAGAAAAATAATTTAAATTTTTAAATCATAAATCATAGGAAATCATAAATATGACTGCAGTACACACAATAAAAGTTTACACCAGCCATAATAATTACACTTTAAATATATAAAAATTTATAATAAAGATAAATTTTAAATATAAATATAAATTTGTTAATAAAATATTATTATTAGTTTTAAAAAGATCGCATCTCAAATTTTGTTTTAGACCTAAAAATACGTTGGGTTAGTCCTGGTCAGAACTTAACTCGACCTAACCTATTCCTATAAGCAAAAATAGGAATTTCGTTGACAAGTCGACTACACCTTTACCAAGTCAAAAATTGCATTATCTCCGGACTCAATTATAAGCAAAAATATTTAATTTCACACTTATTAAGGAAGTTAGTTAATTTAGTTTAATTGTCTTGATTTATGTAAACAAAATGAGTTATAATTATTAAACTACCCTTTAATTGTCTCGTCTTCAGAATATGCAATGCTCTTGAAAAAGTAAAGGGAGAATTGGTTTGATCGGTTAATTTTATTGATTTTTGGAATACTTATATTAAATAGAGTTAAGTTGGTTGGATTTTATTTATATTTGAGTCTAAAAAATATTATTTTTTTATTTATAATTGAGTTCAGAGGAAGTATAATATATGTGCCGAATTGAAAAGTTTAAATTAATTCACATGAATGATGAATGATGCATGATTGCACAACTTTTGTGTTGGTGTAACTTTTTTTTTTTTGAAAGGAGTGTTGGTGTTAGGGGTGAGCGTGTGACGGGTTATGTTTGTCTCTTATCCGTCTCTAAATATTGATAGTGCCAAATCTTTAAACCCGAACTCGTCTCTAGACCTGAAGGAATCCGGTCATATGCGTCTTGGTTTAAGACTGGGTCTAAATGGGACAGGACCAGGTTGACCCAAATTTAAATAGATTCTTTGTAAACAAAATTTCTATGAGTAAGAAAATGTTAATTTTTTTATATGGCAAAATATAAGCAAAAAGTACTACCTAAAAGCAACTGATCCAAAATTAGATGTTACAAAATATCAACAAATAGATCAATTTTCTAGACGTTTTCTTAATGATCATGTTAGCAAAGCCACATTATTAAAAACAAAATACTCTCCTCAAACAAGATTCTTTCGAAATAAAAACCACAAAATGCTTCTGTTTGTTTTTTTTTTGGTTTACTGTCACAAAATGCTTCTTAAAAGCCACCAATTGGGCTAGTGTGAGACGTGAGATGTGATAGTATAAGTTTAGTAATTTACTTCTTATTTATTTCTTAGTGACCGCTCGTGAAACATATGGTAGCGAGAGATAAAAGTAGATTTTATTATATAGGACGAGTTGGGTACCCCGAAGGTCAACCCGGACCCGTTCCTAACCCGGTACCGGGTCACAAAGTGAGACGTGAGTTCGTCCATTCCCTTTTACAGGTTGGGGTCAGACCCAACTCGAACACCACTGATTAGGACGGGTTATCGGGTCGGACCGAGTTTTGCAGATTCTGGTTGTTGCAACCTGGACAGCACCTACCTTGGACCTGGCATGGCATTTGAAGAATTTGTGAGCGGAGTCTTTGAAATTGCATATAAAAATCATTTATTTGCTTAGACAGATACAGAGTATTATTTGATTTTTATATTAGGACCAAAAGTCAAATGCTTGGAGCACCCAAAAAAAATAAAAGTCATATGCTTGATATTTTCGAGCTACATTTTCTTTTTATGACTTAAGTTATTTTAAGCAAACCGCAGCCTCCTAACGTGAGTTTTTTTTGGTCTTGGTCAAATGCCAAAGGTGTTGTGAAGCCCGTTTATTTTTCGTTCCCTTTTCTTTCTTTGTTCTATCATCATTTTATTATTTATCTCAATTTATTTGCCTTAATACCCTTTTAATTCTTTCTCAAGTGTTAATTTCTTATTTCATGTGTTCTGTATTCATTACGCCAATTGGATTGATCTATTTCTATTAAATTGTTTATCGTTTATATTCTTTTCCTAGTTTTGCCGATTATTTTATCACATGTTTAAAATATAAAAGTTTAATTGTAATATATTATGCTGTCAAAAAAAATTGTAATATATTACTGGTATAAAAAAAAATTATGGTGACCCTTGTCATAATTACTTTAAAAATCATACATTAGGTAATATATGATTAATTAATAGTATAAATAATTTATACAAATAATATATTAAAATTAAACTATAAATAAAATTATGTCACCCTTTAAAATTTTGTCAAATCTTGAAAAATTGAGGAAAGATTGGCAGTCAATACTTTTTTTATTTAATTAGAAATGGTTTTTTGACAAAATTTAATTAGAAATGTTGGTCGTGTCTAATTTTGATAAATTGAAATAAATAATAATTTTATTAAATACCATTACCGCATTCCACGTAGTGGGGTTGAAATTTATTTTATGGGATAAACGACGCTTTATACACCTATTATTTTCAATATTGATTTATCTCCTTTGATAATATATATACTTGGAAAAAAAAATTGATGAACTAATATACTTGACAAAATGGAACATGTAAAAATAAAGATAGTAAAAATATTTTTATAATAAAGATCAATTCAATTAATCTACTATATTCAAACCAATCATGGTTGCTCGCAGTGAAAGTGAACTGTATAACCAAGAAAAGGGGAGAAGATGAAATTGATAAGAAATTTCGCATGAAGACCCTTATGTCCCGTGGCACTGGTTATGGTGAGAGACATGTTTAAGTCTCTCATCGTGAGAGACCAGATTTCACCATTGGATTGAAGTGATCCTCATGATCATACCCTGTACCCTCCACACATTACCCCTCTCCCATCTCCCTCCGCAACTCCTCCCACCCTATCCATCTCGCCCCACCACCACCACCACCACCGACCCTCCATCTCGCTCGACCACCGACCACAACCCACCACCACCACCACCAACCCTGAAATTGTCTCCCTGTAGCCAGATTTGAGACCAAACCCACCACCAATCATAGAACCCAGATCCGTGCCACCAGTGAGCCACTGCAAACCCACCGCCATCACAGAACACGCCGCCTCGGACCCTGCTGAATTCGCGGTAGGGGCGGGACACAGTTCTGATTCAGATTGCGGAAACAGAGAAGGGTGCGATTTCGGGATCTCAGATTTGCGGTACTTCTCTCAATGCTCTGTAACAAAATCACCAAAATCTCCAGATCTCAGATTCCATGTTCTCGCTATTTCCCTCTGTGGCGGCGATGACTTGGTCCTGCGAAGGGACTGATTCAGCAACGGTGGGTGACTCGGGTGAACACCCCATCTCTTCTCCTCTTCTATCTCCCACCCCAATCCACCGTTCGCCACCCCCCCACCCAACCATCGCTCTCACATTCACAGTCAAGTTCGCCTCTTTCTTCTCTACCGCAACAACGACAAGCAGAGGCTCAAACAGAGGGCGGCGGTGTCGTCAAGGGTGAGGCTTCGTTTTAGTTCGCAGAGAAGAGAGATCAAGGGAGAAAGAGGAGAGGATCAGGTGTTGATGGTGCATCATAAGATCTCTGCAACCTCACTTGATCAACGACTAATAATAGTTGTTTTTAAATATTTGTAAAAAAAATAAAATAAAAACATAAGGGGATACTTTTGAAATTATTAATGAAAAGGTTTTGTATTTTTTGACAATAATGAAAAGGTTAATCTTAAGGGAAATCTTAAGGGAATTTGAAGTCTGGTGTAAAATTTTACAAGAATCGGTAAACATAAAAAAATATTATATGTTTTCGATAAAATAAAAAAAAAACTCATGTTTTTTGTAATTTGTTTTTTACTGAAGGCCATTTAGATTTTAATTTAATTTTAACTCTAGTTTCGATTTTATGAAGAATATATCAATTTTAAAGTAAAAACACACTGAAAAACAAAAAGCAGCTGGCCCATTAATTTAAAACATATATTGATTTTCCTAACAAAATACCAATTCGTTTAAATAAACATATTTTCAACTCAACTTAATTCGTTTAGCAGTCTTATTCAAATGTAATTAAGACTTAAGAGTCCAATTAAAAGAATAATAAGATATGACAGGGGCTTTTTTGGTTGCTTGGAAACTTGTGATTTTTTTTAAAAATGTATAATACTTTTCAAATGCAATGGTTTATGGCAAATAAGTAGATAAAATGAGTGAATTTGTTACGTTTGAATATATTGATCAACTTAGGTTACTTTGATGCTTAGATTTGTATAATTTTGCTTTAGAAAATAGAATTAGAAGGTTGAAATTTATTATTTGAATGTTTTATCAAGCTTATTTTATATAAATTTATTAAGCTTAAATAGGATTGGATGATAAAATCTAGTCCATTTAAGCTCGTATATTTCATTCTAATCTATTTAACTCGAAAATTTAAAAGAGTGGGTCTAAATGAGATGGGCCGAAATGACTAACCCCCATAATTAGAATAGATAAAAATTATAAATAAGTTGTTTACAAAATTATTATAAATAAGTTGAGTAAAAATAGTATAATTGTTTTAAAAAAAATCTATCTCAATTATTCCAATTTCATAATTATTGTACTACTTAACCAACAAAAGAGGTGGATTACAATCAGAGCTCGACATTCCTCGGTAGGGGCAAATATATGCAATCCCATTATTCCAAGTACAAAACTTAGGTATCAATTTTATATGTATATTAGGTGTTGTTTTCTAATAGGAATATGACATGTATAAAGGTCATCAATAAAAACATAACACGTATATGAGCTATTGCATACATCTTAATTTTATTGGAAAATAGCATCTAATGTACTTATGAAATTGTACTTAAGTTTTCTCCTTATTCCAATTTCACACTTATTGAATTATTACAAACAACACAATCGAGAACATTTATGATAGAGCATTAAAGCTCAATTATCCTGAGCGCGCTTAAACATTGCAAGCCCAATTTTATGGCCAACGAGCTTGATGTCTTCTTCCACTTGTGCTAAAAATTCTTTAGAAGTGAATGGTCTGTATTTGGAGCTCTCAATCTCAATGTCTTCACTAGAGAACACAAAGCAGACTATCGAGATCCTCTCTCCATGATTGTTTATCTTCACTCTGTGTAACGCACTTTTGTATTTGTCATTGCTCATTGCCTACACCAAAATATCCAATATTAATGCAAATCAAGAATAATTTTAATTATGAATATAATTAATTAACATATAAAGCATAAAAGCATAAAAATAAGGCAAAATGCTAATCAAATGCCCTTAACGTATTGGTTAAGGAATCAGAAATAGAAAGTTTATATTGGAAAGTGATGTATTCAATACTTTGAAAATTTAAAAGTTACACTTTCTAATAAAAAAAAATTATGTTTGAATTCCTTGATCAATACCTCTAGAGCACCGGTTAGCAATACCCTAAAAATAATTAAATTCGAACCTGCATAAGGTCACCAATGTTGACGATTAATGTGTTGGAAATGGGTTTTACGGTTAGCCATTGATCATCTTTGAGCACCTCAAGTCCACTCACTACATCTTCTTGGTTCAATATAGTGAAGATAGAGCTATCTGTGTGCACGTCCAAGCCTAAACCAACATCATGATTGGAGCAAGATGGATAGCGATAAACACGCAAACGTCTTTCATTGTTTGCTATGTAGGATCTTGATTTTTCAAGGTTCAAGTCAAGGTTATTCACCATAGCCTCAAATAATGTTGTAGCAATTCTGGAAAGATGGTTTTCATACTCCACCAGCAGAACTCTTGTCGAGAAAACATGCAAACCTTGTTAGCCAACTCTTGACACAAAGAAAGAATGAATAATTTTATTTTATTTATTATATTGAAAGACAATGAAACATTAAATTATTTGTTAATTAATATAATTATCGTCTCTTATTATCTCTAGTAAATGAAAAACATCGATAAAATGAAATAATAATTAAATCAAGTATAAATGTATAATTATATCTTATTAAAGTTGAGAATATTTCATACTTTCATTCATTCTCTGTAAAGTTTTAAGGATGCAGTAAAATAAATGACAGATGCACAAGATAACATTAAGTAGTATTTTTTTTTGTTTTTTTGCTTCCTTACTTGAAAGACTCGAGCATGGGAAGTTGAGGCTTGAACTGTGAGAGTTGAGCCAGAGGGATATCAAAACATTCAAACCAATTGATATTTTGATGGTCACTTGTTATCGGTGTCCCAGAAGGAGTTAGGGCAGGAGTGCCCCAAAAGTAATTGACAGGGCTGGCATCACAAGAGGTCTGCTTGGACTCAAAGGACATAGAAAATAGCTCTTTGGATTGGTTTTGAAGTTCGCTCAATAAGGATGATGGAATCCCATGATTAACCAAACGAAACAGCCCCCAATCCTTGCAAGCATCATCAAGCTTGTTCTTGTCATGGTTTAAGCTTTGAAGGTCTATAATTGGTAGGGAATCCAGATACTGAGTCGGGTTACCACCATCATCTGGGGTTAAGGTAGGTGGCTGGTGGTGACTAAGGTCCCGGAGAATGGGAGGGAAGGACTCCAAGTTATTCATCTTTTAATTCAGAGTATATTATAATATGGTGAATGAAACTCAAGGTTGAGAAATGAGAGTACGTATAGACTGTTTATTTATAGTAGAATTGGTATGTGGGTTGTGAGTTGTGTCACGTGCCTCTCGTAGATAGATAGCTAGCTCTATTTGACGATAGAATTATGCAGAAATCAAACTGTACGTCCGTGTGGGACTCTTCTAGTTGAATTTTATGAAACATATTAGATAGATAGCTAGCTCTATTTGACGAAAAAAGTAATAGTATTCAATGAATTTTGTTTTTGTGGTCTTTATATCAGCCAGCTCACAACGCACATGTGACGATTCAATCGAAGAAAGGGAATATGTAAATGGTTTCTGCATGATAAAATAGTTCTCGTACTCGTTTGATTTGTAAAAATTCAGGGGATTGGACAGCACAAAAATTTTTGTGTTTTGTTTGATTTGAAAAGTGATTATGGACAAGACAAAAAAAGTGGTGAGGGACAGGACAAAAACCCAAAATTTTGTCCCCACCAAACCATGGGACAAAAAGTTGTCTCATGAACAGACTAAATGGAGGGATTTTGCTTCCCTCTCCTCCAAAAGTTGAACAAAATATAAAAGTTTTTAAAAAATTCATTTCCCCCCTCCAACCAAACACTATGTTAACGGAGGGAGTGATTTTAACGGAAGGGAAGGGAGGAAAGAGATTTTAATTAACTATTGTGTTTGGTTGAGAGGAAGGGAGGAGAGAGATTTTAATGATGGGTAGGGATTTCAACTCAATTCATTGTTTGGTTCACAAGGTACGAGGGATTTTAAAACAAATTTATTTTTATATCCTTATAATTATTTATTTCATAATAAACAAGTGAGTATATTTTGGTCAATGTAAAATATTGGAGATGAGCCAAAATTAAGTTAGGAGAGATTTTGCTGCCCTATCCTTAACAAACATCAAAGATTTAAAAAATCTTTTCCCTCCCGTCCATTTTCCTCTGACCAAACATGATGTTAATAAAGGTTTCTTGTTCCATTTTGCCTTGTGAATGATAAAACCATTCAGAAATAAATGGTACCTAGCCAACAAACGGAGCATCCCTTCTTTATAAGATATATCTAGGTTTTAATATGTGAATTAATTGAAAAGAAATTTTATAATTAATAATTTTTTGGCTAAAAGTTGGTTATTATTATCTTTGATGCTCAAATGTGAGCTTATCAAGAAAAAGTCTTTTAGCATCAAATAAATTATTAAATAAATTAAATGTGAGCTCAAATGTTAAATAATAATTAGTATTAAATAACTATCAAATTATAAATTATTAAATATTTTATTAAACAACTTGGTAATATATCCAATAGCACTTGGATGAGATGATACGGGTCTCTTCTAGCTTAACGAGACCCCTGAGAATGCAGTAGTATTAAAACTCTTGAGGGAGAGTTTTACCGTCCTTGTGATCCTATCCAGCTCGAGAGATTAGTCTCTACAGTTACGTGTAGAGATATCTGTGAAACAAAAAAACAACTTGCTAATACCTATTTAAGGTATTACAAGAAAAATGATGGGATGCGTGCGCAAAAACTTAAAATAAGAGATATCAGACAAGCTTACGTGAAGTAGGAGAGATTATAAGTTGATTTAGCAAAAGACATTAGCTATTTTATATAGGTTCTTTCATGTGATTGTTTTTGATAATTGATTGCATGTAACCATGCGACCCCGACGTTGACGTGCTTCATCATCACTGGGTTTTTGCGATAAATCTTTCAAAGATGGATGTGGCAAAAGGGAGAACACGTTAGGGATTGGGATGTAAATTTTATCCGAATCCGTGGATATCTATAGATAATATTTGTAACGGATAGAAAATGAATATTTTAATGGATATTTATGGATAAATTAAATGGATATTTTCTCTACCCGCTTATTAATGGGGCGGGGGCGGATATTGTAGTATTCATACCCCGGGTATCCGCTAAGGTGAAATTACTAAAATACCTTAACATATATAAATCAAATGGCCTATTTTTTTTCACTATCCTTATTTTGTTTGTTAAATTTGAGAGTCACAACACCCAAACCATATCATACCCAAGCCATATGGAT
Organism: Sophora flavescens; assembly: GCA_030762895.1. Taxonomy (NCBI): domain Eukaryota; kingdom Viridiplantae; phylum Streptophyta; class Magnoliopsida; order Fabales; family Fabaceae; genus Sophora; species Sophora flavescens. Next base: position 185,872,540 of record CM061065.1, read on the forward strand.
CACTGTGTTACGTATTATTGCTTTTGTTCAATTATTTTGTGATGAATTAATGCTTATGTATTATTGCTTCTGGATTAATGCTTGGGGATTAATGTTTATGTGTGAATGATGTCAAGATAGCGGTGTTTGAAAAAAAATGTACTCTAATATTTAATAATTTTGTGAGGTATTTGAATATTCATGGATACCTGCAAATATCGATAAATTTATTAAAAACCCACAAGATTGATACCCGCACGGATATCGGGCGGGGACGGGTATGAAATCCATCCAATGGGGCGGGTAGTGGGGGGGCTACTATCCATACTCACCCCGCCCCATTTACATCCCTAGTTAGGGAGTAGGACCCGAGCTTGCCTCTTCCTTGATGCACTTTGGTGATCGTGGAAAGCTCGCAATTCTCATTATATTAACCAGGAAGCAGGTTTGGAGGAGTTATTTGTAACCAGGACCCGGGTTGGGTTTCGAACTTTGTGGGCTTCATTGGTGTATCTGAGATCTTACATGTTGAGATATCGGCTTTGTACTACATATATGGTCTACAATATGCTTGGAAAATGATCGGTCTTTGCCAGGTTACTTGTTTTACTGATGTTAAAAGTGTTATTGACACTACAAGAAATTAAGCGTTTAGCGACCGACATATTCAGTCGCTAAACGATAGAATTCGGTCGCTAAAAAAGTTAGCGACCAAATTAGGGACCGAGCATAACCGGTTACTAAAATCGTGGTAGAGGAATGCAAAAGAAAATGAAAAATAAGAAGACATGAAGGCCTTGCCCATGGATTATGGCAACCCAAAAAACCACAAAACATCAAATTAAACTATTTGAACCTTAACATCCTATATAGATTAACAAAAGCCAGAAAATATAAAATAAAATAAAAATGCTCAAACAATTTATTTACATATTCCAGAACTTGAAGCTATCCGAGGTGGGGACCTAATCCTTCATTACTCTAAATTTGATTTTATTTTGCGGTGCATATGTTAGGTGAGTAACATCAGTGACCTCATGAGTTGTATGAAAATGATTGCAATTTGTGCAGGGAAGCAACCACTAGTGCAAAATATACCTTTTACATTGGCGTTTTAACATCGGTTTTAAGTAAACCGATGTGGCAAAGGAGGCGGTGGCATTTTTGAAATTAAATCGAAAATTTTAAACATCGGTTTTCCACATAACCGATGTTGTAAAGTTTTAAACATCGGTTTATTTTAAACCGATGTTGAAAATTGAACCAAAAATTAAAAAATGCATACTTTAACACATCGGTTTTATGGTAACCGATGTGTAAATGTGTATGTTTACACATCGGTTTTTTCGAAAACCGATGTGGAAAAACAAATAAAAAAATTAAGGAAATAAATAATATAGTTTTAAACATCGGTTATATATAACCAATGTGTGAAAGTTTACAACATCGGTTTTCTTTTAACCGATGTGTATTGTTATCTACATTTTTAATTCCCTCTTCCTCCCTTTTCATTTTCGCGCTGAGACCTTTTCATCTGAGCTCACTCTCCCTCCCTAGCTTACACCAACAGCGGCGGCCGTGAAAGTGTTGTCCTCTAACCCTAACCTATACACTGCGAGCCAGAGAACGGCCAAAGAACCACTGCGAGCCAGAGAATGGCCATCCGCGAGCTACCCTCCTCCTCCCTCAGGTATGCGTCTCTCTCTCTCTTTCTCTCTCTCTCTTCCTTGTGCATTTCCTTTCTAGATAGCTTCCGTCATTGATGGTTCACTCCTCCCGACTGCCAACTGCCTCCATCATTCATGGTTCACTCCTCCTCATTTTCCATCTCTACATTTGGTTGAAAAAATTCGTTTTTGTGTTCTGCCAAAATTCTGAGTAAGCACTGAGTGAAGAAGATAAATGATGCATTTGAGGTATTTGCTAAAACACCTCGCCCACCTGAACAATTTCCTTTCTAGCTCTTCCAAGGCTTGACAGAACACCTAGCCCACCTGAACACTTTATCGACTTTGCAATTCCTAGATACATACCCATGCAACATTTCTTGATGTGATGACATTTCACCACATGTGTATATGATTTATACGATTCATTCTTGCTTCTTTTGAGAAATATCTTTCTTCTAATTGGCAATCATGGTTGTTATATCCACCATTATGAGTTTCTTCTTATTATTGATATTTCCATCTATTGGTTATGAAATACCATGTGCTATTATTCTTTTATGACAGCTGACAGGAGAGAAGATTAGTAGAAATTGTATTTGATTAAATAAGCAAAATATTCTCAAAGATAGTAAATGTTGCCAAATGGATTGATACATTGACAAAAGGCACTCACAGGTTTTTTTTTTCCTGCTGTGGATGTTGGAATACATTCTGCTTTTGGTATTGGTACATGAAAACAACTATTTTGGAATTCATGTCAAGCTTCAAAACATTCTGAAATGTAAAGGAAATGTGTTTTTAATGGAAGTATTGTGTTAATTAACATGTTAGAGGGAAACAAAATTAAGAATATGTATCTGGCTCATGTTCAGATTCATGTATACAAAGGCGGTGTTAATTTTGTGATTACATGACAAATTGTTTTTCATTTTATGTAAACTAGTATTTGACTTATGACTATTTATCTCGTGTTTACAGTTTACACCATTTTTAATTTTATAAATTGAGACCAAGACTGGTGAAGTTGTCTTCTATAGTTGGATTTTTACAGGAAAATATATCTAATATTTGGTTTCTTTCTTCTGAGTGTACCTTTTTTTCTGATGTCATATAGGTTCTGCTTAATTTCTATGGTATTTTTCCTGTTTTAGTGGAGGCAGGTTATACTGATGTAATATAACATTAGACTTGTTTGGTTTTGAATTGGTGCATTTCAAGATCATGATGGAAGACATTTTGGAATTAGGTTGGTGTTGATTATTTGACAATCAATTGCGTTTCATCTGAAGACAAACTATTTAAAACTGGGATGAATACTTAAGCGTATTGGATTTTGCAATCCCTTATAAAACCCAGTTACCGTGTTCAGAAGAATTCATTTTTCCACTGAATAGTTTGGTTTGACCTGGTACTATGGTTTGATTATCTTTTTGGAGCTGCAGGTCAAATCAAACAATATATATGCACACACTCATACACACAGAACATCATTATTGTGTGTAATTGTAACAAGCAGGACCCGTTGGAAAGTTCAGGATTAGTTTCCATTCAACATAGTCAAATAGTTGTTGTTTATTTCTCTTATAGCTGCCCTATTATGGCAATTCTTGTCTGTCACTAGTTTTTCTTTGGTTCGTAGATGGTTGCTTACTAGTTAGAGGATCGAAGGAGATGAATTGTTTGCTTTCTGTTTTTTAGCAATAAGCTTGGTATCTTAATATACTGGAATGTGCTTAACATGGTCCTGCTAATTGCCTATTTTATTCCGTTGATCAGGTATAGACAAGGAAATCATTTGATTGATTTTATTGAGATATTCAACTTGCTCTCCTGGGAAAAGAAACAACGACTTGTCAAACTCTTCGATATTGTTTTTACCCTTTTCCTCTCTGTGTTTTGGTAAGTGACTTTAAAAAGACCTTATAGTATCTGTCAATATTATGGTTTTCATTAGAATTCTTAGATGTTCATTTTGCTGCAGGGTGATCTACACTTCATTCACTTCATTGCATAGTGCTACTGCCTCTGGTTTCTTCACTTCTCTGCTGTCTTTGCACAATAACAACTAGACGTGTCTCTCAGAAGGTACGTTTTGGCTGAAGAGCTTTCATTGGAGTTTTAATGTATTTTCTTGAAAATTTATTTGATTTGAGAATATGCCCACAATAATTAGTAAAGCCTTAGTTTCCCGTTTGAGATGCAATACTAATGAGCGTACGTGTATGTGCTTAATGTACCGCTCATTGTGTTGGATCTTGAATTGTCCAAAGTTGGACAGTTTGGGAAAAAACTTTTTCTTAATTCAGTTAAAATAGTTATTCATTGATTCTAATGTTATATACTTGATGAAAGTTCGGATTGATACATTTCCTTTCGTTCTCCGAGTGCATACTTTATCGTGGTGGATGTCATCGCGTTCAAGTAGTGTACGTCGGAGACCGCAGGGAAATGCTGCCAAAATTTTGTCGAGTGTGAGCATGAGAGTTAAGGACTAACTGTTAACCGAATGTTGAAAAAGTTTCTTCTCGAATGGGATAGGGCCATAACCTGTCATAAGAAGTGGTTGATGAATATGTTGGACTAAGTACGAAGGTATTGGTTTAGTCATGGATCGCGGTTGGATGAATGCTAGACGGACAAGTGATGAGTATGAGAATGGAGTGGAAGATTTTATACAGTTTGCAAAAACAAATGCTCCTGATAGTGGTAACGGAAAGTTTTATTGTCCTTGTGTTAACTGTTTGAATGAGAGACGACTAGAAGCTGAGGAGATACGTGATCATCTTATTTGTGAGGGGATTTGCAAGAGTTATACAACATGGATATGTCATGGTGAATCGTTAGACAGGCCGAGGGTGTCGGATAGAGAGGAAGTTGATGACGTGGAAATGGACGATGGACTAGAGGACATGATCCGTGATGTTGGGCAAGAGTCTTTTCGGCGCGCACATGTGTATGATACTTTGTGCAGTGATGCGCAAGTGGCTTTGTATCCGGGGTGCACTAATTTCACACGGTTGTCAGCGGTGTTAAGATTGTTCAATGTGAAGGCGAGAAATGGGTGGAGCGATAAAATCTTTACTGAATTGCTTGAGTTGTTGAAAGAAATGCTTCCAGAAGGCAACACATTGCCATCTCGAAACTATGAGGCGAAGAAGATATTGTGTCCGATGGGTATGGAGTACAGGAAAGAGTTTGAAGAGATGCACGAGTGCCCCAGGTGTGGGGTATCACGCTACAAAGTGAAGGATGGTGATTCTAGTTGTAATGTGGTCACCAAAGGTCCTCCTGCGAAGGTGTTATGGTATCTTCCCGTGATTCCACGGTTCAAGCGATTGTTTGCTAATGTAAATGATGCAAAGAACATTAGATGGCATGCAGATGAGAGGAAGTGTGATGGACAGCTTCGCCATCCGGTCGATTCTTTGCAATGGAAGAGAATTGATAGTTTGTTTCCGGATTTCGGCAATGAGCCCAGAAACCTCAGGCTTGGACTTGCTACCGATGGAATGAATCCATATGGAAACTTAAGTAGTATTCATAGTTCATGGCCTGTTCTCCTTGTAATTTACAACCTGTCTCCTTGGTTATGCATGAAGCGCAAATAGATTATGTTAAGTATGATGATTTTGGGTCCTAAACAGCCAGGAAATGATATTGATGTTTATCTGAGTCCCTTGATTGAAGACTTGAGAATGTTGTGGGATGAAGGCGTTGATGTGATCGACGGGTATTGCCGTGAGACATTCAGATTGTGTGCCATGTTATTTTGCACCATCAATGACTTTCCAGCATACGGGAACCTGTGTGGGTATAGTGTTAAGGGGCATAAAGCATGTCCAATATGTGAAGAAGGCACATGTTACCATCAACTGCAACTTGGAAGGAAGACGGTTTACCTTGAGCATCGGAGATTTCTCCAACGTAATCATCCTTATCGTAGATTGAGAAAAGCTTTCAATGGACTTCCGGAGAATGAAATTGCTCCGGTGGCCTTGACTGGAGAGCAAGTTTATGAAAGGGTGAACAACACTAATGTTATCTATAGGAAGACCCAGAAGAAGGCTACCGAGAAGAAAATATGGAAGAAGAGGTCGATCTTCTTTGATCTTCCATACTGGTGCAAGCTTGATGTAAGACATTGTATTGATATGATGCATGTAGAGAAAAATGCGTGTGACAGTTTAATCGGAACGCTTCTCAACATTCAAGGCAAGACAAAGGATGGTGTGAATGCTCGTCTGGATTTAGTTGCGATGAGTATACGAGAGCAGTTAGCTCCACTTAAAGTGGGGGATAAGAAGACTTATTTGCCCCCGGCATGTCATACTTTATCAAAAAAAGAGAAAAGAAGTTTCTGTGAATGTCTACGGGGAGTCAAAGTGCCACAGGGTTACTCTTCAAATATCAGAAGACTTGTCTCAATGAAAGATATCAAATTAGTTGGCTTAAAGTCTCATGATTGTCATGTCTTGATGCAGCAACTACTACCGGTGGCCATTCGTGACATATTGCCTAAAAAAGTCAGACATGCCATTACTAGGTTATGCTTATTCTTCAATGCTATATGTAGCAAGGTCATTGACACTAAAAATTTGGATGAGTTGGAAAATGAGGCAGCCATTGTCTTGTGCCAATTGGAGATGTATTTTCCACCTTCATTTTTTGACATCATGGTTCATTTGATTGTTCATCTAGTGAGGGAGATTAGATTGTGCGGCCCCGTTTATTTAAGGTGGATGTACCCGGTTGAGCGATACATGAAGATCTTGAAAGGATATATGAAAAATCCACACCGTCCCGAAGCATTTATTGTTGAAAGGTATGTTACAGAAGAAGCTATTGAGTTTTGTACAGACTACATGTCAGAAGCGGAACCTGTAGGGCTTCCAAAGTCTCGTCACGAAGGAAGATATGATGGTAAGGGTACACGAGGTGTCACTGTTAAGAGCATGGATCGGGAGGAAGTGCTTCAAACACATTTGTATATATTGAATAACACTGATGAGGTTGAACCATACTTATGTGAGCATAAAAGCATCATCAATGAAACTTACCCTAGACTGAATGAAAAATGGTGTTTGAACAAGCATAACAAGACTTTCTTGAACTGGTTTAAAGAAAAATTGCAAAGGATGGTATCGCTTCTAATACATTAAAATGGCTAGCACAGGGGCCTAACTTTGATGTCAAATGCTAGAGTGGGTACGATATCAATAAGTTTTCCTTCTATACAAAGTCCCAGGATGACAAAAGTACTATGCAAAACAGTGGGGTTATGGTCGTCGCTGAGTCCATGCATTTCTCTAGTTCGAAAGATAAAAACCCTGTTATGGCATCAGTTTCATACTTTGGAATCATTGAAGAGATATGGGAGGTTGATTACACGAAGTTTAGAGTACCTGTTTTTAAATGTAAGTGGGTCGACAGTAACAATGGTGTGCAAACCGATGAGTTAGGATTCAAATTGGTGGACCTTAATAAGGTAGGTAATAAAGAGGAACCTTTCATCATGGCATCCCAAGCAAAACAAGTGTTTTATATCCGTGATCCTTCTAACAAAAGGTGGTCAGTGGTTCTCCAGGGAAAAAACATGTATAATGGTAGTGAGGGAAATCACGATTCAACTCTTGATATTTCTGATACTCCTTCTTTCTCAACACGAGTGCCTAATTTCAATGAGGAAAATGAAGTGGATGATGTACATGCTACTCGTAATGATCACCAAGAAGGGTTATGGGAGAACTTTACTAATTGACCACAAAGTAAGTTTAGTTTGATATTACTGATGTCACGCTGCGGCGCGCGCGTGCGATTCCGGCAAGTGTACCGGATTGCCGTCAAGTAATAAAAGATATCGAACCCACAGAGACTGTGTTCCCGAATCGCAATCGGTTTTCGAATCGATTAGATCTGGACAGTTTTAAAAAGGATTTTTATGTTTTGAGTGAAAAGGATTTTGAATTCGAAATTTAAAAGATAGATGAGCAGAAAACAATTGCTTTTGGGGTTTTAGATTTAAAAGGATTCCTAGGGATTTGGGTTACCTTTGAGGCTGTTTATGTTGCTAATCTGATTTACCTTTGTTGATTACCGAAATTTCCTTGAAGGCGAGTTTATCCTCTGATAGCTTAAGCTCCCTCTCGGGTTACAAAAGCCGTGCCCAATTGACCCGACCCCTACTCTCGTGGTAGTCGATCCCAGATTGGACCCTTTGCGTTCCGTGACAACTCGTTGCTCCTCGAGGGACGGCTTCTAACTCTCGTGATTTCAGTCCCAAGTCTGACTTCTATAGGTCCGACACCCAAGTTCACCGCTAGGTTCCTCCTTGAAATGTCTCAGTCATGCAAATAACCTAAGTTCACCGCTAGGTTCCTCCTTGGATCATCCACATCTCACAAACCAGTGGCTACCGGGCTTTACGAGTGAAACACCCTAGAAATCCTAAGTTCACCGCTAGGTTCCTCCTTAGAACGTCTACGTCACGCAAATAACGATTGCCGAAATTTATGAGTGATTAACACGCTAGAAATCAGATCTAAAACAATAATGAAATCAACAACGATTTTTACATCAAATCAACATCATTTACAAACCTCGGGCAGAGCCCCAATCCCTAGAAACAAACTACTACTCCAGTCTTGCCATGGAGATGACAAGCTGGGTTGACAACATAATAGAAAAATCAGAAAAGAGAAGAGAGGAGAAGAAGAGTCTATGCCTAAGTCCTAGTTGTTATGGATCATCCAATGTGTGATGTGTTGTCTCCCCAGATCTGATGCCTTGATCCTTATTTATAGAAATGGGGAAGTTAGAGTCCCAAACCAACTCAAAATCTGATCTATTTCGGTTTCTTCAGGTCCAAGTAATGCGCGTCACGGCCGTGATGGCCATCACGGCCAGGCCGTGATTTCCCTCGCTTCGGCGCTTCTGCAAAAACCAGTTTTCTCGCGAGGCGAGAATGAGCTCGCGTCGCGAGCCCTCTGTTATGGCCCGTGATGAATTTCACGGCTGGGCCGTGATGTGCTCTGACTTGTGGTGGTTTTGGGTCACGGCCGTGATGGCTATCACGGCCAGGCCGTGACAGACTCTGACTTCAGCCTTTCTTCTTTTTCAGTTTTGCTCGATCATGGCCGTGATGGGCATCATGGCTAGGCCGTGATGGGCTCTGTTTGGCTCATTTTCTTCAGTTTTAAAGCTCCATCTTCATCCAAACTTCATCATGGTTGATCTTGAGCAATTCACCCTTAATATCTGCAAAATAACACACGAAAACCGCCTTACCCGTTCCAAAGGAAAATTAACCTAAAATCTAATAAAAATATGCCTAAACTATATGAAAATGCATGAAAAATGATAGACAAAGATGATGTGGAATCACACTCATCAAATCACCCCAAGCTTAAAACTTTGCTTGTCCTCAAGCAATTACTCAGGCCATAAGATAATTCAATCAAAGCATGGATAGTGAACCAAGAACCCTAGAAGCTAATCCAAGTGATAGGCATATTCAATAAGCACTTTAGAGACAATCAATTCTAGTCCAATTAGAAGCTTAGGTTTTATTCAAGTTCATGTCCTCACTGATTTGGGCACTCATCTCACCTCACTCAAGTGTTTTTAGGGTTTATGACAATTCACTCCATTTCCTCAAGGAAAGTATTTTACCATAGGCTTGACTATTAACCAAATCTCCACTTTATTAATGAAAACACTTAAGAATCAAGAGGTCTTTTCCTTTGGTTGTAATGTGGCCATGGGATTTATTGTAAGGTGGGAAAATCAAGGAAAAGGAATTTCAAGAAGGCTAGACAAATCATCAAACATTGCAAAGCATGACACCTTCTAAAATACCCCTTTTTTGGGCTTTGGTTTACTTTTCCACCTTTCTTCCTTCTATTATTATTATTATTTTTTTCTTTTTTTCTTTTCATTTCTCACTTTCTTTGTCATCCCCTTCTCCATTTTTTTTTCTGTTTATTTCATTTTTATTTGTTTGGAGAAGGGGAGATTTGTAGCTCAAGAGAAATATTTTCATCCCATTCTTTTTCCAACTACCATTTTGCCCTTTTTGTAATACCTTAAAAGGTGCCATACCAAGCATTATTTATCAAAGCAATTCAAGGTACCAAGAAAAGTATTTTATCTTTAGGCTCAAAATTGGGCAACTAAGGGGTAGCATTTATCATTCAAAGCTCGGGAGGCCGGAAAAATACCTAGTGCCTCAATCATTTCCAAAAATGTTTTCAAAAATTTTTAAGTTTTGAGATGGTTTCAAGTCAAGTTCTAGAAAATACAGTCCATGAGGAATTAAATCACTCTATCACAATAAATGGGGCAGATTTAGTGAGTTACCCTTTTTGGCTCAAAATCTTACATTTAGTAGTTCAAAAATCAGTGAGGTACACAAGTCTAAGGAACCACATGCTAATCATCAACTATCAAATGATCATCTCAAGAAATTTCATTTTTACCCATATCACAAGAATAATGAAAAATTGGGTTCAAAATTCACTATCTCAATTCATTTGGCTCCAAGTTCTCACAATCGGATGCATGTTCTAAGTGAGGGGCAATCTATAGAATATGATCATACCAATCTATGCCTATGAGAATGCAATATGAATGCAACAATGCAAATGCAAAAATAATGCACAAATACCCCTACCCCAAGCTTGATTACTTACATTGTCTCCAATGTAAATAATCAAGTCGGAGAGAGGAGAAAAATTGGAACAACTTACCGAGTCGGTAGCGGGTGTTGGCTCACATTCTAGTCAAAACTTGGGTGGAAATAGTATCACGGCCGTGAGGCTCATCACAGCTAGGCCGTGATCAATTCTGTCCTCAGGAGTTGCCCTGTCACGGCCGTGATCTACATCACGGCTAGGCCGTGATGCTCTCTGGCCTTGGCATCCTACTCATCACGCCCGTGATGGTTGTCACGGCTAGGCCGTGATCCTTTCTGTGTTTTTGTTTAGCTTATCACGGCCGTGACCACTGTCACGGCCAGGGCGTGATGGCCTCTGACTCTATCTTTTTTTATGCTCTTCTTCTCTTTCTCAACCTGAAACACTAGACAAACCTATTAATGATATTTTTGCCTCTTGATTTTCTCAAATTATTCAAGAGGTTAATTCAAAAACAAAAGGAAAAAGGGAAAGAAAACTTGGGTTGCCTCCCAAGAAGCGCTTATTTATGGTCTTAAGCTTGACCATACTTCCTTAAATCAACCGGGGTCGGCTGGGCGTAGAGGTGCCGGAACACTTCTCTTCCAAGGAGCTCCTTCAAATAGCCGTTTCTGCTCATACGGCCAATAATGCTTCCGCTTCGCTCTTTTCTCTCGGAGCGTCCTAGCCTTCCTTCCTTCCGGCGGAAGTTTTGTTTCTGCATGGACAGCAACTCCAACTTCACCACTGCTGGGTGCATCATTAGCCTTGCATATCTTTGGTGTTGCTTCCATGCTAAGTTCTTTCTCTACCGCTGGAGACGTTACATCAATTCTGCACACATGGCTCTCAAAAGGAGGGTTGTTACAAGAGTTAGTCAACTGAAAATTTACCCTACCTTCCTCTACATTTAGAGAGAGTTTACCATTCCTTACGTCTATCACTGCCCCAGCGGTTGCCAAAAATGGCCTTCCTAAAATGATGGGGAATTCGGAATTCCCTTTCATGTCTAATACCAGGAAGTCGGTAGGGATGAGAAATTTCCCTACCTTTACGGGAACATTCTCTAGTATGCCTAGAGGAGTCCTAGTTGAGCCGTCCGCAAATTGTAAGGAGAATTTGAACGGTCTCAACTCTTTACTTTCCAACCTTTCCATGATAGTGAGGGGCATCAAGCTCGCACTAGCCCCTAGGTCACATAAGGCTTGGTCAATCTGCACTTGTTCAATCGAGCAAGAGATGGAGAAACTACCTGGGTCTTTCAGTTTAGTAGGCATTTTAGTCTCCACATCTACTTGCTTTTTCCTGACCAACCTTTGTGGGAAAGGTATCGGGGGTTGGTACGGTGGTGGAGGGACATACTTCGGTTCTGGCTCTTCTTTTTCGCTCGTGTCCTCCTCCGGTTCCACCTCCATTTCAGCTACCCCCACCCCAAGCTTATCATCCCTCAAGTGTATGACATTGCAATGCTCATTGGGATTTGCTTCGGGTTGCCCCGGGAATGTACCCTTAGGTCTCGAGTACGTGATGGCTTGTTGGGCAATCTGGGTTTCTAGCATCTTGTTATGAGTTGCTAAGTTGTCTACCTTAGATGCTAGATCCTTTATTGCTTCACCCACTGCCCTTCCTTGTTGTCTAAACTCCTCATTCTGTTTTGTCTGAGTTTCAACAAAACTTTCAAATAAAGTCTCGAGTTTAGATCTTTGTACCTGAGATAACCCTGGTGCTGCTCTCTTATTACCTTGACCCTCTTGGAACTCATGGTTGAGCGTGTTGCTGTAGTTGCCGTAGGAGAGGTAAGGGTTGTTCCTTCTTTGGTTGTAGGGATTTGGGGGAGCATAGTTGGGCAGCTTCGGGTTCATATCATAGTAGTTGTTACAAGAGTTCACTTGTTCACCCGAAGCGCCGGATCCATGTGGGATACCACGAGGGCATTCCATCATGTCATGTCCCTGCACTCCACAAATCTCACAAATAGTATTAGTAGCACCTATTGCACTCACATTAGCTCTTTCAATCTTATCTAATCGTTTATTTAGTGAGTCAAATTTAGAAATAATCAGATCAATGCTACTTACTTCAAACTTACCCCCCGAAATCTTGTTCGGGTTATTACCTCTTTCGGATCCCCATTGGTGGTAGTTGGTGGCGACATTCTCGATAATGTTGAATGCCTCAGTGAGAGGCCTATTCATAAACGCTCCACCGGCTACAGAATCTAGTGACACCTTCGAAGAGTAGTCCGATCCGTTATAGAAGGTGTGCACTATTAACCACCTCTCGAGTCCGTGATGTGGGCACGACTCCAGCAGTCCCTTGTATCGATCCCAAGCTTCCGATAATGATTCTCCGTCTTTCTGGAAGAAGCCGGTGATCTGGGTCCTTATGTAGGCCGTCTTGGATGGAGGGAAGAATTTCTCCAAGAACGCCTGCTCCAATTGGTCCCAAGTGGTCAAAGTGTTAGCGGGAATTTGCTTTAGCCAGGCCTTCGCCTTTCCAGTGAGAGATGAGGGGAACAGTCTCAAACGCACAACATCGACTGTGGCTCCATTAATCCTGATTGCGTCGGTGAACTCTAAGAATGTTTCTATATGATCGGTCGGGTCCTCCGAAGGCAATCCTCCGAATTGATGTTGCCTAATCATGTTGATTAGCATGGGCGGTATGGTATAGTTTTCCGCCTCAATCTCTGGCCTTGCAATCCCAGTTCGCAAGCCTCTCGCATTTGGGGCTGCGTAATCCTTCAAAGGCTTTGTATCCGGTTGATTCGCCATAAGTGGAACGGGACTCAACCTTTCTCCCTCTCTTTGTAGTCTTCTACGTCTGTGGAAGGTCCTCTCGATCTCCGGATCAATCTCACTAAGGCTCCCAAGACTTAGAGATCTTTGCATATAACACAGAGAGATGGATACAATAGAAGGAAAAGAATTTTTTTTTTTAATATTTCAGAAATAAAAATCAAACAAAAAGAAAAGGTCCAGAAAAATCAATTCAAAATTTGAATTGAGATTCGAAAAGGCATAGTCCCCGGCAACGGCACCAAAAACTTGATGTCACGCTGCGGCGCGCGCGTGCGATTCCGGCAAGTGTACCGGATTGCCGTCAAGTAATAAAAGATATCGAACCCACAGAGACTGTGTTCCCGAATCGCAATCGGTTTTCGAATCGATTAGATATGGACAGTTTTAAAAAGGATTTTTATGTTTTGAGTGAAAAGGATTTTGAATTCGAAATTTAAAAGATAGATGAGCAGAAAACAATTGTTTTTGGGGTTTTAGATTTAAAAGGATTCCTAGGGATTTGGGTTACCTTTGAGGCTGTTTATGTTGCTAATCTGATTTACCTTTGTTGATTACCGAAATTGCCTTGAAGGCGAGTTTATCCTCTGATAGCTTAAGCTCCCTCTCGGGTTACAAAAGCCGTGCCCAATTGACCCGACCCCTACTCTCGTGGTAGTCGATCCCAGATTGGACCCTTTGCGTTCCGTGACAACTCGTTGCTCCTCGAGGGACGGCTTCTAACTCTCGTGATTTCAGTCCCAAGTCTGACTTCTATAGGTCCGACACCCAAGTTCACCGCTAGGTTCCTCCTTGAAATGTCTCAGTCATGCAAATAACCTAAGTTCACCGCTAGGTTCCTCCTTGGATCATCCACATCTCACAAACCAGTGGCTGCCGGGCTTTACGAGTGAAACACCCTAGAAATCCTAAGTTCACCGCTAGGTTCCTCCTTAGAACGTCTACGTCACGCAAATAACGGTTGCCGAAATTTATGAGTGATTAACACGCTAGAAATCAGATCTAAAACAATAATGAAATCAACAACGATTTTTACATCAAATCAACATCATTTACAAACCTCGGGCAGAGCCCCAATCCCTAGAAACAAACTACTACTCCAGTCTTGCCATGGAGATGACAAGCTGGGTTGACAACATAACAGAAAAATCAGAAAAGAGAAGAGAGGAGAAGAAGAGTCTATGCCTAAGTCCTAGTTGTTATGGATCATCCAATGTGTGATGTGTTGTCTCCCCAGATCTGATGCCTTGATCCTTATTTATAGAAATGGGGAAGTTAGAGTCCCAAACCAACTCAAAATCTGATCTATTTCGGTTTCTTCAGGTCCAAGTAATGCGCGTCACGGCCGTGATGGCCATCACGGCCAGGCCGTGACGGTCTCTGCTTCTGGCAGTTCTGCAAAAACCAGTTTTCTCGCGAGGCGAGAATGAGCTCGCGTCGCGAGCCCTCTGTTATGGACCGTGATGAATTTCACTACCGGGCCGTGATGTGCTCGACTTGTGGTGGTTTTGGGTCACGGCCGTGATGGCTATCACGGCCAGGCCGTGATGCACTCTGACTTCAGCCTTTCTTCTTTTTCAGTTTTGCTCGATCATGGCCGTGATGGGCATCACGGCTAGGCCGTGATGGGCTCTGTTTGGCTCATTTTCTTCAGTTTTAAAGCTCCATCTTCATCCAAACTTCATCATGGTTGATCTTGAGCAATTCACCCTTAATATCTGCAAAACAACACACGAAAACCGCCTTACCCGTTCCAAAGGAAAATTAACCTAAAATCTAATAAAAATATGCCTAAACTACATGAAAATGCATGCAAAATGATAGACAAAGATGATGTGGAATCACACTCATCAATTACCATCAAGTTTGGCATATTATATGTTTACGTTGATATTTATAAGTTATGTTTATGTACGTTGATCGATATTTATAAGTTATGTTTGATATTTATCCTAACATACTAACAAGTTTTTTTTTTGTTTAAACAGGTATACATGGCTGATCGTGAGGATATCCCTCCTTCATGCAGCGGGTCAGAGACCCCGTCTACTGGTAGAAAGGGTAGACGTGCCACACGAATGAGGAATTTGACTGCCAACCGTGGTTCAAATCAAAGGATAGGAGTAGACTTTGATAATAACCTCAATCCTATTGGGCCAATGGCAGATCAGTTTAATAGTTTTGTGGCGACCCTTGCTAGGAACATGCCCAGTATACTCATTGATAGGTGGAAAGATGTACCGGCGGACGTGAAGGATCAGATATGGGAGAGTATTCTGGTATCTATACTTCTATGTCCTGTGTTTGTCTGTATCTACTTTATTTTTATCTTAATAATATCATACAGTAATTCGTTGATTCTTTTGGTCTTAATGTAGTTGACTTTTGACATACCGGATACGTACGTTCTGAAGAAGCGTTTGCTAAAGTATGCTGGAGAGCGTTGGAGGGCTTTTAAGGCCGACCTGGGCAGATACTATGTATTCAATCCAAAAAGTAAAAAGAATCCACTTGAGGTGTATCCGTTTCTTGACAAGGCGACGTGGGATCGCTTTGTTCATAGCCAACATGATCCCAGCTTTCAGGTTAACTTATTTGATTTGTCTCTAAATTTATGTAATTGCATTAATTTTATTTACTTATGTAATTTAATTGTCTTTTATTTATAACAGGAGAAGAGGAAAAAGGGGCAGAAAAACCAAAGCAAGAATGTCTACCCCCATGTCATGTCTCGTGGGGGATATAAAAAGCTTGTTCAGAAAATGGTTGAAGAGGAAAAGAAAGCACGTCAGGAAGCAGCATCTCAGATGGATCCTAATGCTGAAAATCGTCCAGAGGTTGTTGATCCACCTCCACCCCCACGCCATCGTAAATGGAAGAGGGCCCGACAAAGAAAAACGGGACAATATACATCTGAGGAGGCCCGCCAAGTAGCTGAGAAGATTGTAAGTATAGTTTGTTGTAATTGTCATTTTAAGATTGTTACCGAATTGTAATGTGACCTGATATTTTATGTGATAGGATGCCTTGGATGATCAGCTAACCCAAGGAACCTTTGTTCCTAGAGGACGCGATGATATCTTATCTGCTGCCATTGGTAAACCAGACCACCCGGGCCGTGTCATTGGTGTTGGATGGGGAGTCGGCATTTGCCAATACCATGGTTCATCTTCACACCAATGCCACAGGGATGTTGAAGCAGATAGAGCACGACTAAAATAGGAGATTGCAGCTGAGCTTCGACAGGAGATGGCCGAGCAGTTTGCCCAGCAGATGGCAATATTGACTTCTATGTCCCAGCAGATGACAGCCGGTGTCCAACCCTCTGTCCAACCCTATGTCCATGTGAGCACTAAGGGCTCATGTGATCCTCCTCATCATCCTGAAAATGATGATGATGGTGATGATGATGATGATGATGATGATGATGATGACGACCCTGATAGGTGTGAGCTGTATGTTGATGATCATCATCATTGCCGCTTAGTGGCATTGGGTAGGGCACATGATAACTTAGGTAATACCATATACCATCGTTTATTACCGGATGATCAGCTGAGGGTCTTTGTTGAGATTATTCGAGATGCTGATGCTCGAGTCCCTGTGCCCATTGAGGAGGTTCAAACAGTGGGTCAGGCCCCCGGTAACTTCATCCTCTGGCCAAGAAGACTGGTCAGTTTTCTTGTTGCATCTGAGGTATTCGGTTAGTTGTGTTTTTTTATATTCATAGTTGAAATAATTTATTATTGTTTAAAGATAATGCTTTATTTTTATTCGTTATAGGATGTTGGAAATGATATTGTGCCTAAAAGGTCGGATCTAGGAAGACCAGAGATGTCTTCTCCTGCCAAGGTATTCATTTGACCATTTAGTTAATAACGAATTAAATAACTTAATTATCCGTGATTACTAATATATATCTATGTTGTTTAGGGGATCGACAAAGGGGCACCTGACCATAGTGATGTTTTTAAAGTTCTGGCTATACAGGTTGTCACCATGGAGAATGGCGTAGCCTTGGTAAGGTTGGAACATGATGCCAGCCCTGGTGATGAACTGTATATCCCAAAGAAGGAACTTATGGAGATAGTACTCAATAAAGAAATGGCTAGTTCTGCACACATATCGTTATGGTTCACGTAAGTACATTTTATTTATAAGTTAAGTAATTAATTTTTAAATACTATGATAATTAACATGTTTTTCCAATATATTAGGTATCTGCATCGTATGTTAGTCGATCAGGGTAACCTCACCCTTTATGGGTTCATTGACCCCATGTTCATTCAGGGTGATGTTCTCCTAGCATCAGAAGACCCGGTCACTACCATACGTGATAAACTTGCCCGAGACGATCATCAATTCTATCTTGCGCCTTATCTCAATAAGTAAGTACCGGTTATTTAAGTATAATTATATATGACTTAGTCACTAACTGTTCCTCAAATACAGCCGGCATTGGCAACTGTTGCTCTTGTACCCAAGAATGAACGTCGTGGTCTTCTTCTGCTCATTGGGAAATAAGCCGGCGGATCAACTGAAGACGATCATCGAAACGTAAGCATTAAAATACTTTATAATCAGTAATGCAGTTGTTTTAATTATCTGAAATCTATTAGATATACTTTAATTAATGTTTTTGTCATGATAGGTCTATTAATGCAACCCACATGTTGCGTGGTGAAAGGCGTACTCGGGCTATCAGATGGATTATTCCCAACGTAAGATATTTATTAGTTCAAATGCATCAAATGCAGTGGGTACAATAATTGATTTCTATTTTATTTAATTCCTCATATTCTAATTGGGTTTCATTTGTACGTAGTCGCGTATACAACGTGGATCATGGGAATGTGGCTACTATGTGATGCAGTGGATGTTGGAAATTATCTCCTCCAAGATCACTGAAAGATGGCATGTGGTAAATGTTAAATGACACAATTAGAAGTAATAGTATAGATTCATTATATGTTTTATGTTAGTTTATTACTTAAAAGATATAATCTTTTGTCCAATTAAACTTGCATATATTCAACAATCCAACTCCATTATCTGATTCCGACATCAACAACATAAAGAGGCGTTGGGCAACTTTCTTTCTTGAAGTGTACCAACCATAATTTGTATATATGTAGTTAGTTTAAAAACTTATCATGTACTAGCTATAGTGTACTTTTGACTGATCATATGTATTTGGATATGAAATCTATAATATATCATGTAGCTTTTTGGTTTCTAATTATTTTGTTGTCTTTGAATGTAATTGAACATATATATATATGTATTGTTCGTAATAAATTCAATATATATTAGTTGTGTTGAGAATATTGTTATTCTGGTATATATTGATCTGCATTACTGAAACAGTGGGAAAGGAATGATAGAAATGTAAATAACAGGAAAAAAATGAGACTTTACACATCGGTTTTATTAAAACCGAGGTTTTTACACATCGGTTTTCATAAAAACCGATGTGGAAAGTGAAATTTCCCAATAAGATACCAATTGACAAATTAATTTTCCACATCGGTTAAAAGTTAACCGCTGTATAAAATATTATAAACATCGGTTTTAAAACCGATGTGTAAAGTGGTAATAAACCACATCGGTCGTTTCAACATCAGTTTTAAAACCGATGTGTAAAGCCAAAAATAACCGAAGTGGAATCCCTTTTCTGCACTAGTGAACTGTGTACAATCAAGAAGCTTCAAGGATCAAATCTAAAGCAAATCTAAAGCAACTATGTATATTCTTTTGTCAAGACGAGGATGTCACTTTCCACAAATCTAAAGCAACTATGTATATTCTTTTTTGAGCTAAAGGTTATTAGGTTGTGTTAGTTAAATGTTATAATTAAAAGTAAAAGCTGAAGAAAAAGAAGGAATCACATGTATTATAAGACTTTTGTTCTGTCTTTTTTTCTTTTTCTTTCCTTTCCCTAGGTTCCTACATATTTTGTCTATATATATTTAACTAGTGGTTCATCTTGATCGTAGAGTGATCAGAGTGTGAAACCTAATTGATACATAGTTGTTATCTATTATTAGTATACTTTGTTCCTTGATTTTACCCTTGACTTGTGCGCAAGGTATCATCAGAGCTAAAAAGTAGTGATGGGTATGAAATATTTGGAAAATATATTATTGAGCTTTGTTTCATAAGTAAAACCACATCTTTTGACCAAATCATTCATGCAAAAAGCTATTTTGTGCTTAAAGGTTTCAGATAATAGGAGTGCTGTCAAACTATAGAATCAAGCAGTCATTCAAGATTAACAGAAATGAAGACAAAAAGAAAAACAATCATGAAGACAAGAGGGGAGAGAGAGAGACGAACAAGAGATAGGGGAGAGAGAACCAGGGAGAGGGTGGTGGCAGGGTGGTGCTGGTGGCGACGGCTCCGATGAGAAGAATCAGCAGAAAGAGAACCAGAGATAGGAGGAGAGAGAACCAGGGAGAGGGAGAGCGAACGGAACAGAGACAGACGCACACGGTGGGGGTGACTCGGTGGTGGCTCCGGTGCGAAGGTGACAGTGGCTCGGTGGTGGCTTGGTGGTGGGAGGGACAACAGAGAGGGAGAGTGAAAATGGGGGGAAGGGGAGGCACGTTTCTGATTTAGGGATTTCAGATTTAGCGACCGAATTGAATCAGTCACTAAATTCGATCACTAATTAATTACCGTTATTCAATCACTGTGTCGGTCGCAAAAGAACAACAAAAAATAAAATTTAAATATAAGATATTAGCGACCACATTAGCAACCGAATATATAGCGACTGATTTTATCCGTCGCTAATTTGGTCGCTAATTCAAAACAAATGACCAATATATATAAACCACGTGTTCCATCGCCGATTCGGTCACTATAGCGACTGAATAGTTTCGGTCGCTAATCACCTAAATTCTTGTAGTGTGAATTGATTACAAACCCTATTCCTTCCATGCATAAATATGCGTCTGTGCTCCTTGATATTTGTAATCTGCTTCAAAGACAATGGTCGGTTAGTGTGGAACACACTATGAGCAGTGACAGAGCTTCTTTGTCACAGGTTGGAGCCATGGCTCTAACACCCCTAATATTATCTATTTACACTACTTGATAATTAATTAAAATCTTAATTTTTTTTAAAAATATGATCAATGGGGAATATGAATAAACAAATTAAAGTGTTAATATTGACTATATATGTATATGTACCACTAGAGCATAGAAAATATAGATAACTATAGCATGCCACATATTGTATGGAGAAAGATATGTATCCAATAAATGAGTTTTTTTATTTGACTTTACACTAAATAAGTGAATGAGTTGAAAAAGAAATTGTGAATAGCACATGGAATGATGTATAATATTGAAATGTCAGTTTGTTTTTAATTTGACTCAAACACTAGTTTAAACTTATTTTTTTGCTTGTATGACGTGTTATAATTTTATAATTTCTTAATAATTACAAAAATCTCTTCAAGCCTTAAATATAATAATATTTATATTCTTGCTTTATCCTTTTATATTTTGGCTCCCTCAATATTTTTCTCCAAGCTCTGCCACTGACTATGAGGGAAGGGAACCAGTGTGCTGACTGAAATAGACAACTATAAACACGAAAGGGGTGGGGGGGTTGAATTGTGTTTATCAGAATTTAAACAAAGTTCAAATCATTTCGCATACAAAAGCTAGGTTCAGACGAGTGAAAGATACAGGACAGACAGGTGACTTGTCTGATGAAATTTAACAGTGACTTTGGCAAACACACTACTTGATAAACGTATAAGAAAACTAAAGCAACTAAAGAGGTTATAAGGAAAGAGAGATTGACACAGTTATTTATCCGGGTTCACTCTTCAAACCAAAGAGCTACGTCCAGTCCTTGGCAGCACCAAGATTTATCCATTATAACTAATTAGGTTATAGACTCTAAGTATTGTTTGCACACCTAGCCTCTTCAGGCTTCAAGACAAGTATTCTTTGCACACCTAGCCTCTTCATGCTCAAGACACTACAAGAATTTTTGCTGTTTCCCAGGCCTATGGCCCTGGGAAATCCATAAAATCCGTGGGAAAATACACATTTCCCAGGGATGACCCACGGATTCAGATACCTCGGTTTTCAGCTGGTCGGAAACGTTTCCCACGGGTATGCCCTGGGAAATACCCCGCGGTCACACCCTTGGGAAGTTTCTCATGGACTACTCCCTGGGAAAAGTTTCCCAAGGAAAAATCCCTGGGAAACATTTCCCACGGAATTTTCCCTGGGAAACATTTCCCAGGGTTTTAACCTTGGGAAACCTATGTATTTTTTTTAATTAAAAAACTTTAATTTATAGCTTAATACTATCAGAATAGCAGAATACTCAACACTATCAGAATCAATGCAAAATAGGGTTCAACACTTCAGAGGAGCAACACTATCAGAATCAATGCAAAATACTCAACACATTAGAAGAATCAAATTCACTCCCTAGAATCAAAATTTTAGCATAGGGTTCAAAGGGACACTGACAGTATCATAGGGCTCAAAGGGAAACTCAATAGAAGTTCTAACCTGAGGTGCATGGCCGATGGGAATAGGTGCTGCAGTCGCTGGCAGTGGCTCTGCACGATGGCCGGAGATGGCGCTGGACCAGGAGGAGGATGACGGATCGAAGGAGGTTGGGGCGGCACCATTCGCGTACAAGGACTGAAGGATATGGAGGATCGCACGTACAGGGAGTGAAGGAAGGCGGGGGTTTCTAATTCCATATTTCCCACGGCCACAGCCCTGGGAAACGGCGCCTCATGTAACATATTTCCCAAGGCCACAGTGTTGAGTCACCGGCAAGTGTACCGGGTCGTCGCAAGTAATAAAATAACGCGGTAAGAATTTACCGAGGTCGAACTCAGGGATTGGGCTACCAATTCAACCAATTCGCAAGAAATCCGATAAGTCGGTCAAGTGAGGAAAGTGGTTGAGAGATAGATTAAGATCGCAATTCAAATAACAAATCAAATAACGCTAAGGTATTGAAATCTGAAATTAAAAATATCTGGGGTCTCAATTCCACCTACCCAATCATGCATAGTACCCAAGTGATGATGAATTCCTCCCTAAGTTCAATTACAATGTCAACCGGGACCCCCAATTTCTCCTAAATTCACTGCCGTGCTCAATAGGACGTATTCAATGATTTGGATTAATTACTCACTAAGTCTCATAATCCTAATCCTCGAATTCTATTAATTCTTGTTCCCTATAAGGTTGCACCGATCTCCTACCCACTTTCGTGCAATATTCGATCGATGATCCCAATTCAAGTTCTAAAACGCGAATTGTCGATCAGCCTCAACACGTTTAACTAGTCGACCACGCATGCATATAATCGACACAATCAAATCAGAATTGGAAAACAAGAATTGAATTAAAGGGGAGAAAAACATACATCACATGAACACTATACCGCCATGGGTGGCTTCATCGATCCCCTAGATGAGGGGATTAGTTCCTCATGCCTGTGACGACGCACAAACAATCTGACATAATCTCCAAAATAAAATAAAATAAGAAAAAGGGAGACGCAGCTCCAGAAGAAAACAAGGATTCGTAACTAAACTGATCTAAACAAGTGGAAAAACTTGGATCCTCAAATCTGATCTGAAACAGCCTATGAATAGGGATTCTGGTTCTCGGATTCTCGCGGGGCGAACCATATTTCGCGAGGCGAACATTAGTTTTGGCGCGCTTTCAATTTGGATTCTCGCGAGGCGAGAGTATGTTCGCGGGGCGAGTCTTCAAACTTCTATCTCTCACAGCCGTGACCTTCATCACGGCTAGGACGTGATGGTCTCTGACTTCCAGGATCTTCAAACTCTCGTGGGGCGAGATCCTTCTCGCGGGGCGAATCTCAGTTTTTGCTCCATCCTGAGTTTGAATGATCGCGAGGCGAAATGTTATTGGCGAGGCGAACCAGAAAGGATGACTTCTCTGGCACAGTCAGGCCCTCAGGTTCGCGAGGCGAGAAGATGTCTCGCGAGGCGAGACAGAATGTATGACTGTTGTTGCTTCAGCTGGCCTTCAGGATCGCGTGGCGAGCATCCACTCGCGGGGCGAGTGTCTCCAGATTGACTATTTCCACTGTTTCTTGACTTTCCTTGACTCCTGGAGCTTCACTTCTAACCTGAAACAATAAAAAGACACAAAAAGCGTAATTCTATTCAAAATAGACTAAAAACTACTAAAAATGCCTAGAACGAGTAAAAGTCTACTTAGGAACTAAACAAGGCCAAATTTGGGCGAAAACGAGATTGAACTCGAATAATTTGCACAAAAACCACAGTCCATCTAGTTATAAAACTAGATAAGCCAAAGGCTTATCAAAACACCCCAAACTTAAACCTTGCTTGTCCCCAAGCAAGCTAAAACTCAAAAAGGACTCAAGACTTGGCAAGCCTAAAGGAATCAATCGATTTCGCACAAATTTCATGCAATCAAAACAATTTTTTTTCTCCAATGATCTCCCCCCCCCCCCCCCTACATCAATGTAATCCCCACATTCATTTACTTTAAACAATTGAGAACTTCATCATTCATGCAATCATTAATCTAAGTTGAGGATCAGAGTCACACACAAAAGGAAGATCATCAATTTCAAACAATCACCTTCCTCACAAGGGTATGTAAAATTTCACTCATTCGCTCAAATTCGTCTAGGCTATCAACTTTTCACTCAATTTCACATATCAAGAGCACTTCCCATGAATTTGATTTTTATCTCAAAAATGGTTCCCACGAAAACATGCATGCAACATCAGAAGGTCTTATAAAGGTTGTAATGGGGCCCTGCTGAGGGTAGGATAATCAAGGATAGGCTTACGTCCCTAGGAACTAAGAGAGCATGAGCATTTGACACATATTCCTCTCAAATTCCTTTTTCCATTTTTCATTTTGCCTCGGGTGACTACAGCCTTTTCCTTGCTAATCTTTTTGTTTTGCCCCTTTTCTTTTGGCAATATTTTTTTCTTTTCTCTTTTTTTTTTCTTTTCTCTTTTTTTCATTGCCTTGTGTTTCAACCTTGATTTTTCTTTTTCTCACCCCAATATGATACATCACCTTGTAGCCACCCCAAACTTAGTTTCCCACAACCCTTCTCTTGCTACACTTCCATGCTCTCCTAATCCTAAGAATGGGTTAACATGGTTTTTCAGATTTTGGCTTATAATAGAGGGTCATCAAGAACAATAGGCTAATTAGGCTCAACGGGGCTAACTAGGGAACATGCATTAGGGATGGTTCTCTTTTGGCCAAGTAGTTATTTCAAAGAAAATTGCCTAAATCATTTGATGCAACACATGGACATGCAAACCATAAAGAGATTCAAGCAAATTCGGGAAAGTGCAACTTAAAAGTGATTCACACAATAAAAAACAAAGTTGGAGGCTCAAATCCTCACCTGGACATTTTGCAAATTGTTTGACCGAGATACAATTCCTAGTGTGTGCACCCCCTCATCCCAAACTTATCATAAATCAAGTAATCACAATAAAATTCTCAAAGTTCAGTTTTCAATTTTTCACATGGGGATCAATTTTTCTAATTTCAGAACCTAGGGGGAAATCATCAATGGTCAAAATAATTCATGCAATCAATCTATGCTCAATTTAATCAAAATCCAACAAGCTTGCTGACACACTATTCATACACAAACTCTTGATCTTCTCAAATTATTCAAGAGCGACAAACAAAACAAAAACAAAAATAAAAATAAAAACAAAAGTGAGGAAAGGAGAGGGTACTCCCTGGTCAAGTTTCCATGGTTGCCTCCTCATCCAATTGGTCTCACGGGCTCCCTTCTGTTGCATAGCATCCTGGAAGAACTCCTGCAAATTAAAACCTTAAGTGCATATTCGCGAGGCGAGAGATTACTCGCGAGGCGAATCTGGAAAATTTGTTTTCACACTTTCCAGAATAACGAGGCGAGTAGTATCTCGCGAGGCGAATCTGGAATTCCAACAGATGATGATGCCCAGAATCGCTAGGCGAAAGTATACCTCGCGTCGCGAGACAGAAATGAAAGTAGGCCTCTGAGATTCAGGGCTTCTGTCTCACGCGGCCACTGTTGATTCGCGTGGCGAATCAAGTTTTTTTTTAATAATATAAATGAAAATGACAGAAACTAAAACCAAAGGATACCTAGCTTGGGTTGCCTCCCAAGTAGCGCTTGTTTAACGTCCCGAGCCTGACTCAAGTCACCCCAGAGGGTTAATCCGGAGGAAGAAACTGCTTGTAATTTGGGACTGATTCCCCATGGTAATGCCTTATCATTTTCCCATCCGCCTTGAAGTTACCGGAGGCCCCTTCTAACTCTACTGTTCCGTGAGGACAAACTTGGAGGACCTTGAATGGTCCCGACCACCGCGATCTTAGCTTTCCCGGAAGGAGTTTCAACCTTGAGTTGTCAAGAAGTACCGCTTGCCCGGGCTCAAACTCCCTAGGCAAGATGTATGTGTCCTGCCTTTCCTTAGTCCGCTTTTTGTGGTTTGCTTGCTTGCGGATCCCGGACAACTCATTTAAATCCAAAAGTCATCTATATTCGGCACATACTCTCCACTCCGTGATGGTCCCTTTTGGGATCAACTGGTTGTTTTCATTGACCACCACGGGTGTGCCACCTTTCAATTTCGGTGCTTTATCCTCTTTTTCCATGCCCTTGTTGTTGCGTTCTTCCCTTGCACATTCATCCCTTGGGGAACTCGGTAAGGCTTCCATGTCTTTCAACCACTCGAGATAGACCTCATCCCCCAAAGGGTCTTTTTTCTCACTATCATCATCATGGGATTTTACCAACACTTGAGCAAGTGAAGAACCATGGGCTTCTCTAGTTGCCTTTGCCTTGACAGTTGGATTCACCATATCCACTCGATACACTTCCGACCTCTCTGCAGGGTGCTTCATTGCTTCAAAGAGATTGAAGACTACCTCATCATCTTGCACCCTTAAAGTGAGTTTCCCTTGCCGCACATCTATCAAGGCACCCCCAGTGGCCAAGAAGGGCCTACCCAATATGAGAGGGATCTCGGCGTCTTCATCCATATCAAACACTACAAAGTCCGTCGGAAATATAAGCTTGTCCACTTTCACTAACAAGTCTTCGACCACCCCATAAGGATATTTTATAGAACGATCGGCTAGTTGGAGTGACATCTGTGTATCCTTGACTTCCTTGATCCCCAATTTATTCATCATAGAGAGGGGTGTCAAGTTGATGCTTGCCCCTAGATCACATAATGCCTTCCCTACAGTCATCTCTCCAATGGTGCATGGTATCGAAAAAGAACCGGGATCCTTCAACTTTGGAGGCAGATTTCTTTGAAGAATGGCACTACACTCCTCAGTCAAAGCAACCGTTTCCTCACCCACTATTCTCCGCTTCTTGGTGAGAAGTTCCTTCATAAACCGGGCATATGATGGCATCTGTTCCAAGGCTTCCGCAAATGGAATGTTAATCTGATCGAAGTTTGCGGAAGACATCAAGGAATTTGTTGAACTGCTTATCCTGTTGAGGCTTCTTCAATCTTTCAGGATACGGTACCTTCATGTAGGGCGGGAGGTCTTGGGGTTCAACCCACTTCTTCTTTCGGAACTCTTCATCCACAAGCTTCAGCCTACCCCCTTGCTCTGGTGCCTTGTCATTTGCCAACTTCTCTTTCTCAGGTTGCTCTTCCTCAACATGTGGTTGTTCCGGGGCCTTGTCTTCCTGAGAACTGGTTGCACCCCTGTTAGATCCCAACACTTTACCGTTCCTGATTGTTATGGCATTGCAATGGTTCTTAGGGTTGTTCTCGGTATCACCTGGGAAAGTGCCTGGGGGACACTCATTCAGTTGCTTAGCGAGCTGAGCTATCTGCATCTCTAGATTCTGAATTGTTGACCCCGTGTGAGTTGCCAACTTATCAATGATTGCGCCTGTGTTGATTACCATCTTTTCCATTGCCGCATTCATCTTCTCAAAACCCAACTCCCAAAGTTGCCTTCCACCATCTGTTATTTGCAACTGATTAGGCCCCGGAAAAGCCTGTTGAGTATTGCACTGTTGGATTCCAATGTTTGGCCTCAGACCCTGTGGAGGTTGTTGCCAATTCTGCTGAGGATGTTGTTGACCGGTTAGACCACCATTAGCATCACTCCAAGCGAAACCCGGATGGTCTCTCCTCATATACCCCCTATTCTGATTCTGACTGTAGTCATTCTGTTTGTTCCTCTGATAGTTGTTCTGGGGCACACTGTCATAAAAATTGTGGCATGAGTCCACATGTTCCTGAGAGAAGTTGAACAGACAGTTCCGAGTGTCATGATCTCCATTACAATTATCACAACCCGGAGGCATTCCCTCGTGTATCACATTAACCTTCTTGTTCTCTGACAAAGCCGCAACTTGTATCTTCAACGATTTAACTTGCTCTAGAATGGCTTCCATTGTTGCAGAACTGACTCCACTTGAGGTTTCCCTACCACGGTTGTAATCATTGTACGACATCTTCTCTAATAATGCCCATCCGTCCTCAGCTGATAAAAAGGAAAAGGAACCGCCAGCTGCGGCATCACAATTCATCTGATAGCATCCCCTTAACCCGTTAAAGAAATGTTGAACCTTGGAGACCGGGTCAAAGAAAGCTGAAGGACATCTTCTCAAGAGCACGTTGTACCTTTCCCAAGCTTCATTAAAAGTTTCATCCTCTGTCTGTCTGAAAGATGTAACGGCCACTCTTGCTTGTGCCGCTTTCTGAGGAGGAAAATACTTAGTTAGGAACTTTTGTGCCATTTGCTCCCAAGTTGTGATACTGTTCCTATCCAAGCTGTCAAACCAATCGCGAGCGACATCCCTGAGAGAGAGAGGGAATAGCCGCAAGCGAAACTCATCCTGAGAAACACCTCTTGTCCTCTGCAAGTCACAAGCTTCAAGGAAGTGGGTGATGTGCCTGTGAGGGTCTTGTCTGCCACTCCCATCAAACTGATTCTCACGGATATAGGCTGTGACACATCCTTCCACTCTGAAGGAGTCTGTATTGAGGTTGCCTCTCACGATGGAAGAATCACAATCCCCCAAGTTGGGTAGACTGTACTCGAAGAGAGCTTGTAACGAGGAGGAGGAGGAGGATTTTCTTCGGCCATCCTCTCAAGATTACTCGCTTCAATCCTTTTTCTTTCTCTGACTTCCTTCCTTAAGCGCTTCTCGGTCTTGGTGATCTCCGAATCAAATGGCAGGTCCTCTTGTGAAAGGGTACCTCGCATACAAAAACACGGCAAGACCAAGTGGAATCAAAGAAGTAGAGAGAAATAATAAATAAAAATAAAAATAAAAGTAACTTAACCAAATAATCAAACTTCCCTAAAAATTAGGAAAATTGGTTGTGCCAATCCCCGGCAACGGCGCCAAAAACTTGTTGAGTCACCGGCAAGTGTACCGGGTCGTTGCAAGTAATAAAATAACACGGTAAGAATTTACCGAGGTCGAACTCAGGGATTGGGCTACCAATTCAACCAATTCGCAAGAAATCCGATAAGTCGGTCAAGTGAGGAAAGTGGTTGAGAGATAGATTAAGAGCAATTCAAATAACAAATCAAATAACGCTAAGGTATTGAAATATGAAATTAAAAATATCTAGGGTCTCAATTCCACCTACCCAATCATGCATAGTACCCAAGTGATGATGAATTCCTCCCTAAGTTCAATTACAATGTCAACCGGGACCCCCAATTTCTCCTAAATTCACTGCCGTGCTCAATAGGACGTATTCAATGATTTGGATTAATTACTCACCAAGTCTCATAATCCTAATCCTCGAATTCTATTAATTCTTGTTCCCTATAAGGTTGCACCGATCTCCTACCCACTTTCGTGCAATATTCGATCGATGATCCCAATTCAAGTTCTAAAACGCGAATTGTCGATCAGCCTCAACACGTTTAACTAGTCGATCACGTATGCATATAATCGACACAATCAAATCAGAATTGGAAAACAAGAATTGAATTAAAGAGGAGAAAAACATACATCACATGAACACTATACCGCCATGGGTGGCTTCATCGATCCCCTAGATGAGGGGATTAGTTCCTCATGCCCGTGACGACGCACAAACAATCTGACATAATCTCCAAAATAAAATAAAATAAGAAAAAGGGAGACACAGCTCCATAAGAAAACAAGGATTCGTAACTAAACTGATCTAAACAAGTGGAAAAACTTGGATCCTCAAATCTGATCTGAAACAGCCTATAAATAGGGATTCTGGTTCTCGGATTCTCGCGGGGCGAACCATATTTCGCGAGGCGAACATTAGTTTTGGCGCGCTTTCAAATTGGATTCTCGCAAGGCGAGAGTATGTTCGCGGGGCGAGTCTTCAAACTTCTATCTCTCACAGCCGTGACCTTCATCACGGCTAGGACGTGATGGTCTCTGACTTCCAGGATCTTCAAACTCTCGCGGGGCGAGATCCTTCTCGCGGGGCGAATCTCAGTTTTGGCTCCATCCTGAGTTTGAATGATCGCGAGGCGAAATGTTATTGGCGAGGCGAACCAGAAAGGATGACTTCTCTGGCACAGTCAGGCCCTCAGGTTCGCGAGGCGAGAAGATGTCTCGCGAGGCGAGACAGAATGTATGACTGTTGCTGCTTCAGCTGGCCTTCAGGATCGCGTGGCGAGCATCCACTCGCGGGGCGAGTGTCTCCAGATTGACAATTTCCACTGTTTCTTGACTTTCCTTGACTCCCGGAGCTTCACTTATAACCTGAAACAATAAAAAGACACAAAAGCGTAATTCTATTCAAAATAGACTAAAAACTACTAAAAATGCCTAGAACGAGTAAAAGTCTACTTAGGAACAAAACAAGGCCAAATTTGGGCGAAAACGAGATTGAACTCGAATAATTTGCACAAAAACCACAGTCCATCTAGTTATAAAACTAGATAAGCCAAAGGCTTATCACACAGCCCTGGGAAACGGCGCCTCAACATATTTCCCACGGCCACAGCCCTGGGAAACGGTGCCTCATGTAACATATTTTCCACGGCCACAGCCCTGGGAAAAGGTGCCTCAACATATTTCCCACGGCCACGTTATTTCTTGCGGCCCAAACTGTGTGAAATGGAAATCTTTTCCCAGGGTCTAACCTGTGGGAAACAGCTAAATCAGATACCCGCGACCCAATCCGTGGGAAAACAAGCGGGAGCAGTTGGCGCCTCTGTTACCCAAGGCCCAACCCGTGGGAACCATAGAGAGAACTTTCCCAAGGCTTTAACCGTGGGAAACGTCAAAATTTCCTAGGGATTTTTTGCCCTGGGTAATATGCCTTGGGAAATAGCTTAAATTCTTGTAGTGAGACAAGTATGCTTTGCACACTTGGCCTCTTCAGGCTCAAGACAAGTATTCTTTACACACTTAGCCTCTTCAGGCTCACTCAGGTTTGTTTGAGAGATTTGGTTTGTAATAAATACAACTTCAGACAGACAGAACTTTCACTAACACTCAGAGTGTTTTAAATGTAAACCTTAGGAAAGTCTGCGTAATAACTTCAAATGATTGAAGAATACAAAATTAAAGAATGAAGATATTAATGCGCAGAGTAATAGCTTTTTAATGCTATGTGTATTCTCTATAGTTCATCTTCAATGACTTTTGTATTTATAGTCTTCAAGCATGTTGGAAGCATTCTTTAACTGGTCTTTGGTTCTGATAACAGAATCTGTTTTCTTGATTCTGGTTCTTGAAATAAGATTCTGATAATTCTTATAGAATTCGTGTTCATAAAATAAGCGCATCCATCTTGAAAATAAGCGTGTCCATCTAGCCATTTAAGATTTTACATTCAGACGGGCTAGTAGACGAGCTCCATATGCCATGTCATTGGACGGAGCTTCTCATTAAGGACTTAGCAAGTCCAAAGACTTGTGTGGACGAGCACTTCTGTCACCTTAGTGGATGAGCACTTCTATCACTTCAGTGGACGAGCGCTTCTGTTACTTTAGTGGACGAGCGCTTCTATGACTTTAGTGGACGAGCGCTTCTGTCACTTTAGTGGACGAGATGACTCTTACAGTTTTAATCTACACACTAGATAGACAGGTTAGCAACCAATATGAAGGTTAATTAAATCATTAACCAATGTTTAGTTCTCATCAAAACTTAGGAAAATGCACATCGAACATTTTAGAGACTTAACAATTTCCCCCTTTTTGATGATGACAAACATTGAGATGATTTAATGAACCTCAGAAAATATCAACAAAGAAAATAGCATATATCAGACAGGTTGAAATTTTCTTAAGCAGACAAGTCATGCAGATGCTTGATCAGACATTAAGATTAATTATATAATCTGTTTAACTTAGTCTTTGACTTGTTTTACTTTGAAATTATTATCAGAGCAATCTTACTTAAGATTTATCTGAGCAATTATAGCAACTATCAGAACATACTCATGTCCATGTATTATTTAAGATCATATCATATTCATTCATATTCATTCTCCTATTCTCCTATATCACATTTCTCATTTCTCCCCCTTTTGTCATCATAAAAAAGGAATAAACTATGAAAGTATCAGAGAAATAAAGGAGAAATTTATTTTATTCATCATGGACGCTTACAAGTACAAGGTAGTCTACTACCTAGGTTGACTAATTAACAAAAATAAAGCAGCAACCCTTTGCTCTAAGAGCAGCCTAACTCGCATTTCTTCATCTAGCTGTCTTCTTAAGTCTTCTACTTGTCCTTGAAGCAGATGAAAGGCTTATAAGGCCACTGTTTGAGAAGAAACAGACAGAGAAGAGTGCCAGAGTAAGGCTAAAACTGGGGGTGCCTTAGGTAGAGATAGGGGAGAGGTGATATAAAGGAAGAAAAGTTCATGGAGAGTTTGAAGGGCACAGAAAGGAAGAAAGATGAATTTGAAGATAAGACTGATTCTGGCATAGTCAGTATCAGATGAAGGAAACACACGGGAAAGTCTCTCGGACAGAGACAGTCTGATGATTGTTATTTGAATAGGTGGGGGAAGAGGTGTTTGAGCTAAAACAGAGGGAGGGATAGGTAATAAAGAATCAATATGGCAGAAAAAAGAATTAGATCCTGTGACTAATATAAAGAAATACCTAGACCTATGTGGTAGCATTACAACAGAAGCAGGATAGTGAGTTCCAGCTAATGTTCTAATGAAGATAATAATAGGTGGGTAGAAGAAAAGTTCTCTACAGGGGTTAAGAATATGAGGTGGAGGAGAAGGGATGAAAGAGACATGTGAGATACTTGCAAATAAAAGAGATTGCAGATGAGACACAAAGAGTCTCGATGATATGCCATATTGTTCTTTGGGAATAGAGTCCCTGTGAACAACTGTGTACTGACAGTCATCAGGTACAATAGTGAAATAAGATTTTTGAGTTTGAAAGGAAGAGACGGATGAAGAAATAGGAGATGAAATAGAAAGAGGTTGAACAAAAAGGGCAAATGGAGAAGAGACATATGGGTTGATGATACCTTGATGAGAAGGGGAAGGGAATGAAGGAGATGTCTGCTCTTCAGATATCTTCAACTTCTTGTGAGAAGGAGACACTTGGTCATCCTTGGGTACAGTTGTCTGAGCTTCTCCAGACAGGTCTTCTGCAGTGTTAGCTTTTGCAGGTACTGGGTAACCAGGTCTTCTCTTTTTAGGAATAATTCCCAAAATGAAAGTCTTCTTTGGTTCTTCCAGGACTTGCTCTGTCTGCTCCCCCTGAGCAGATGCTTCCTCTTTGCTAGGCTCAGACTCAACTTGTCTGACTTTGGCAAAGGTCTTCACCAGCTTCCTTTTCTTGCTGGGATGAGCATGAACATCCACTAATTCCTCAGCTTCACTAGTCTTCCTTTTGGGAGAGGGTTTCCTCAGCCTGAACCTGAAGGGCTCAACTGTTTCAGTAGAATCTTCAGATACTGAGAGTTGCAGCTCTGGAATTTGGTCTTGTCTGGCCACCTTTCCAGACGGTTTGAACAATCTTTCAGAAATGGGAACTTCTGATTCGTCAGTGGAAACCACTGGTTCTTCCTCATTCTGCTTAACAGCAGGCTTCTTCTTCTTGTTGTCTTCCTCCCCATCAGCAAGAGGGATTCCTTTGATGTCCATCATAGACAGTATCTTCTTGTCTATGGGCAGTGACATGTCCACTAGGAACAAACAACTTGTTCCTGAATACCCTTGTCAGCAACATCCCATAAGGATAGGTCTGCATGTTGGTTCTCTTGATCAGAATCTCAAGTTACATGTAGATAAGGTCGTTGATGTCAACCTTGATTTTGTGGATCAAGTGGTATAGAGCAAATCTGTCCTTCTTGGTCACACTGTCTCGTGAGCCTTTCCTTGACATCACGCACTCCAATAACAATTTGTGCAGGAATCTGCACTTGACCACCATGTTGACAGGCTTAGGGTTCACTGGTTTGGGAACACCATAGATGGCAATGTTGACATTGTCAGCTCCCACTTCATCTTCCCAGTTGGGTGTGAAGCCAGCTCCGATTCTCGGACATTTTGTGACAAGCTCCAAAGAGCTAACGGGGAAGAGAAGGGTTCTATCCCCCATTTCAGCCTTAAAGCTTTTGATTCCATTGAGTCTGTTGGTGACAACCACAGCATTTCTCCAGAACATTTGAACGAGCTTAGGGCGAACAAGCTCCTTGATGTCGAAGAAAGGAGTCCACTTGGAGTACTCCAACTCTTCAATGACATCCATTCCTAGTTTTTTCCTCTGTTGAAGATCAACAGTCTTTCCCGGAATGATCTTTTCTATCTCAGTAACCTTGAGATTGTATTTCTCAGCGGTTTCTTTTGTAGAGAGACACTTGGATGATGCCTTTTTTTTTATAGAGAAAACGATTCTAGGGTTTCGAGAGAGAAGAGGGTTTGAAGGATGAGAAGACAAAGAGATTTGGGAATTTGAAGCGTAAAGGTTCAACCTTTATGATCTATTGTCTTTTATAGTCATAAAGGTAGGAGAGAGAAAAACGATATTTTTAATTCAAAAACGGCACGATTTGTACGGGGAATTGCAACGCCCACTTAAGACATAATGAAAACATATTTTCGAGATATGTAAACCATCGCACACACGATTATCTTCAGATAAGGGAATGACATTAATTAAATAATAACCATTTCAACAAAACTGATGAGTTCTAACATAGTGACTCAGCAGAGTCAGACAGGTAAGCATAGACAGGTGATAAAGCACAGACAGGTTAACATTCAGACATGTCATTCAACAATGCAATGCATGTTTAGATTATCTCTAATAAATAAAAACCTTTCTTCTGTGAGTGGTTTAGTGAAAATATCAGCCCATTGATTTTCAGTTTTAACAAACTTAATATCAAAGATGCCTTTCTGAACATAATCCCTAATAAAATGATGTTTGATTTCAATATGCTTAGCCTTAGAATGTTGAATTGGATTTTTAGTTAAGCATATAGCACTGGAATTATCACACCATACAGATGTGCTATGTTCATAAATAGAGTAATCCTCAAGTTGATGTTTTACCCATAAGAGTTGAGAGCAGCAACTAGCAGCAGAGATGTATTCTGCTTCAGCTGTAGACAGGGCAATGGTTGTCTGCCTCTTGCTTGACCATGATACTAAACTTGCTCCAATGAAGTGACATCCTCCAATGGTGCTTTTTCTTTCTATTCTGTCTCCAGCAAAATCAGCATCACAATATCCCACTAATCTGTATTATTTTGATCTTAAATACAGCAAACCAAGATTAGTAGTTCCAAGAAAATTTCTAAATATTCTTTTAACAGCCTTAAGATGATATTCTCTAGGATCAGATTGGAATATAGCACACATACAGAAACTAAATTAAATGTCAGGTCTGCTTGAAGTTAAGTACAGTAGAGAGTCAATCATAACTCTGTAGACAGTTTGATCTACCTTTTTACCATCATCATCTTTGATTAGTTTTGCATTAGGTTGCATAGGGGTTTTCATGAGCTTTGCATTTTTCATTTTGTATTTCTTGAGTATCTCCTTGGTATATTTTTGTTGATGAATGTAAATTCTGTCACTTGTCTGCTTGATTTGTAATCCAAGGAAGAACTTCAATTCTTCCATCATGCTCATCTCAAATTCAGCTTGCATTAGATTTGAAAATTCCTTGCACAGCTTTTCATTAGTTGCTCCAAAAATAATATCATCAACATATATTTGAACTATAGTAAAGTCCTTTTTAGAGCATTTCTTGAACAGAGTAGTGTCTACTTGCCCTCTAGTAAAACCATTATGCGTGAGAAAAGAACTGAGTCTATCATACCATGCCCTAGGTGCTTGTTTCAAACCATATAATGCCTTTTTAAGTTTGAAAACATGATCTGGTTTATCAGTATCCTCAAAACCAGGGGGTTGTTTAACATACACTTCTTCTTCAATTATACCATTTAGAAAAGCACTTTTTACATCCATTTGAAACAGGGTAATTTGGTGTTGTGCAGCATATGACATTAAAATGTGTATGGCTTCTATTCTAGCTACAGGTTCAAAGGTTTCAGTATAATCAATACCTTCTTGTTGGTAATAGCCTTGAGCTACTAACCTTGCCTTATTTCTGACAACTTTACCACCTTCATCCAATTTGTTTCTGAAGACCCATCTTGTTCTAATAACCGACTTGTTTTTAGGCTTAGAGACAAGGGTCCAGACATCATTTCTAGTGAACTGGCTAAGTTCTTCTTGCATAGCAAGAATCCAGCTTTCATCCTCAAGAGCTTCTTCAATGCGTTTAGGCTCCAAATATGAAATAAAGGTCACATTGCTTGATTCTCTTAATGTGGATCTAGTTCTTACTCCTTCAGAAGGATTTCTAATAATAAGATCCTTAGGATGATGAGTGTTGAACTTCCAATCCCTTTTGAGATCATCATGAAGATCTTGACTTGTCTGCTGACTCGTCTGTTGACTCGTCTACTGACTTGTCTGTTCCACTTGTCTGTCAGCCTCAGGCACATGTTCTGTCTTGGTTTGATCGGGTTGTTGAATTTCTGGATTGTTTATATCAAGACCTGCAAGATCATCTTCTAGACCTGATAGTTCTTTATCAGTCTTTAATTCATCATTGAATTTAACATAAACATATTCTTCAATAATACAAGTTCTTGAATTGTACACTCTAAAAGCATTAGACATTTCAGAATATCCTACGAAAATACCTTTATCTACCTTAGAATCAAACTTTCCAAGATTATCTCCGGTATTCAGAATAAAACATTCATGTCCAAAATCATGAAAATAGGATATGTTGGGGCTTTTTCCTTTCCACAATTCATAAGGAGTCCTTTTTAGAAAAGGTCTATTAAGTATTCTGTTTTGTACATAACAAGCAGTGTTTACAGCTTCTGCCCAGAAGTACTTAGGGAGATTATTTTCATTGAGCATAGATCTAGCCATCTCTTGCAGAGATCTGTTCTTTCTCTCAACCACTCCATTTTGCTGTGGAGTTCTAGGTGCAGAGAAATTGTGAGAGATTCCATTCTCCTCACAGAACTGTTTAAACTGCTCATTTTCAAATTCTCCCATATGATCACTTCTAAGGGTAGAAATACATAAACCCTGATCATTTTGTACTCTTTTGAAGAATACTGAGAAATCCTTAAAAAACTAATCCTTGTGTGTTAGGAAGAGTACCCATGTGTATCTAGAATAGTCATCAACTATGACAAATCCATATTTTCTTCCAGTCAGGCTAGCAACACTAACCGGTCAAAACAGATCCATGTGTAACAACTGAAGAGGTTTAGAGGTTGATACTTGGTTTTTAGATTTGAAACTTGATTTTATCTGTTTACCTCTCTGACATGCATCACACAAGACATCTTTCTTAAAACTAATATCAGGCAATCCTCTAACAAGATTATTCCTTTTTAATTTAGAAATTAGTTTCATACTAGCATGTCCTAGTTTCTTATGCCATAACCATCTCTCATCCTCTTTAGACATCAGACATGTTACACTTTGATCAGAGAGACCAGGCAGTTCAATCTTATACATATTTTGTTGTCTTTTATCTGAAAAGAGGGTTTTGCCACAACAGTCTTTAACTATGCATACATCATTGGTAAAGGAAACATCAAAACCACTATCACATAATTGACTTATACTAAGCAAATTGTGTCTTAATCCTTTAACCAAAGGAACATTAGATATAGAAGGGAGAGGGGGTTTACCACCAATAGTACTAATTCCTATAACTTTCCCTTTCTGATTCCCTCCGAAGGCAACGTGTCCTCCTTTCTTAAGTTGGAGGTCTAGGAACATAGACCTTTCTCCTGTCATATGATGCGAGCAACCACTGTCCAGGTACCAGCAGTGGTGTTTTCTTTGTCCTATTGAGGACATCTGCAACAAAAATTATTTGATCTTTAGGTACCCATATTTTTCTGGGTCCTTTTCTGTTAGTTCTAGGAGTCTGTGAAGACTTCCTTCTCTTCTTATGGATACACTTAGACATAACAAGTCCAGTTTTTCCACATAAGTTACAGACAGGTGTAGACTTAGTTACAGTTGACTTAACGGATACCGTTGAAGCTTTAGTTGATACTTTATGACATGTCTAATGGACATATCTAATACCTTCTTTGTTAAGAGAGTGCCTCTGACAGCCAAGTAGCTTCGTCAGATTATCTCTACCATTAATAAATTTGGCAAGATCAGAAGCGAGCTCTTCCACTTTCTGTTGAAGTTTTTGATAAGCCTTCGGCTTATCTAGTTTTATAACTAGATGGACCGTGGTTTTTGTGCAAATTATTCGATTTCACTCTCGATTTCGCCCAAATTTGCCTTGTTTTGTTCTTAAGTTGGACTTTGACTCGTTTTGCGTCTTTTGTGTAGTTTTTAGCATATTTTGGATAGAATTACGCTTTTGGTTGCTTTTGGTGTTTTCAGGTCAATAAGTGAAGCTCCGGGAGTCAAGGAAAGTCAAGAAGCAGTGGAAAAAGCACTTCTGGAGATACTCGCCTCGCGAGTGGATGCTCACCTCGCGAGCCTGAAGAACAGATAAAACAACAAGGTCATAAATTCTGTCTCGCCTCGCGAGAATATGTTCGCCACGCGAATCATGAAGACCTGCAACACAGAGACCATCACGGCCAAGCCATGATGAAGACCACGCCCGTGACAGTTTAGGGTTTGAAGTCTCGCCCCGCGATAAGCATCTCGCCCCGCGAGAGTTTGAAGACCCTGGAAGTCAGAGACCATCACGACCCAGCCGTGATGAAGGTCACAGCCTAGAATTAAAGACTCGCCCCGCGAACACACTTTCGCCTCGCGAGAGTTCAAATTGAATGCGCGCCAATTTTAATTCTCGCCTCGCGAGAGGCTGCTCGCCTTGCGAGCGAGCGCAGATCAGGAATCCTATATAAAGGCTGTTTCAGTATCAGAACGAGAAGGGGAGGCTGGAGGGCTTTTGGAGGGCCGCGAATCCTAGTAGTTTTCCACTGTTTAAAGTAGCGTTTAGGGTAATTTCTTTTCTCTTTGGAGCTGCGTCTCCCTTTTTCTTATGAAGATTATGTCCGATTGTTTGTCTATGAGCATGAGGAACTAATGCCCTCGTCTGAGGGAACAATGAAGCCATCCATGGCAGTGTAGATTCGATATGATGTATGTCTTTCTCCCTTTTTCTCAATAAATGTTTTCCAATTCTGATTTGATTGTGTTAATCATAAGTGTTGCGTGATTGACTTGTTAACGTTGGTGAGGCCTAGTCAGCGATTCGCGTTTAGAACTTGAATTGGGATCATCGATCGAATATTGCACGAGAGTGAGTAGGAGATCGGTGCAACCTTATAGGGAACAAGAATTAATCAAATTCGAGATTAGGATTATGAGACCTAGCAAGTAATTAATCCAATCGTCGAATACGTCCTAAGGAGCACGAGAGTGGATTTAGGAGAATTTAGGGGTCCCGGTTGACATTGTAATTGAACTTAGGGAGGAATTCATCATCACTTGGGTATGCATGTTGGGTAGGTGGATTTGTGACCTTGGACATTTTAATTTCAGATTTTAATAGTTTAGTTTTATTAGATTTGTTAATTGAATATCGATCCTATTAATCTTCTCTCTCTCAACCACCTTTCTGTAACTTGACCAAACGTATCGGATTTCCCA
Organism: Sophora flavescens; assembly: GCA_030762895.1. Lineage (NCBI taxonomy): Eukaryota > Viridiplantae > Streptophyta > Magnoliopsida > Fabales > Fabaceae > Sophora > Sophora flavescens. Next base: position 185,911,818 of record CM061065.1, read on the forward strand.
CGAATTAGTCGAATTGGTAGCCCAATCCCTGAGTTCGACCTCGGTAATTACTTACCGTGTTATTTTATTACTTGCGACGACCCGGTACACTTGCCGGCGTCACCAACAGTTTTTCAATTTCTTCAGATGGTGATATTTCACCTGAGATCTTAGCTTCATTAGACTTTTCAGTCTTCAGTTCACTGTTCTCTTTAGCCAGCTTCTCACAATCTTGAGATTTCTGTTTATGCTCACTGGTGAGCTTTACATACTCTCTCTTGAGGGATTTGAAAGCCTTAGACAAGCAGTTGGATTCCTCCAGCAACTCCTCATAGGCATCAAGTAATTCCTCATAGTAAGGATGTACCTCATCGTCTGAGTTCGAGTCAGTGTTGGCCATCAAACAGAGGTTGGTTTCTTCCTCTGTTTCTTCATTAGAAGATGTTGACTCCAGATCCTCCCAAGTAGCCATCATTCCTTTCTTCTTCTTCTTGAAGAATTTCTTAAAAGAGGCCTTCTTGAGTTGAGGACATTTCGCCTTGATGTGACCAGGCTTCTTGCACTCATAGCAGACAATTGGACTTTTGTCTGTTGAAGTGGATTCTTTGAAGTTCTTGTCCTTGTTGAACCTTATGAATGGCTTATCCCTCTTGAACTTCTTTTTTGTAGGAGAAGCTTTATCTTCCTGGTCAGGAGAGACAGTTCTTCATCACTCTCAGAATCCTCGTGTTCAGACAGGTCAGCATCACTGGATGACTCGTCTGCCTTTAGAGCCTTGGAAACTTTTGCTGACTTTTGATCAGCTTTCAGAGCAATTGACTTGCCCTTCTTTGGTGCAACTTCATCTCCAAGTTCTTGCTCATGAACAATGAGTGTTCCAAGAAGTTCATCCATAGTCAAGGTAGTGAGATCCTTGGATTGAGAGATAGCAGTGACCAAAGGTCTCCACTGTTTAGGTAGACTTCTCAGAATCTTCCCCACCTTCTCAGCATTGGTATAGACTTTGCCAAGAGATTTTAAACTGTTGACTATAGTTTGAAATCTTCCTATCATTTGGGCAACAGATTCTCCTTCCTCCATGACAAACAGTTCGTACTTTCTGACAAGTATGTCAATCTTTGACTCCTTGACTTTGGTTGTTCCTTCATGTGTGACTGCTAAAGTGTCCCATATTTCTTTGGCAGAGTCACAAGCACATACCTTCTCAAACTCCTCAGGACTGAGAGCACAAATGATGTTATATTTAGCTTTGTGGTTCAGCTCCCATTTTGTCCTTTCTGCAGTAGTCCACTGAGCTTTTGGTTTGTCAGTGTTATCATCATTCTTGGGAATGAATGGACCATATGTAATGACATCCCAAAGATCAGAGTTTGTAGATATAATGAACCATTGAAATCTATCTTTCCAATAGTTGTAGTTTTCTCCATTGAAGTAAGGAGGTCTGGTTAGGGAAGCTCCTTCGGTTTGGTGAATTCCACTTGAACTAGCTCCAGCAGTCATGTTTATTCTTCAGGACCTTTTACCTCGACACTGTTAGATGCTCAACCCAGAGGCTAAGCTCTGATACAACCATATCGAGTTGTGCAGAGAGCTTTTTGTACTTTGCTCATGCTGAGCACAATTCCCTTTTCGTGTAAGGACCAGAGGTACTAGGGAATAAAGCATGTTGGAAGCATTCTTTAACTGGTCTTTGGTTCTGATAACAGAATCTGTTTTCTTGATTCTGGTTCTTGAAATAAGATTCTGATAATACTTATAGAATTCGCGTTCATAAAATAAACGCGTCCATCTAGCCATTTAAGATTTTACATTCGGACGGGCTAGTAGACGAGCTCCATATGCCATGTCATTAGACGGAGCTTCTCATTAAGGACTTAACAAGTTCAAAGACTTGTGTGGACGAGCACTTCTGTCACCTTAGTGGACGAGCACTTCTATCACTTCAGTGGACGAGCGCTTCTGTTACTTTAGTGGACGAGCGCTTCTGTCACTTTAGTGGACGAGCGCTTATGTCACTTTAGTGGATGAGATGATTCTTACAGTTTTAATCTGCACACTAGATAGACAAGTTAGCAACCAATATGAAGGTTAATTAAATCATTAACCAATGTTAAGTTCTCATCAAAACTTTGGTAAATGCACATAAGACATTTTAGAGACTTAACACTGACTTCATGACTAAATTTGGAGCTAATCAGGATGATAGCCGGAAGATCTTACTATCCACTCCGCAGGGGCTTAGCAGCTTGCTTTTAGCTGATATGGCTGATGTTGACTTTATTAGATTTTAGTGTTGTTTTGTTTTTGTTTGCTTTTGTTTTCGTCCATCTACCAAACAAAACGATTATGTGTAAATTTAATTTTGTTTCAAATGTAATTATATCGGATTTTTGAATTTAAAATTAGATATTTTATTTTCAATACCATTTAATTATATTATAATTTTTTAACTCTCTCTATTTCCTTTAATATGTTAAATTATATTATTAATTTTGAATAATTGGACAATTTTTTAGTCATTATCATTTATTGAATGCAATATTTGGAACGTGGATTACAACAAAGGAAATTTCTTTTTGATGACTAAAGGCTCGAAATGGTCTCTAACAAAAATGCAGGCCATACTTTTAGTCCCTAACCAAAAATAATCACCAAATAATCCCCGAGAATGTAAAACAAGGACACATAAGTACCTCCATTAGTTTTCCTCCCCAAACATCAGTTAGATTGTTGAGGTGTATCATTAAGAAGCTGAGGTGCACCGTTAAATCGTTGAGTTGGCACATCCAGTGTGGAAGTTGTTAAAAAAAAAAAACAAATTACCATTTGTTTTTTATATTTTGGTATCAAAAGTGAAATGCTTGATAATTCAATATGGCAAACGTCATTTTCTATTGAATCGTGCAATTTTGAGCTGCACTTTTTTTATGACAAAGGTGTCTATTCAATTAGGGTTTTAAAAAATTATTTCGGCATAGAAAAGGCTTATAAATTTTTAAAGACTACGTAAGAATGTAATTACTTGTAAGACTTTTTTTAAAAATTGTGATAATCAAGATTTTCATATTTGGATTTTAAAAGAATTATATCATAAGAATTTATTATAAGATTTGACAGGAAGTCATGTTTTTTTAGCAAATATTCAAAGCTTTCCCAAACATGCTCTTACAAGAGTTAATAAAACAATTACAGAGAAAAATAAAATTCAATACAACTTTTTCAATCATGTAATAGCTACTTTGATATATCTTTATGTCCTCCTATTATACATATCGTAACAATCAAAAAAATTATAATTTGACAAGAATACCTATCATATCAATCAAGTAATATGTTTGCAAAAAATTATAAAATAGCACCATTTTTAAATTGTGAGATGTGACTCTTTTGGAATTCATGGGGTTTTGTAACGTTTTTTCAGAAATCCATAAGCACCTATTTCTTTCTCTCTATAGATATTTTCCCCTTTTTATTCTTTCAAGTATTAGAGACCAGTGGAAAAAGAAGTATTCAAATCAAAGGCATCATGCTTAGGGCTAGACACAGAACTAAAACCCAGCTTGAACCCGAAAAATCGAAGCAGAAAGCAAGGGAATGGGTGGGTCGATTCGGTCCACGGGTCGACGGGTTGAAAATTCGGTTTGAAATGAGTTGTATCGGTCGGTCTCGGATTGGCAATTATTTTAATAAAAAAAATGACCGTAACCGACCGAACACTCTCTTAATATTTCAAATTTCAATACACTCTCATTAGTGATTTGTCATTTTCGAGATACTTCTAGATACTAATTAATAAATTCTGAACCAAATTACCCATTCCAAGAAACCTCATTAAATCCATTAATTTATTTCATTCTCGTTTCTAGTTCCCACTTCCCACCTATCTTAACAGTTACCACCACCATTTTGACCATTACACTTCTTCTCTTGTGTTCTTTCATCTCTGAGACAAACCCTAGACTCTACCCCTCCCCCCCTCTGTCTCTCGACTAGCAGTCCAGCACCATCAACCCCTAGTCGCCGCTTTGCTTCCATCAACCCTAGCGCGCCTTCTTCCATCTCTCATACTCTCTTGTTCTGCACCATCAACCACTGTATCGCGAAGCTTGCACATCCTCTCTCTGGAACCGTGCAAAAACCATTGCCGCCACCATCCATCGAGCCTAACCCCACGCTTTGGTCCAGCCCCACCGCACGAAATGGAAGATTTGACCAAGCCTCATCTGGGACAGATCTGGGAGGTGGAAAGATCTGTGAACAATGGGACATATCCATGAAGAAGACGATCTATTATGAAGTGCGAACAAAGATCTACGAAAATGATCACACCTTTGTCTCTCTGCCATCATCTCTACTGATGTATGTTCGGATCTGCGGAGAATAAGTTTTTTTTTGTTGAAAGTATGATCTTTTTTGTAAAAAGTTTGAATCTTTGTGGTTTATTTCTTGTTCCCCTTCTTGTTTCTGGGTTTATGGGTTTGTCTCTTTGTTTTTACATTTTTTTTATTTGTTGAAAACCGTCAAAATCGACTGTCACCAGCCATCCGATCAAACCGTCCTCCAAAAGGATGGAAACGGGCTACATATTATCATAATCAGTTTTGGTTGGTTTTGGATTTTTTGGCCCGAAACTGACCGTTGTCCACCCCTAATCATGCTTATTAGAGACCAGTTCTTTATTGATTTGCGCAGATCAAAAGAAAAATAAAGAGTGAAGGCCCAAATTGGTTTATGAAAAATTTTAGGGTCCTACTTTTAGTCATTCAAAAATATATATTAATCATTTAGTCCCTCAAAATTTTAAATCGGGACATATTAGTTCATAGATTTTGTTTTGACGTCCATTTACTTGCTTGCGTGTCCCATTAACCATCCTACTTGACCCGTTATGGTCTTGCGTGACTTGTGACGAATTTCCTCTGTGGAAAGCGATAAAAAGGTAAAAAAAAAAGTGCACAATTTTAAAATTCAAATATTAGAAAATTATGCACTTTTTCACTCTGCATTAATTTTTCATGGTGGAAATTCGTCATAGGCCATGCAGTACTACTAATGGGTCAAGTAGGATGGTTAATGGGACACATAGGCAAGTAAATGGACGTCAGAACTAGATCTAGGGACTAATGTGTCCTGGGTTGAAAATTTGATGGACTAAATGATTAATTTTTTTTTTGGGACCAAAAGTGAATCCCAAAATTTTTGAGGGACCAATTTGGGCCTTCACTCAAAAATAAATGTTAAGCAGAGGCAGAGACGACTGAAAGATAAAAGTGTAGAGATGACCGAAAGAGAAGAAATGAGAGAGAAAAAAGTTCCAAGGGTTAGGTGGGATTTTGGAATGGAATTGGTATTCATATATTCGACTAAAAAAGTCACACAAAATCCATTCTACAAAACAATCTATCCAAGTTAGGAAGCTTTTGAATACCAGAATACTTTTAGTAAGTTGTTAAAAGGCTTGATTGAATACCGCTAGATTTGGACACCCTCTTTAAAAATCCTGATGTACTGGCCGAGGTGGTAGACTCGGCCACCGAGCTTGGAGACTTGATCTCCCAAAAACATAGAAAAGATAAGCTTAGAAGATAACACTTACCTAAGCTTAGCTAACAACCTAATTTCAAATATAAGAGATAGATCTCATCTATCATATATCGAGAAGTTGGTTTAAAAGATAAGAGATAAGAAGAGATAAAACTAATCTTTAAGAGATATGGGGATCCTATTATAAAAAGAGGAGAACCCTAAGAGAAAGACTCACTTTGGCTAACCTAGGCGAATCTCCCTTAAGCGTACTTGAGGAACCAGCTGAATCAAGAGACTACCAAAGAGTCATTCCTCACTGGTATTCGTCATATATAAGATTAAGGGATTGACTTCACCATATGATCGAGGGTTAATCAAGAACTACGTTCTCTTTGATTTCCTTTGGGATACGTAGGACCATAATACAATATTCTGTCAAGCTAAAATCTAAAACAACCTTTGTATTCATCCTCGGTTATACGCACTTCGACTAGCCTCCGGTAAGTCGGAATTTGGCAGGAACGTTTGGCGTCCACCGTGGGGCCGAGGTAAAACTTTCCCCGGTCCCACAAGAAACTTAAATGGTGACTACCATAAACGGACCAAGGGGAGGGGCACACAATGCGAATCATGTTGACGATAGCACATCCAACACGCAACAGAACCATGAGAACGTTCCGCCTCCCCCTCTTGATGAAAACAACCCTCCCCTGGGAGAGGTCATGGCACAGTTGAGACAACTCTGTCGTGAAAACCAAGAAATCTGAGCCCAAAACAGGAGGTTGTTAAGAGCTCGGAGCAGAGAAAGGCCAACAACACCCTCTGATGGAGAACAATCTTCACCTAAAGATTGAGACACCCCGTTGTGCCCCGGTGTTTTATTAGACTAAAACCTCATTAATTAATTTCTTACTTGTGTGCTTAATGTGAAAATACGTAGAAATTAAAAGTTAACTTATAACATATACAGCTTCATATAGAATACACCTCACAATATAAGTATATTAAACGTATTACAAAACATTGTTGAGGATATCCTTTCAGTAAGATCCCTCACAAGCATAAACATAAACAAAAGTTAAACAAAGCGGAAACATATAAAAATACGCCTCACGAGACGCACTAGCAATAACTAACTAGACCCTAATCACCATGGGTCACAGCTCGTCCTCCAGCCTTTGGTTCGTAGGGAGTTCCATCCAACTCCTCCTGGTTACGCTCATCCACAAGGTCTTCTCGTACGATTCCACAAGGAGATAAAATACAACATACAGAAATATACAGGGGATAAGAAACAGTTCTATCATCAAAAGCGGAAAAGAGTCATAGTACATTATACAGTAATTGTCACAGACAATCAATACACCTAACTAACAAATCATCCTCAAATTAATATATATCATCCTCTACCCTCAATATCATGCTACTCACAGACACCATAGTTGCACACCTTTTCCCTAAGGTGGAAGTGGTCTCGAGAGAACTCTTGATTTTACGTGTATTATATTACCAATACACGGTGTATTACCAATACACAAATGTGTTTTACGTGTATTATATTACAAATACACGGTGTATTATATTACCAATACACTGATATTCTTGTGTATTATATTAGCAATACACTTTTGTCTTTGTGAATTATATTACCAATACACTTTTGTCCTTGTGTATTATATTACCAATACACGTTTGTGGACAACAACACCTATACTTGAATCTCACCAACCCGTTTTAACAACATCCTAGTGCCTTAACATTCCATTAGAACTTGACACATATTCTATGCCATAACTCCTCTTTAACAAAGATCATCTAGGCTAGGCACTTCTAAATCATTATTATCCTCACACCCAAAATAATAATCTCTTAGACAACATATATATCTTTGCTTAAAAACCATTAAGCATAATAATAAAAACCAGGCAGATCATGCATAACACAATATCAATCAAAATATTCCAATATCACCAACATCACACAAAATCAATTCAATAAAGGTAATAAAATCAAAACAACCGTCAACAATATAAAATCAACCTAATATCGATAAATCTACAATTCCCGAATCACCATTGGTTTTTCAGAAAAGGTTTCCAATGTGATTTTGGTCTTGTCGATTACTCGACTACTAGTAGGGTTTAGGTCGCCCTACACAATTATTATATAATCTACTACTTATCCATTCCGACGCTAGGTTGGTTCTTTCCCCCACCTGGGTTATCATCGGGATTCTAAAATCGATGTTCCTCGTTATCACGCCACACGTTACCAATTCCTCCTTCAACCAACATCACATAACAATGATTAATCAAACAATTCCCACTAGGTTCACTTTAATACTAGGTTCGGCCTCTAATTCAAAATGAGGCTAGGATTATTTTCTCACTCTAATCTTTTGTATTCTAGGTGTTTAGGTCTTAGATAACTAGAATAAATTGTTAGAAGTTGAAACTATGAAACAAAATCCTCTAACCTCTAAGGTTAGGGTTTCGGCCTTGAACATAAAAATAGGTTAAAAAATTTATTTGGGTTCCAACCCTTGGATTATAAAAGTATAAGTATCTAAAAGCATAAAAACCATAATCTTAACTCATCAACATTTTTAAACATTTTTACATAATCTTTAAAGAAATAGATCTAAGACTTGAAATAGGTAAAACTTGATGAAACTTAAGATTAGTTGAGGATTAGGAACATAGAAACCCTAAATAGTTTAGATCTAACCTCATTTAAGTTAAAAGATTGAACAAAACCTCCTTTGTCCATTTAGACATAGGTTCGGCCTCTTTACAAAAATAGGGGAGGAAAATTTTGCTTGATGTATGCTCTTAGATAATGAAAGTAGAGATCATAACTAGATCATAGAAATTGGTTTCACATTTTTATGATTTTTCTACAATTTTCTAGAGATTTTAGAAGCTTATAGATCTAAGAATATAAAAAGGATGAACATGGCATAAACTCAACAAATAAGTGAAGATAAGAAATTAGATGAGTAAGAAGAAGAAGTTTTACCTTTAGAGCTTGAAGGAAATGAGTGAAGATGATGAATTCTTGAAGGAAATCAATGGAGTTTTGAATTGAAGAACTTGGTTATGTGAGTGTAAAGTGTGAAAATGAAAGAAAATGAGTGTTTACATAGAGGGAGATAGAGAAAGTGGCGTGTGGGAGAAGGAGAGTGAGGGACTTGGGCTCCAAGTTTTGCTAAGATGTGTTTGGTTGGAGAAAGTGAGAGAAAAATGGATTTTTGGATTAAAATACATTATATTCAAAAAGTATAATGATGGTTACTTTATGATGTGACATTTGACTCACATCAACATGTCTCTCCTTTTCCAACAAGTCACATTGGTCATTTCAGCTCCCTATCCTGCTTTGTTGTGTACCCGGTTAAAGTTTTCGATCGTAGTTTTTGACGATTTCACCGGGATAAAATATTATATTTTAATTTCGAACGTAAAATTTGCAAAATTACTAAATTCATTGGAAACACGACAAAAATACTAACCATTTCATTCACGGGTCAAAATTAGGTTTTCTGCTCAGTAAACTTTTACTGTCAGTGAAAACGCAGATCGGGTTTTGTTCGAATTTTGAACCGAAAATTTTAGCGTAACCTTCTACCATAAAGTAGACTATGAATAAGATTTTATTTTATTCAAAAGCACTTTCTAACTCTCATATTAAAATATAATTAATTATATTTTAATGGGTTGAACAACATAATTAAAACCAGACTGTTACATTACTACCCCTCTTAAAAGAAAATTTCGTCCTCGAAATTTATGTACCTTAGATAAGATGTTGATATTGTTGTTTCATATCCTCCTCACGTTCCCAAGTAGAATCTCCAGTAGTTTCATCCCATATGACCTTAACCAAAGGAATTTGTTTACCGCGAAGTTCCTTAATCCGTCTTTCTGCTATTCTTACAGGTAGAGCCTCATACTCTAGATTCTCTCGCAGTTGTATAGACTCAAATTCAATAACATGAGAAGGATCATAATAGTACTTTCTTAACTGAGAGACATGGAAGACATCATGAAGGTTGGAAAGGCTGGGTGGTAAGTCAATTTTGTAAGCTACTGGACCAATTCTTCGAAGAATCTGAAAAGGTCCAATGAATCGAGGAGTAAGTTTTCTGGATTTTATAGCTCTTCCAATTCCAGTTTTCCGAGTAAATCTCAAAAACAAGTGATTGCCTTCCTGGAATTCTAATAGTCTCCTCCTCTTGTCATTGTAGCTCCTTTGCATATCCTGAGCTTCCTTCATCTTTTCCTATATCTTCCTGACTTGTTCCGTAGTCTGTTGCTCCACATCTGGACCCAAAACTTGGTTCTCACTAGTCCCATACCAACATAACGGGGTCCTACACTTTCAGCCATACAAAGCCTCATATGGTGCCATTCTGATACTACTATGGAAACTATTGTTATAAGTAAATTCAATCAATGGTAAGAACTCATCCCAACTGCCAGTGTGCTCCAACACACAAGCTCTCAATAGATCCTCCAATAACTGAATTGTCCTTTCTGACTGTCCATCAGTTTGGGGATGATAAGCAGAACTCATCCTCAACTTTGTTCCCAAAACATTTTGCAATTGTTTCCAAAATCTAGATGTGAATCTAGGATCTCGGTCTGAGACAATACTCGATGGCACACCATGCAACCTAACAATTTATTTGATGTAAATCTGAGTCAACCTTTCCAAATTATATCTTTCACCAATAGATAAGAAGTGAGCACACTTCGTCAACCTATCAATGATGACCCAAATCGCATCATGCTTCTTAGGAGTTCGTGGTTATCCGACCACAAAATCCCAAGCTATGTTATCCCATTTCCACTCTGGGATATCTAAAGATTGTAATAATCCTGCTGGCTTCTGATGTTCAATCTTAGCTTTCTGACACACCAGATAAGATAAACCATACTCCGCTACTTATTTCTTCATCCTTGTTCACCAAAACATTTTCTTCAAATCCTGATACATCTTTGTGGATACAGGATGGAAACTCAACTTACTCTTATGTGCCTCCTCTAAAATCATCTTCCTAAGTTCGGCATCCTCTGGCACACATATTCTATCTCTATACCTTAACACACCATCTGTTCCTCTACTAAACTCAAACTTTACCTTCATCGATTCCTCTTCTTACTTCCTGGAGGTATAGATCCTGAACTTGTTTATCTTTAAGATCTTTCATAAAATCACTACTAATAGTGATCATACTTAAGCAAATCTGATTCTCAGCCAATTCCATTCCTAAGTTCAAATCCCTGAACTGTTCAAGAAATTCTAACTCCTTAACCATCATCGCAGACACGTGCAAGGACTTCCTGTGATGAGTGTGATTCCACATAATCTTTGTCTATCATTTTGCATGCATTTTCATGTAGTTTAGGCATATTTTTATTAGATTTTAGGTTAATTTTCCTTTGGAACGGGTAAGGCGGTTTTCGTGTGTTGTTTTGCAGATATCAAGGGTAAATTGCTCAAGATCAACCATGATGAAGTTTGGATGAAGATGGAGCTTTAAAACTGAAGAAAATGAGCCAAACAGAGCCCATCACGGCCTAGCCGTGATGCCCATCACGGCCATGATCGAGCAAAACTGAAAAAGAAGAAAGGCTGAAGTCAGAGTCTGTCACGGCCTGGCCATGATAGCCATCACGGCCGTGACCCAAAACCACCACAAGTCAGAACACATCACGGCCCAGCCGTAAAATTCTTCACGGCCATAACAGAGGGCTCGCGACGCGAGCTCATTCTCGCCTCGCGAGAGACTGGAGTTTTGCAAAAGTGCCAGAAGCAGAGACCGTCACGGCCTGGCCGTGATGGCCATCACGGCCGTGACGCGCATTACTTGGACCTGAAGAAACCGAAATAGATCAGATTTTGAGTTGGTTTGGGACTCTAACTTCCCCATTTCTATAAATATGGACCAGGCAGAGGCAGAAAACATCAGACCTTTGGGGGGCTACTACTCTAGGCATAGATTTAGGATCTCTTCTCCTCTTCTCCTCTCTTCTCTTTTCTGATTTTCACTATGTTGTCAACCCAGCTTGTCATCTCCATGGCAAGACTGGAGTAGTAGTTTGTTTCTAGGGACTAGGGCTCTGCCCGAGGTTTGTAAATGATGTTGATTTGAAGTAAAATCGTTGTTGATTTCATTATTGTTTTAGATCTAATTTCTAGTGTGTTAATCACTCATAAATTTCGGCAACCGTTTATTTGCGTGACGTAGACGTTCTAAGGAGGAACCTAGCGGTGAACTTAGGATTTCTAGGGTGTTTCACTCGTAAAGCCCGGCAGCCACTGGTTTGTGAGATGTGAATGATCCAAGGAGGAACCTAGCGGTGAACTTAGGTTATTTGCATGACTGAGACATTCCAAGGAGGAACCTAGCGGTGAACTTGGGTGTCGGACCTATAGAAGTCAGACTTGGGACTGAAATCACGAGAGTTAGAAGCCGTCCCTTGAGGAGCAACGAGTTGTCACGGAACGCAAAGGGTCCAATCTGGGATCGACTACCACGAGAGTAGGGGTCGGGTCAATTGGGCACGGCTTTTGTAACCCGAGAGGGAGCTTAAGCTATTAGAGGATAAACTCGCCTTCAAGGCAATTTCGGTAATCAACAAAGGTAAATCAGATTAGCAACATAAACAACCTCAAAGGTAACCCAAATCCCTAGGAATCCGTTTAAATCGAAAATCCCAAAAACATTTGTTTTCTGCTCATCTATCTCTTAATTTCAAATTCAAACCTTTTCCAAAACCCTTTCATACAGTTCAGATTCAATCGATTCGAAATTAATTGTGATTCGGGAACACAGTCTCTGTGGCTTCGATATCTTTTATTACTTGACGGCAATCCGGTACACTTGCCGGAATCGCAAGAGCGCGCATCCGCAGCGCGACATCATCCTGCTTAAAGCATCCGCTACCCCATTTGCCTTCCCAGGATGGTATAGTAAATCAAAATCATAATCTTTAATAAACTCCATCCATCTTCTCTGTCTCATATTCAATTCTTTTTTATCGAATAGATACTTCAGGCTCTTGTGGTCACTGAAGACATTAAACTTTGCTCCATACAAAAAGTGTCGCCATATCTTTAATGCGAACACTATGGCTGCTAACTCCAAATCATGAGTCAGATAATTTCTCTCATGAACTCTCAACTGTCGGGAAGCATAATCTACAACACTTCCCCTTTGCATCAGGACACAGCCTAAGCCTTGGTATGACGCATCACAGTATACGTCAAACTGTCCTAGCGAGTCTGGTAAGATCAATACAGGTGATGTAGTCAACCTATCCTTCAGTTTTTGAAAACTTTGTTCAAATTTGTCCATCCATACAAAAGCTATATTTTTCCTTGTTAACTGCACCATAGGCAACACAATCTTCGAGAATCCCTCTATGAACCTCAGATAATATCCAGCTAGTCCTAGGAAACTCCGTACTTCACTTACTGACTTAGGCCGTTCCCACTTAAGAACTGCCTCAACCTTAGCTGGATCTATGGCTATTCCTTCTTGGTTAATCACATGACCTAGGAACTGAACTTCCTCAAGCCAAAACTCACACTTGGAAAGTTTGGCATAAAGTTGCCTATCCTTCAAAACTCGCAACACCAATCTCAAATGTTCCTCATGCTCTTCCCATGTACGAGAATAGATAAGAATGTCGTCGATGAACACAACAACAAACTTATCGAGGAATGGTCTGAAAATTCTGTTCATATAATCCATGAACACGGCTGGCGCATTAGTTACACCGAAAGGCATAACTAAATACTCATAGTGCCCATACCTCATCCTAAAAGCCGTCTTGGGTATATCTTCCTTTCTTACTCTGATCTGATGGTACCTAGATCTTAAATCAATCTTAGAGAACACTGCTGCTCCTTTCAACTGATCCATCAGATCATCTGTCCTTGGCAATGGATATTTATTCTTAATTGTCACCTTATTCAACTGCCTATAATCCGTGCACAACCTTGCACTTCCATCATTCTTATTAACAAATAACACCGGTGCTCCCCACAGTGAAACACTCGATCTGATAAACTCTTTTTCTAACATGTCATCCAATTGTTCCTTCAACTCTACCAACTCAACCGGTGATATCCGATAAGGTGCTATAGATATAGGCCATGTCCCTGGTATGAGATCTATAGTGAATTCCACTTCTCTTTTTGGTGGAAAACCTGGAACGTCTGGTCTGAAAACTTCAGGAAAATCTCTCACAATAGGCATATAATCTATGCTGGGAGTCTCATTAGCCTCCACTGCGAAAAGCATCACAAACTTTTGAGAGTTGTCACTCCTCATAGAAACTCCTTCATTGGCAGATGTTATACTGTAAGGTTAAAGAAATGATAAATTCTTGCTAGAACAATCTAGCACTACATGGTTAGCCAAAAGCCAATCCATGCCAACAATAACATCTATATGTTGCATAGGCAAACAGATAAGGTCTACAATAAATGTCTTATTCTCAACAACGAAAGGACACTCTAAACAAACAGACATAGTAGTCAAAGGATTACTGGTTGGAGTAGATACTGTAAGGGTATACGGTAATTTGGAAACAGTTTAGTTGAAATGATCCACACACTCATGCGAGATAAAAGAATGGGTAGCGTCTGAGTCAAACAATACATTCGAGAGTCTACCAACTATCAAACACATATCTTGTATAAGATCAGCAGATTGAGAGGATTCAGCTCCCCTCACGGTAAACACTCCAGTGGCTTGAGGTCCGGCCACTTGTGGTTTTGCTGCTGGGACTCCTCTTCCAGCTCCACCTCTATTGTCTCCAGTTCCTCTTCCGGCAGTTGCCAGCTGTTGCATAACCCTTTGTCTGCAATCTCGTGCCACATGGCCTGGTTTCCCACAGTTGAAACAGCTGGACCTATTTGTACAGTCTCTAGCATAATACGATCCTCCACATCTGAATCAAACTAAGCCTTGCGGTGGTTAATAATTGGTAGGGAATCCAGATACCGAGCCGGGTTACCACCTTCATCCGGGGTTAAGGTAGGTGGCTGGTGGTGACTAAGGTCCTGGAGAATGGGAGGGAAGGACTCCAAGTTGTTCATCTTTTAAGTCAGAGTATATTATAATATGGTGAATGAAACTCAAGGTTGAGAAATGAGAGTACATAGACTATTTATTTACAGTAGAATTGGCATGTGGGTTGTGAGTTGTGTCACATGCCTCTCGTAACAATTAGGGCTCGTTTGGTGGTCAGGATAAGAGAGACATGATATGATAAGCTATCATATCCTGTCTGAAACCGTTGTTTGGTGAGCCAACATATAGGATGAGTCAATCCTGTTACCTATCTTATCTTGTTCATCTAGTTAAAATTCTATCCTGAGAGGAGGGCTGGGTTAGAACTCAACACGATAGGATAAGTTGATTTGAAGTATAAAAGAAAGAAAAATAATTTATATAAAATAATTAAAATATAATAAAATAATAATTTAAAGTATAATAAAATATAAAATATTAAAATAATTAAAAATATTAATAATAAAAAAAATATTTTTATTATTAATATTTATAATAAAAATAATAATAATTAATTTTAAAAGTTATTTTTATTTTGTCACAAGGCTAATTTTATTATTTTATATTAATTTAAAAACTAAATAATATAACAAATTAATCCAATAATTTAACTATATGTAAAGTAAAAACTAAAAATGAATATTTAAAATTATAATAAAAACTAATTTAAGTTAAAAAATATTTTAAAAAAATTAAAAATTATATGTAATTTTATTACAAGGATAATTTTGTCTTTTTATATAATTTTAAAAAATAAAAATTATAAAAAAACTAAAATATGAAAATTATGAAAAAATTTAGAATAAAAACAAGATTTTTAAAATTTATACTAAAATTCACTACAAGAAAAATTGGAATTAGCGAGGGCCAAAGACCGTCGAAAATAGCCCAAAGCCGTCGCAAAACACGTGTTTGTGATGGATTTGTGACGGCTAACAATCCGTCACATAAAGGGTCATCGCAAGCCGTTTCTGATGGTTTTTCTTAATTGGCCGTCGCAAATCATCAGACATTAGCGACGGCCAAGCCATCGCAAATAACCAGAAGTTAGCGACAGCCAGGCCGTCACAAACTGTAATACATATTTTGTTTAAAATTTAATAAATTAATAAATTAATTTTTTATTAATTATTTATTTAAAATATGAATTATTTTTAATTAATTTCTTCTGTATATCCATTGCTTAAATAGGTCCCCAAGCTCCTATCATGGGGTTTTAGCTTGGCATCTTCACATTCCTCTTCCTCTCTGCAAATGTTATTTAACAAGAAACCCCATCACCAAAAACAGTTGAGTTTAAGACAAACTCTATTGAAACATACCCAATGAAGCTAGCTTTCGATTATCCCTACAAAGAAAAATAACCCAGAATCAAAATCTAATTATGACATAAACCAACTACTTAATTTAACACAATTAATGATTGAAAGAGAAAAAAAAATAATACCGTTGAAACCACAAAATTATATATTCTCTCATTGAATTTCCCAGTCTTAGGCTCCTGAACAAGCTTGATTGTTTCATAAACAGATTTCTCCCATCTACAAACTCCACCATGAACCACAACTTTCTCTAATCTCGTACTTGGTTTTCCAGTGTCCCCTAGAACTATAGATAGTACAAAAGCCTCCACCCCAGATTGCAGCATCTGAAATAAATTGCATTACAAATTAAAAAATCTCAACTTTAAGTAAGGCTTTCACCATTACCCATTTTGCATTCCACAAAATTCTGACTTCACCCCATATGATTAATAAGGGCCAGAGCCGTCGCAAACTATAAGTTATATTAGTGACGGTCCGACCGTCGCAAACGTACATATTAAACTTGCATATTAAACGGAATAGTGACGGCTCAAGCCTTCGCAAATCAACGGAAAGGTCGTCGTAAACATGATCCATTACCGACGGCCTCTGGCCGTCGCAAACTATCAGGTACATTAGCGATGACCAAATCACCCAAGGCCGTTGCAAGTTTTGAAAATTCAACCGTTTCTCTTAGCGATGGCAAAGGCCATCGCAAATGACAATTTTAGCGACGACATTGAGGCCGCCGCAAATAATCCGTCGCAAATCAACATTATTCTTGTAGTGATTATAATGCTGTCTCATTGGTTGTCTGGTGGATGCCAAACGTCAGATAGGATAACAGCTTATCCTGCTCATATCCTAGCCTACTCATATCCTGCTCTTTTATCCTATCTGCCCCTATCCTATCATGACCATCAAACGAGCCCTTGAAGTAATTGGAAAGACACAAAATCTAGTTAATATTAGATGTGAAATAAAGGATCTAAAATTAAGATTAAGGCAAAACAAGGATAAATCTATGAATTAATTTTAAGCTAACAATTTTAAAGATAACATTATTGATTAAGTAATCAAGAAAAATAAGTTTTTATGAAAAAAGGAACATATTTATTATCTTGAGTAGCTATATATTAGTTTATCATGAAAGTTTAATTTTTGAACACAATAAATGTATGTAAATTACTATATGATAATAATAAACATAAGGATCTTGTTAATCAGTGTCATAAAGACATTGGTTAATAAATAAAAAGATAGAAACTTTGCATTGAGAAATGTAAAATTTAAACTTTGAAAAATTGAATGCATCACTTTCCTGTGCTATACATAATTTCTATCTTTATTTCTTTAACCAATGTACTTAGGGTAGTGGATAACATTTGCCTAAACGTAATAATGTCTCTTGATAATTGAAATTCTTACTCTCTTCGTTTTTTTTCTTTGGTAATTTTAGATATTTGTTTTTGTTCCAAAACAATGGTTGTTTTATAAACCCAAGACATATTTGACCATTTTTGTTCCATATATATCCTTATAAGAATTAAATTGAAATGCCTTTAAAATACATAAAACCTTCCAAGTACATAAATGGCTAGTGAAGTATGGAGTAAATATAAGTGGAATTTGTAAATAATTATTCGTAGAAAAAAAGGTATTTTGGTATAAATATAAACACATTAATGATTTCTTAATCTATGTGTAGAAACCATAAATTACCAAAGAAAAAGAACGGAGGGAGTAGTAAAGAAAAACATGAATACAATAAAAAAAAACAGTTTAATTTCTATGTACTATATCAGTGTAAAGAATTTTTATACAAACATCTAATAATATCTTGACAAATCAACGTCAATTTTTCTCTCTTAATTATTACTAGCAGCAAGACAGGCACTCACGTGCCTGTCTGGCCGCATTTCTAATTCTTTTACGTGTCTTTATCCATGTTCTTGGCACATCAATTGTTATAAAGATGGTTTGAAGTGAAATATATGTAATAGTTTGAAGTTGATTATTTTGTCTTTAATGTTCTGATATTAAAAAGGACACCTTTAATATCATCATCCCTATAATCCTTTTAAAGCTTGAGTCAAATTTAAAAAAGACAGTTTTTAAGTGCAAGATAAAATTGCATTGCAGAAAATAGGAATAAGTTAAATATGTAAGGTGAAGTTAAATATGTGGTGACGTCTCTTAGTTGCAATAGAAACAATTACCTTTTCCTGCTGTGCCACCTAAATTGTGGTATATCCATACCATGTGTTGCATTGTTACTGACTCAACATGAGTTCTTATTGACTCAAAATATCTAAAAAAAATTATAAGATCATCAGTCAAAGAACAATGCAAGTAACGGAAGACAACATACTATAAAGGACAAAATAGAACTAACCACAACTTGTGCATAGTCAAACTTAAGCAAGAGTTAAATTAGTTCAACCATATGCAGAAACTTCCAGTAATATTGAAATTCCCCAAAGGACAAAAATTGATGGTTATCATATGAGAGAAGCAAATAAAGATCAATTAATGGAACTTGTTCATTTGTAGAAAGATAAAGCAACAAAGAGGCAGAAAAAGAGTAACGGAGGCAGAAGCAAAAGAGGAGTGTCCATGAGTAGATGCCTCGCAGAAGACCCCTATCTAGTATCTGCAACCATGTTTTTTTTATGAGCACCAGCACCATGAATAATTAGATTGTCTCTGAGGGAATATTCATCATGATTGCTGAAACAGCAATTAATACAGAATATAGAATATAAACACCCCCGTAACTAACATAGAACATCTAAGATAATGATAAAAAAAAGACATATGTAAGGTGAAGTTAAATATGTGGTGAAGTCTCTTTTCTAGCAGCAAGACAGGCACGTTGGCACTGACGTGCCTGTCTGGCCGTATTTCTAATGCTTTTACTCATTTTTACCCATATTTTTGGTATATAATATTGTGTAGATACCCTTTTGGTCCCTTAAAAATTTTTTCGGATTCCATTTATGTTCGTGGAAAAAAAAAACTCATCTGTTGGTCCCCCAAATTTCATTATGTAACCCTTTTAGTCTCTCCGCCAGTCAATACGCGTTGACCATCGTTAAGTATATGACGTGTCATATTATCTATCTAGATGTATTATTAGTATTTTCCGGCATGACGTTGAATTTTAAAAATCCCAAATATGAGGTATTTAATTATATATATATATATATGTGTGTGTGTGTGTGTGTTAAAAACCAACGGCTCATTATATGTCATCTTCTTCCCCAAATACTGAAACCCTAACTCCATTGCTGCCCTTTATTGAGCTCGAAATTTTGTTTGTTTTTAACACACATCTATATTTTTTGTTTTAATTAAATGCCTCATATTTGGGGTTTTTTTTTTAAATTCAATGTCATGCTAGAAAATACTAACAATACACCTATATAGATAACATGACACTTTAGACACTTAATGGTGGTCAACACGCATTGACTGACAGAGATTAAAAGGACTCACGGAATGAAATCTGAGGTACCAATTGTGAGGTTTTTTTTCGAGGGACTTAAATGGAATCCGAAAAAAAAAAGGGGCCAAAAAGGATATTCACTCTAATATTTTATTTGTCACTTATGCATGTTTGGTATTTTTAATTAGTATTTTTTGTGACTTTATAATGTGACTTCTTAATGTAAACACATATTATATAATTATATCATTACATTAATAAGATTATTTATTTACATGCATAGTTGCGAGGGAATGTAATTGCGAGGGAAAAAGGAGAAACTCCTTCAAAATTAAAAAACACAATAAATGAAGTCACTATAAATATAGTTATTATACTTACTCCTTTAACCATAATACTGTCAACATTTTCTATACTTATATTACTTCAACCATAATCCTGTCAAAATTTTCTTAAGTTCCATTACACCCCAAAGAACCATAATCCAATAACCAATCAAGTTATAAAAAAAAGAACCCTTTGAAAGATAACCGAGTGAATTATATAGTTGCATTTATCAAATCTTTTGGTGTCTGAGGTTTGAATCTACTCATTGCCACCAACACCTTTTGTTGGCCAGTTGCAGCGTATTTGCCTATTTTCAAGCCATTTACGTGAAAAGAATAGGCAACACATCATCAGTTCATTATCTACATTTATACTACTTCTTTGCTTTGGGTTTTCTTCCACCCACAGTTCAACTTCAACAGGGAAGAACTACATTTTGTTTTAACAACAACTACACAAAGAGCCACATTACACATAATCAGACGTGCCTTTAGATAACAAATCCATAAAAGGAAAAGGAAGCAAAATGGTAAAGAAATGGTAATGTTGAGGGAATACAACCATTGTATGATATGAGTTACATCAAAATTGACATTACAAAAAATCCAAACATGAACTAACATTAAGGCTTAAAAGATCAAAGCATGACAATTCCACCAAATCAGTATCCATAATTCAAGGCTCAAATTCGGTCTCGCTTAAAGTTGACGTTTAAAAAAGAAAAGAAAAAAAAAAGAACACGTAAGAAATGTTGCTACTAGCACTGTCACTGTAAATAATTTTTTTGTACAATAAAAGGAAAAAGGACAATCATCCATTAGAAAGTTATTTTCCATAAAAATGTCGGATGGAAAGATGGATGATATACAAAAATTAACTCTAGGATTTAACCATTGAAGCATCTGGATGAAAGCTACAGCAATGTACAACTAACCAATGTTCCCAAACCTAAATACACAATAAAGTATTAATCCACCCTTCACAATACACAGACGGAATGATGAGGTTGCAAAATCACAGCAACCATATGATAGTATTAGTGGACGCATCTCAGTCACTATTAATACAACTTAAAATCAATTTTTTGGTAACTTTTATCAATCAACTATTTTAACGATATAAAAGCAATGCAATAAATTAAAGGCTCAATATAAAATCAGTCAAGACTGGTAATTTTTAAATAAATTGTTAACTTCATAAAATGTTATGAAATCATGAGTTTTTTTTTATCAGCTAAAATCCTTGTAAATGGATATGACAGTCAAAATAATGAATAACAAATACATTATACACGTCATGTAAAGATTTCATTAAATCTTTTTATATTTGCATACAGAATTTGATGCGAGACCATTTTTTACATGATCCAAGAAGCTTAAATTTGTAACCTCAACCATTTATTGTAAATGAATTTCCTACTAAATGAAGAAGGAAGTCAACAGAATCATTAACAAATAAAAAATACACTTCCAATAAAATGTTAGTGTTAATTCCCATAGTTACAAATAAAATTCTTAATCAACATTTATGTGCCACAACAATTCTGCATGGCCCCAACCACACATGAGCATGCACACACATGGAAAAAGAAACAACATCGACTTCTCTAAAATGCCAAGGAAATTAACCAGTGACACCAGCTTGATTTTCCTAGCATAATATTGAACATGGGGATGTTAAGGCATGCATATATTACAATTAATATATGGTTTTGTATAGATTACAACTTCAGGACAATAACACCACACCAAGTGCTTACTATAACATAAAGCATAGAATTGAACATGGAGACTCTTAAGGCACACACACATATTACAATTTACATTTGAATTTGCTCAAATCACAACTTCAAGTCAATAACATCATTTTATCAGAATTCATTTAAAAAAAAAAATCAGAAAGAAAGAGTGGCAAATATAATTAAGTGCAATGACATTCAGGTTTTTTATCAAATAGATTGAGTGCAAGTCACATACCCATCTCCATCCCGCACAGAATAAGTCCCAAATTGTCATCGTCGAGATCCCTAATATCCGTTAAGAAATTTGCCCAAATAAAAGTCAAGGATTTACAGGAAATAAATTAATTCACAAAATTAATAAAACTGTGAGAGGTAAATAAATAAGTTAAAATAAAAAAAGGAAGAGAAGAGGATATTAAAATAAAAAAGGAAGAGAAGAGGATATCATAAATATCAAGGGGATCAACGACGTCGGGGCGAGCAATCCTGTCTTTGTTTGCATTGATCAGACCCAACGTCATCTTTTTCCACTATCGCTACTGTCATCTTTCATCCATTTGAAATTGAGAGCTAAATAGAAGATTCCTATATTTGAAAATTGCAATGGCACACTTTCATCTCATTATGACTCTCTCTCGTTCCTTCTCCCTCTCACTCTCTTTCACCCTGTATATTTGTCTCTCCTACTCCTTTCGCTCCCCCCCCCTCCCTCCTTGTCTCTGCGGCGCTCCATGTCGTGACCGGTGTGGTTATGTTATGTTACTCTGAGTGGGATGGTAATAGCCGGTTATGTGGTGCACTTCACAACTGCCGTCAGTTTTTTTTTTCTTCTCCCCTTGCACGCGCATAGAATTTTTTATCATTTTGTTTATTTAGGCAAGATACATAGGAACTGTCGCATATTGTAAAGTTGTCAAGGGTAGTTAAGTAATATAAAAAAAATTGACACCAAATAACTGTCTTTTTTTCAACTTTCACATTATCTAGTAGTATAGATTATATAAAAGCACACATATCAAAATGTTAGTGGGTATCAGTATAAATTTTTTAACACTAACAATACTTAATCCAAAATTAAAACGTGCAAGGAGAATTTAACAATTTTTTATTGAATTTTGCTAATAAGTATACAAAAGACATTATTTAAGGAACTCA
Organism: Sophora flavescens; assembly: GCA_030762895.1. Lineage (NCBI taxonomy): Eukaryota > Viridiplantae > Streptophyta > Magnoliopsida > Fabales > Fabaceae > Sophora > Sophora flavescens. Next base: position 185,934,386 of record CM061065.1, read on the forward strand.
TAAAAAAAATTATATTAAAAAAATAAGTATAAACTTTTTAAAATATTAAATACATCTTGTTCCTATGCAAATTTTCTTTTCTTAATTTCTTAAACAATATCTAATGATATTTATTATCATTCTCTTTTTTTATTTACTATTTAATTATTATGGTTTGTGTTCAAAAGAAATATCTCGTACCGAGTAACACTTGTATCGGTACAGACCACCACGTCAATCAATTCAAACCTAGAAATATCTCCTTTTTATCAAAAAATTCGAACACAATAGCTGTACAAATGGTGCACATTAGAAGTTATTATTCCACTTACCCTCAAGGTGTGTGGTGGAATTTGGCATATCTTAACCAAACCTTTTGCGTGGGCTTGGCGTGCACTTGTATGGTCTGGAGAAGCTTACTTGTCTTATAGTTTAGGTGCTCTATCTGTTTTTGGTTTTATTGCTTGTTGCTTTGTCTGGTTTAATAATACCGCTTATCCTAGTGAGTTTTATGGGCCCAATGGACCAGAAGCTTCTTAAGCTCAAGCATTTACTTTTCTAGTTAGAGACCAACGTCTTGGGGCTAACGTAGGATCTGCTCCGGGACCTACCGGTTTAGGTAAATATCTAATGCGTTCCCCGACGGGAGAAGTAATTTTTGGGGGAGAAACTATGCGTTTTTGGGATCTGCGTGCTCTGCTCCTTCCTTTATCGTTGCTTCTGTCTTTAGCTTCCTCTGCTACAACTAGTCTTACTGCTACTTGTACTTGCTTTGCTACTTTAGGTGGTGCTGCTGTAGCTACCTTTGCTGCTAGAGGATTTTGAACCAGGCCTTATCTTTGCTGGGGTGGAGGAGAGCGAAGGCAGACAGATTGAGATTGATAGGTCAAAAGAAAGATAAAGAGTTGTCTTACGTTCTTTGAGATAGTCCCACCCTGAGGCAGAACTTCCAAACCCTGTACTTGCTATCGAGAAGGAAATCAGTCTTGCACTCGGAGTTCTTTCTTTTCTTTCTTATTGCAGTGAGTCTTATCCCGGGTATGGGACCCTAGGCCCTGAATCTATTATATTATAGTGTTCTAAGTCCTCTTTCTTGGCTTCAAGGATGAATCTTTTTCCTCCTAAAAGCCCTATCCTCCATCGGCCCACTAGCTCCCTTCTCTGCTTTTGGTAATAAAGCTTTGTCCATTCAAATAGTCACTTTTCTAATCCTATTGCTTCTATCAACGAGTTTGATCTTCGCCGAGTCTAGTTCGATAAGTAATAGGCTGTAGAGATGGGACTGTGGAATTTTCTCCGACTCTTCAAGGCCATTAGCATCCGAAGACCATCTTTGCCCTTCTTGATTGGCTGAGCTTCAAGTCCAATAAATTATGTTATTTGAACATCAAATTTTAGATATTGTATATAATATTATATATGTTTATTTTTATATTTTATTTATTTATTATCTTTTTTATATAGAAGCTTTTAAAAATTATATCCAAAAATCAAAGAGGATACCATCTTAATACACAAAAGTCATTCATCATCGACAAAACCATTGCTGCCTATATTGGAGAATTATCTTCTTCAAAGTAACAAAAAGGTAATTTATAATTATGCAGAACTCAAACTGTACGTCCGTGTGGGTCTCTTCTAATTGAATTTTGTGAACATATTAGAAAGTTAGCTAGCTCTATTTGACGTAAAAAGTAATAGTATTCAATGAATTTTGTTTTTTGTGGTCTTTAAGATCACTATCAGCCAGCTCACAACGCACATGTGACGATTCAATCGCAGAAAGTGAATATGTAAATGGCTTCTGCATGATAAAAACCTTCTCTTAAAAGGATATGGGTGGTTCAAACTAAAGGAGAGGATTGAAATAACACTTTCATATTTAATTCAGAAAGTGAGAGAGATTTTAAAATAAATTTATTTTTAAATCCTCATAATTATTTATTTTAAAATAGATAAGTGAGGATATTTTAGTCAATACATATAAAATGTTTTAAAATCTCTTCCTTCCCCTCCTCTCCCTTCCAAATCTCCTCAATATTGGAGGGAGCCGAAATTAACTTAAGGAGAGATTTTTATCCCCTCCCTTCCAAAAGTTGAACAAAATATAAAAGTTTTAAAAAAATTCCGCTCCTCCCCTCCAACCAAACACTATGTTAACGGAGGGGAGGGATTTTAACGGAATGGAAGGGAGGAGAGAGATTTTAATTAACTATTGGATTTGGTTGAGAGGAAGGGAAGACAAAGATCTTAATGGAGGGTAGGGATTTCAACTCAATTCAATGTTTGGTTCACAAGGTACGAGGGATTTTAAAATAAATTTATTTTTACATCCTTATAATTATTTATTTCATAATAAACAAGTGAGTATATTTTGGTCAATGCATGTAAAATATTGGAGGGGAGCCATAATCAAGTGAGGAGAGATTTTGCTCCCCTTCCCTTAACAAACATCAAAGATTTAAAAAATCCCTCCCCTCCCCTCCCCTCCCCTCTAAACAATCCGATGTTAATAAAGGTTTCTTGTTCGATTTTGCCTTGTGAATGATAAAACCATTCAGAAATAAATGGTACCTAGTCAACAAACGGAGAATCCTTTCTTTATAAGATATATCTAGGTTTTAATATGTGAATTAATTGAAAAGAAATTTTATAATTAATAATTTGTTGGCTAAAAGTTAGTTATTATTATCTTTGATGCTCAAATGTGAGCTTCTCAAGAAAAAGTCTTCTAACATCAAATAAATTATTAAATAAATTAAATGTGAGCTCAAATGTTAAATAATAATTAGTATTAAATAACTATCAAATTATAAATTATTAAATATTTTATTATCTAAAAACACTTGGATGAGATGACACGGGTCTATTCTAGCTTAACGAGAGGTCTCGAGTTCGAATCTTGGTCCTGAGAATGCAGCAGCGTTAAAACTCTTGAGGGAAAGTTTTGTCGTCCTTATGATCCTACCCGATTAGAGGGATTAGTCTCCACAGTTACACGTGGAGATACCATGTCAAACCAAAAAACAACTTGGTAATACCTATTTAAGGTATTACAAGAAAAATGATCGGATGCGTGCGCAAAAACTTAAAATAAGAGATATCAGATAAGCTTACGTAAAGTAGGAGAGATTATAAGTTGATTTAGCAAAAGACATTTGTTATTAGGTTTAATTGTATTTTTTGTCCCTCAATTTTTTCAATTGTGGGATTTTGGTCCCTCAATAATTTTAATTGCATTTTTGGTCCTTCAATTTTTTCAATTGTGTAATTTTGGTCCCTCAAAAGTTTTAATTGCACATTTCATCCCTTAGCTTTTAAAATTGTACGATTTTGGTCCCTCAAAAATTTAATTGCACATTGACTAGTCATGGACGAAAAGACTGATTTTGCATAATTCGACAAATTAGAGGATTAAATGTACAATTAAATTTTTGAGGGATCAAAATCGCATAATTGAAAACTTGAGGGATGAAATATACAATTAATTTTTTTTTAAGAAATCAAAATCGAACAATTGAAAAAATTGAGGGTACAAAAGTATAATTAAACCTTGTTATTTTATATAGGTTCGTTTCATGTGATTGTTTTTGATAATTGATTGCATGTAACCATGCGACCCCGACATTGGCGTGCTTCATCATCACTGGGTTTTTGCATTAAATCTTTCAAAGATAAGACGGATGTGACAAAGGGAGAACACGTTACGGATAGTGATGTAAATTTTGTCCTTATCTGTGAATATCAAATAATATCTGTAACGGATAGAAAATAAATATGTTAATGGGTATTTGTGGATAAATTAAATGGATATTTTTTTCACCCACTTATTAATGGGGCGAGGGCGGATATTATAATATTCATACCTCGGGTACCCACTAAGTTGAAATTATTAAAATACCTTAACATATATAAATTAAATGACCTATTTTTTTTCACCATCCTTATTTTGTTTGTTAAATTTGAGAGTCACAACACCCAAACCATATCATACCCAAGTCATATGGATCACTGTATTACGTATTATTGTTTTTGTTCAATTATTGTGTTATGAATTAATGCTTATGTATTATTGCTTCTGGATTAATGCTTGGGGATTAATGTTTATGTGTGAATGATGTCAAGATAGGGGTGTTTGAATAAAAAATGTAGTCTAATATTCAATAATTTTGTGAGGTATTTGAATATCCATGGATACCCGCAAATATCGATAAATTTATTAAAAACCCACAAGATTGATACCCGCACGGATATGGGGTGGGGACGGGTATGAAATCCATCCAATGGGGTGGGTAGTGGGGGGCTACTATCCATACCTACTCCGCCCCACTTACATCCCTAGTTAGGGAGTAGGACCTGAGCTTGCCTCTTCCTTGATGCACTTTGGTGGTCGTGGAAAGCTCGCAATTCTCATTATATTAACCAGGAGGCAGGTTTGGAGGAGTTATTCGTAACCAGGACCCAGGTTGGGTTTCGGACTTTGTGGGTTTCATTGGTGTATCCAAAATCTTACATGTTGAGATATCGGCTCTGTACTACATATATGGTCTACAATATGCTTGGAACATGATCGGTCTTTGCCAGGTTACTTGTTTTACTGATGTTAAAAGTGTTATCGACACTACAAGAAATTAAGCGTTTAGAGACCGACATATTCGGTCGCTAAACGATAGAATTTGGTCACTAAAAAAGTTAGCGACCGAATTAACGACTGAACATAACCGGTTACTAAAATCGTGGTAGAGGAATGCAAAAGAAAATGAAAAATAAGAAGACATGAAGGCCTTGCCCATGGATTATGGCAACCCAAAAAACCACAAAACATCAAATTAAACTATTTGAACCTTAACATCCTATATAGAATAACAAAAGCCAGAAAATATAAAATAAAATAAAAATGCCCAAACAATTTATTTACATATTCCAGAACTTGAAGCTATCCGAGGTGGGGACCTAATCCTTATTACTACTACTTCTATATACCAATAGCTACTAGGACACTCAGTTTGTTTATAAAATGCATGCCTTCCACAATAATAGAAACCATATGCATATAAAATAGATCTCTTTCAGTACTCTAAATTTGATTTTATTTTAGGGTGCATATGTTAGGTAAGTAACATCAGTGACCTCGTGAATTGTATGAAAATGATTGCAATTTGTGCAGGGAAGCAAAACTATATGCAATCAAGAAGCTTCAAGGATCAAATCTAATGCAAATCTAAAACAACTATGTATATTCTTTTGTCAAGACGAAGATGTCACTTTCCACAAATCTAAAGCAACTATGTATATTCTTTTTTGAGCTAAAGGTTATTAGGTTGTGTTAGTTATTACATAAATGTTATAATTAAAAGTAAAAGCTGAAGAAAAAGAAGGAATCGCATGTATTATAAGACTTTTGTTCTGTCTTTTTTTCTTTTTCTTTCCTTTCCCTACGTTCGTACATATTTTGTCCATATATATTTAACTAGTGGCTCATCTTGATCCTAGAGTGATCAGAGTGTGAAACCTAATTGATACATAGCTGTTATCTATTATTAGTATACTTTGTTCCATGATTTTACCCTTGACTTGTGCACAAGGTATCATCAAAGCTAAAAAGCAGTGATGGGTATGAAAGATTTGGAAAATATATTATTGAGCTTTGTTTCATAAGTAAAACCACATCTTTTGACCAAATCATTCATGCAAAAAGCTATTTTGTGCTTAAAGGTTCCATATAATAGGTGTGCTGTCAAACTATAGAATCAAGCAGTCATTCAAGAATAACAGAAATGAAGACAAAAAGAAAAACAATCATGAAGACAAGAGGGGAGGGAGAGAGAGACGAACAAGAGATAGGGGAGAGAGAACCAGGGAGAGGGTGGTGCTGGTGGCGGCGGCTCCGATGAAAAGAACGAGCATAGAGAGAACCAGAGATAGGAGGAGAGAGAACCAGGTAGAGGGAGAGCGAACAGAGCAGAGACAGACGCGCACGATGGGGGTGGCTCGGTGGTGGGTCCGGTGCAAAGGTGACGGTGACTCGGTGGTGGCTTGGGGGTGGGAGGGACTACAGAGAGGGAGAATGAAAATGGGGGGAAGGGGAGGCGTGTTTCTGATTTAGGGATTTCAGATTTAGCGATCGAATTAAATCAGTCGCTAAAGTCGGTCTCTAATTAATGACCGTTATTCGGTCACTTTGTCGGTCGCAAAAGAACAACAAAAAATAAAATTTAAGTATAAGATATTAGCGACCACATTAGCGAGCGAATATATAACGATCGATTTTATCGGTCGCTAATTTGATCGCTAATTCAAAACAAATGACCAATATATATAAACCACGTGTTCCGTCGCCGATTCGGTCACTATAGCGACCGAATAGTTTCGGTCGCTAATCACCTAAATTCTTGTCGTGTGAATTGATTACAAACCCTATTCCTTCCATGCATAAATATGCATCTGTGCTCCTTGATATTTGTAATCTGCTTCAAAGTCAATGGTCCGTTAGTGTGGAACACACTATGAGCAGTGACAGAGCTTCTTTGTCACAGGTGGGAGCCATTGCTCTAACACTCCTAATATTATCTATTAACACCACTTGATAATTAATTAAAATCTTAATTTTTTTTAAAAATATGATCAATGGGGAATAAGAATAAACAAATTAAAGTGTTAAGATTGACTATATATGTATATGTACCACTAGAGCATAGAAAATATAGATAACTATAGCATGCCAAACGTTGTATGGAGAAAGATATGTATCCAATAAATGAGTTTTTTTATTTGGCTTTACACTAAATAAGTGAATGAGTTGAAAAAGAAAATGTGAATAGCACATGGATTGATATATAATATTGAATGTCAGTTTGTTTTTAATTTAACTCAAACACTAGTTTAAACTCATTTTTTTGCTTGTATGACGTGTTATAATTTTATAATTTCTTAATAATTACAAAAATCTCTTCAGGCCTTAAATATAATAATATTTATATTCTTGCTTTACCCTTTTATATTTTGGCTCCCTCAATATTTTTCTCCAAATTCTGCCACTGACTATGAGGGAAGGGAACCAATGTGCTGACATGGACAAGGACACTTAAGTCTCTCCGTTAGTTTTCCTACCCAAACATCTGTTAGATTGTTGAGGTGTACAGTTAAGAAGCTGAGGTGCACCGTTAAATCGTTGAGTTGGCACATCCAGTATGGAAGTTGTTAAAAAAACAAACAATTTACCATTTGTTTTTTATATTTTGGTATCAAAAGTGAAATGCTTGATAATTCAATATGGCAAATGTCATTTTCTATTGAATCGTGCACTTTTGAGCTGCACTTTTTTCATGACGAAGGTGTCTATTCATTAGGGTTTTAAAAAATTATTTCGGCATAAAAAAGGGTTATGAATTTTTAAAGACTACGTAAGAATGTAATTACTTGTAAGACTTTTTTAAAAATTAAGATAATCAAGATTTTCATATTTGGATTTTAAAAGATTTATATCATAAGAATTTATTATAAGATTTGAGAGGATTATATGGATTTATAAGATTTGACAGGAAGCCATGTTTTTTTAGCAAATATTCAAAGCTTTCCCAAACATGCTCTTACAAGAGTTAATAAAACAATTACAGAGAAAAATAAAATTCAATACAACTTTTTCAATCATGTAATAGCTAATTTGATATATCTTTATGTCCTCCTATTATACCTGTAAGACTAAGCCCTCATTCATGTTTCGATGTATGACAGACAAAGTGTATTTTGCATAAGATTTTTAATTTTGACTACGTACTCATTTCATGTTAAGCTGCATGCAAGATCACTCGTCCAACAAAGCAAAACAAGCTGAAGTTCAACAAAGCAGAACAAGCTGACGCCCAACAAAGTAAAAAGATGACATCCAATGAACCACTAAAGAGCTCGTCCACTAAAGTACCATTTGGAGCGCGTCCACCGAAGTACAACAAGAAGAGCACATCCACTGAAGTACAACAAGAAGAGCACGTCCACTGAAGTTCAACAAAAAGGAGAGCTCGTCTAACAAGAAGAGCGGCGTCCACTAAAAGAAACAGAAGAGCTCGTCTGCTGATGTGGCACTTGGAGATCATCTACTGAAGAAATAGAAGAGCTCGTCTGCTGACGTGGCACTTGGAGCTCGTCTACTAAAAGTAACAGAAGCACGCATCTACTGATGTAAAAAGGAGAGCTCGTCTACTAATAGTGGCAAAAGGAGCTCGTCTACTAATGATACTCTCTTTGGACTTTCTAAGATATTAATGAGAAGCTCCGTCCACTAACATGGCATATAAAGCTCGTCTACCAGTTGGAGCACGTCCAATTACCTTGAGCTAGTACTCCCGTCTGCTGACGTGGCAAATGGACGCGGCTATTTTACTCTTCAAATTAGACTTGGCTACTCTGTCAGATGGAAATGGTTATGTTTCGAGAAGGACGCAAACTCTACAAGAATCAATAGAATCTCATTTCAAGAACAAGAATCAAGAAAACATATTTTGTTAAATCAGATCCAAATTTGTTTTAAATGATCCCAACGACTATAATTTGTCTTCTATATAAAGAGGGATCAAAGGAACACTTTTCATAAACCTAACTCATTCTGATTGTGAAACTACGAAAGATCCAAAAGTGCTTCATCTCTGAGAAAAGTGTGATATTAGTTAGAACTTCAATTTGTATAATCTGACTTTTAGAGTCTTCTACTCAATTCTTTTCGTGAATTAGTGTGATTAAGAGAGGGTATCTCTTAGGCTTGAACAAGGATAGAAGGGATTCTTGGGTATAGAAAAGCAAGTGTGCTTTCTGGTGAATTCTTGAGCAAGGAGGTTATCCTTGTGTTGCTGTAATTGAAATTTTGTAATTGCTGATTATAGTGGAGAAAACCACAGAGGTGTGGGACTGGATGTAGGCTTACCAGAGGAGGTAGCCGAACCAGGATAAATCGGTTTGCGTGTTCTTCTAATATCTAAACTCCATATACTTGTTATATGCACTTGTGTGTTGTGAATGAGTTTTAAGAATACTAGTTAACTTGAATCTTTGATCTACAATCTGTGTTAAACTTGTTATTACTTCTTATAATTTTTCTTAACATCATCACTTATTCCATAACCTGGTTCTTGGGAATTAAAATTGAGTGAAAACCAATTTTCTTTAAAGAAACACTGTTTTGCTTTAAATTGTTGAAAAAAATTTCAATATCTCAATTCACCCCCCCCCCCCCCCTCTTGAGATCGTAGCCACTACCAACAATTGGCATCAGGGCTAAAACTTGATGTGGTGTGATGCACGTCGTGCAATCCGGCAAGTGTACCGGATTGTCGCCAAGTAATAAAAAGATATCGATCCCACAGAGACCGTGATCTCAAATCGCAACTAATTGTTAAATGATAAAACTGGACTGTATAAAAAAGGATTTGGATTTTTGAAATAAGAGATAACTTGGATAAGGAATGCGATCAAGTAAAACAGAAAGTAAATCAATTTATGGTTTTTCAGATCTAAATGGATTCCTAGGAATTTGGGTTACCAACAAGATCGTTTATGTTACTAAATTGATCAACCCTTGTTAATTATCGAAATTGCCTTGAAGGCGAATTTATCCTCAAATAGTTAATGCTCCCTCTCGGGTTACAAAAACCGTGCCCAATTAAACCAACCCCTACTCTCGTGGTAGTCGAATTTAGATTGGACCCTTTATGCTTTGTGACAATTCGTTGATCCTCGAAGGATGGCTTCTAACTCTCGTGATTTCAGTCCTAAGTCCGATTCTATAGATCCGACACCTAAGTTCACCGCTAGGTTCCTCCTTAGAATATCTACGTCACGCAAATAAGCGGCCGCCGAATTTACGAGTAATTAAAACACTAGAAATCAGATCTAAAGCAAAATCGCAATTAACAAAGATAAAACATCAATTCATTACCATAAACAAACCTTGGGCATAGCCCCAATCCCTAGGAATTAAGCTACTACTCAAGCCTCGTCATGGTGATGACAAGCTTGGTTAACAACAACATGAAAATAAAAAATAAGAGAAGAGAGGAGGAAGAAGGGAGAAATCCTAAATTATAGCCTAAGAGTAGCAGCCCAAAAAGTCTTTTTTTTGCCTCTGCCCAGATGCCTTATTTATAGATTTGGGAAGTTTGAATCCCAATCTAACTCAAATTAGATCTAAATCAGTTGTTTCTGATCCAAGTAATGCGCGTCACGGCCGTGATGGCCATCACGGCCAGGCCGTAACGGCTTCTGCCTTGGGCGCTTCTTCAGTGATTAGTCTGTCACGGTCGTGATGCTCATCACGGCTAGGACGTGATCAGTTCTGCCTGTTGAGGGTCTGGCTCAGCTGACAGGTCACGACCATGATGGACATCACGGCTAGGTCGTGACCAGTTCTGACTTTTGCCTTCTTTCTTTTCAGTTTTGCTCAACCATGGCCGAGATGGGCTCTTCTTGGCTCATTTTCTTCACTTTTCAAACCCCATCTTCATCCAAGCTCCATCATGGTTGATCCTGAGCATTTAATCCTTAATTTCTGCAAAACAACACCACAAAACCGCCTTACCCGTTCCAAGGTAAAAACTAACAAAAATCAAATTAAAAATGCCTAAACTATTTGAAAATGCATACAAAATGATAAACAAATATGAGGTGTAATCACACTCATCAAATCATCCCAAGCTTAAGATTTTGCTTGTCCTCAAGCAATCACCAAGGCCAGAAGATATAAATAATTAGAGCGTGGATAATGAACCAAGAACCCGAGTAGCTAATCCAAGTAACAGGCTTATTCAAATAAGAAACCTAGAGACAATCAATTTCAAGTCGAATTAGAAGCTTAGGTTTCCTAAATCCATATTCTCACTGATTCGGGAACTCTTCTCACCTCACTCAAGTGTTTAAGGGAATATGACAATTCGCTCAATTTCCTCAAGGAAGGTATTCTACCATAAGCTTGACTAATAACCAAATCTCCACTTTATTAATGAAAACACAAAAGAATCAAGAGGTCTTTTACTTTGATTGTAATGGGGCCATGGGATTAATCGTTAGGTGGGGAAATCAAGAAAAGGAAATTCAAGAGGGTTAAACAAAATATCAAACATTGCAAAGCATGACACATTCTAAAATACCATTTTTGGGCTTTGTTTCATCTTTCCACCTTTCTTTTCTTCTTTTTATTTTATTTCTCACTTTCTTTTGTCATCCCCTTCTCCATATTATTTTTTTTGTTGTTTTATTTTATTTATTTGGAGAAGGGGAGATTTTCAATTCAAGAGAAATATTTTTCTATCTTTATCATCCCACAATTTATTTTTCAAACTACCTTTTTACCTTTTTTGCAATACTTTAAAAGGTGTCATACCAAGCATTATTCATCAAAGTAATTCAAGGTACCAAGAAAAGTATTTTATTCTTTTAGGCTCAAAATTGGGCAACTAAGGGGTAGCATTTAATCAATCAAAGCTCAGAAGGCCGAAAAAATACCTAGTGCCTCAATCATTTTCAAATATGTTTTCAAAAAATTTTAAGTTTCAAAACGGTTTCAAGTCAAGTTCTAGAGAATACAATCTAAGAGGAATAAAACACTATCACAAAGGATGGGGTAGACTTAGTGAGTACCCCTTTTTGGCTCAAAATATCACATTTAGTAGTTCAAAAATCAGTGAGAAATACAAATTTAAGGGACCACATGCTAATTATCAACTATCAAAGGATTATCTCAAGCATTTTTATTTTAGCCTTATCTCAAGAATAAAAAAATTGGGTTCAAAAAAATTCATTATCTCAATTTATTTGGCACCAAGTTCTCACAATTGGATGCATACTCTAAGCAAAGGGCAATCTAATCATGTGATCATGCAAAACTATGCCTATATGAATGCAACATGAAAAATGCAAAAATGCACAAATACCCTTACCCCAAGCTTAAAAACTTACATTGTCCCCAATGTAAATAATCAAGTCGGAGAGAGGAGAAAAATGGATATACTCACCGAGGTGGTAGCGGGTGTTGGCTCACATGCCTAGTCAAAGATTGTTGGAAATTGTATCACGGCCGTGATGGGTATCACGGCCAGGCCGTGATCAATTCTGGTCTTCAGGAGCTGACCTGTCACGACCGTGACCTGTATCACGGCTTGGCCGTGATACTCTCTGATCTTTAGGGTCCTTCCCATCACGCCTGTGATGGTTATCACGGCTGGGCCGTGATCCTTTCTGGTCTTCTTGGTTAGCTCATCACGGCCGTGACCACTGTCACGGCCTGGGCGTGATGACTTCTGACTTTGTTTGTCCCTGCCCTTTTTGCTCTTCCTTCCTTCTTAGCCTAAAAACAGTTGACAAATCTATTAATTTATGATTTTTTTCCTCTTGATCTTCTCAAATTATTCAAGAGCTAAATTCAAAAACAAATGTAAAAGGGAAAGAAAACTTGGGTTGCCTCCCAAGCAACGCTTATTTACGGTCTTAAGCTTGACCATACTTCCTTCAGTCAACCGGGGTCGGCTGGGCGTAGAAGTGCAGGAACACTTTTCTTCCATGGAACTCCTTCAAAGAGCCGATTCTGCTCATATGGCCAATTGCGCTTCCACTTCGCTCTTTTCACTCTGAGCTTCATGGCCTTACTCCCTCCCGGCGGAAGTTTTGTTTCCACATGATCAGTAACTCCAACTTCATCACTACTGGGTGCATCATTTGCCATGTAAATCTTCGGAGTTGCCTCCATGTTGAGCTCTTCCTTTACCACTGGAGACGATATATCGATCATGCACATATGACTCACAAAAGGAGGGTTGTTATATGAGTTAGTCAATTTAAAATCTACCCTACCTTCCTCTACATTCAGAGAGAGTTTGCCATTCCTTACGTATATTATTGCTCCAGCGGTGGCCAAGAATGGCCTTCCTAAAATGATGGGGAATTCAGAATTCCCTTTCATATCCAATACCAGGAAATCGGTAGGGATGAAAAATTCCCCTACCTTTACAACAACATTCTCTAGTATGCCTAGAGGAGTTCAGGTTGAGTCATCCGCAAATTGTAAGGAGAATTTGAATGGACTCAACTCTTTGGTTCCCAACCTTTCCAAGATAGTGAGCGACATCAAGCTCGCACTAGCCCCCAAGTCACATAAGGCTTGGTCTATTTGTACCTTTTCAATTGAGCAAGCGATAGAGAAACTACATGGGTCTTTCAGTTTGGGAGGCATATTAGTTTCTATATCTACTTGCTTTCTCTTGACCAACCTTTGTGGGAAAGGTATTGGGGGTTGATATGGTGGTGGAGGGACGTACTTTGATTCTGGCTCTTTATCCTCGCTCATGTCCTCCTCACATTCCACATCCTTTTCAATCACCCCAAGCTTATCATCCCTCAAGTATATGACATTACAATTCTCATTGGGATTAGCTTCGAGTTGCCCCGGGAACGTACCCTTTGGTCTAGAGTATGTGCTGGATTGTTGGGCAATCTGAGTTTCTAGCATCTTGTTGTGGATGGCTAAGTTATCTACCTTAGATGCTAGCTCTTTTATTGCCTCGTTTACTGCCATACCTTGTTGTCTAAACTCTTCATTTTGTTTTGTTTGAGTTTCCACAAAACTTTCCAATAAAGACTCGAGTTTAGACTTATGTTCCTGAGGATACCCCGCTGTGGGTTTCCTGTTACCTTGACCTTCTTGGAACTCGTGGTTCAACGTGTTGCTGTAGTTCCCGTAGGAAAGGTAAGGGTTGTTCTTCCTTCCTTGGTTGTAAGGATTTGGGGGAGCATAATTGGGCAACTTCGGGTTCGTGTCGTAGAAGTTGTGACAAGAGTTCACTTGTTCCCCCGAAGCACCGGATCCATGAGCAATACCACGTGGGCACTCCATTATGTCATGTCCCTGCATCCCACAAATCTCACAAACAATGTTAGTAGCACCTATTGAACTCACATTAGCCCTTTCAAGCTAATCAAACCGTTTATTCAGTGAGTCTATTTTAGACATAATAAGATCAGTACTATTCATTTCAAACTTACCCCCCGAAATCTTTTTCGGGTTATTACCTCTTTCTGAACCCCATTGGTGGTAGTTGGTGGCCACGTTTTCAATGATGTTGAATGCCTCAGTCAGAGGCCTATTCATAAAGGCTCCACCAGCTGCGGAATCAAGTGACACCTTCGAAGAGTAATCCAATCCGTTGTAGAAGGTGTGCACTAATAACCACCTCTCGATTCCATGATGTGGGCAAGACTCCAGTAATCCCTTGTAGCGATCCCAAGCTTCAGATAAGCATTCTCCGTCCTTTTGGAAGAAGCCGGTGATCTGGGTTCGTATGTAGGCCATCTTGGATGGAGGGAAGAATTTCTCCAAGAACGCCTGCTCTAGTTGGTCCCAAGTCGACAAGGTGTTAGAGGGCACTTGTTTCAGCCAAGCTTTTGCTTTTCCAGTCAGATATGAGGGCAACAACCTCAAACGAATAGCACCAACCGGGGTGCCTTGAATTCTAACTGCACCGGCGAACTCCAAGAATGTCACCACGTGATCAGTCGGGTCCTCTGAGGGCAGTCCTCCGAATCGATGTTGCCTAATCATGTTGATTAGCATAGGCGGTATAGTGTAGTTCTCCGCCTCAATCTCTGGCCTAGCAATCCCAGTTCGCAAACCCCTAGCATTTGGGGCTGCGTAGTCCTTCAACGGTTTGGTATCCGGGAGATTCGCCATGAGTGGAATGGGAATCAACCTTTCTCTCTCTCTCTTTGTAGTCTCCTATGCCTATGAAAGGTCCTTTCGATTTCGGGGTCAACCTCTATAAGGTCTCCAAGACTTAGGGATCTTTGCATAAAAAGCACAGAGAGATAGATACTCTAGAAAGAAAGGAGAGAAATTTTTTTTAAAATATAAAAATTAAATAAAAAGAAAAAGTCCAGAAAAATCAATTTAAAAATTAAATTGAGATTCGAGAAAACACAGTCCCTGGCAACGGCGCAAAAAACTTGATGTCGTGCGATGCACGTCGTGCGATCCGGCAAGTGTACCGGATTGTCGCCAAGTAATAAAAAGATATTGATCCCACAGAGACCGTGATCTCAAATCACAACTAATTGTTAAATGATAAAACTGGACTGTATAAAAAAGGATTTGGATCTTTGAAATAAGAGATAACTTGGATAAGGAATGCAATCAAGTAAAATAGAAAGTAAATCAATTTATGGTTTTTCAGATCTAAATGGATTCCTAGGAATTTGGGTTACCAACAAGATCGTTTATGTTACTAAATTGATCAACCCTTGTTAATTATTGAAATTGCCTTGAAGGCGAACTTATCCTCAAATAGTTAATGCTCCCTCTCGGGTTACAAAAACCGTGCCCAATTAAACCAACCCCTACTCTCGTGGTAGTCGAATTTAGATTGGACCATTTACGCTTTGTGACAATTCGTTGATCCTCGAAGGACGGCTTCTAACTCTCGTGATTTCAGTCCTAAGTCCGATTCTATAGATTCGACACCTAAGTTCACCGCTAGGTTCCTCCTTAGAATATCTACGTCACGCAAATAAGCGGCCGCCGAATTTACGCGTAATTAAAACACTAGAAATCAGATCTAAAGCAAAATCGCAATTAACAAAGATAAAACATCAATTCATTACCATAAGCAAACCTTGGGCATAGCCCCAATCCCTAGGAATTAAGCTACTACTCAAGCCTCGTCATGGTGATGACAAGCTTGGTTAACAACAACATGAAAATAAAAAATAAGAGAAGAGAGGAGGAAGAAGGGAGAGATCCTAAATTATAGCCTAAGAGCAGCAGCCCAAAAAGTCTTTTTTTGCCTCTGCCCAGATGCCTTATTTATAGATTTGGGAAGTTTGAATCACAATCTAACTCAAATTAGATCCAAATCAGTTGCTTCTGATCCAAGTAATGCGCGTCACAACCGTGATGGCCATCACAGCCAAGCCGTGATGGCTTCTGCCTTGGGCGCTTCTTCAATGATTAGTATGTCACGGCCGTGATGCTCAACACGGCTAGGACGTGATCAGTTCTGCCTGTTGAGGGTCTGGTTCAGCTGACAGGTCACGGCTGTGACCAGTTCTGACTTTTGCCTTCTTTCTTTTCAGTTTTGCTCGATCATGGTCGTGATGGTCATCACGGCTAGGCCGTGATGGGCTCTGCTTGGCTCATTTTCTTCACTTTTCAAGCCCCATCTTCATCCAAGCTCTATCATGGTTGATCCTGAGCATTTAATCCTTAATTTCTGTAAAATAACACCACAAAACCGCTTACCCGTTCCAAGGTAAAAACTAACAAAAATCAAATTAAAAATGCCTAAACTATATGAAAATGCATGCAAAATGATAAACAAATATGAGGTGTAATCACACTCATCAAAACTCTTGTTACAAAGCTTAACAGCTTCAAAAGATGGCTACAAATGATATCCTGGGTGATCGGGCTTCACTCACTAGACCCCCTGCCTTTAATGGCTCCCAATACATGTATTGGAAAGAGAGAGTGCTTATCTTTCTTGAGGCTGCGGGTTTAGATGTATTAGATGCTATTGAAAATGGTCCCTATGTTCCATTTATTCTTGATGCTAAGGGAAATAAACAAACTAAACCAAAAGATGATTGGAATGATGATGATAAAAGAAGAGTTGGTTATAATGCTAAGGCAAAAAATATTATAACATCTGCTTTGAATTATGATGAGTTTTTCAGGGTCTCCAATTGCAACACGGCAAAGCAAATGTGGGATACTCTTCAACTCACTCATGAAGGAACCAACAATGTGAAAAGAGCAAGAATGAATACACTAGTCCATGAATATGAACTCTTTCACATGAAGAATGGTGAGGAGATAGATGAACTGCAAAAGAGGTTTACACACATTGTGAACCAGCTAGAAGGACTCGGACATACAATCACAGATGAGAAAAAGATTAACAAGTTAATGAGATGTTTAAGTCGTGAATGGCAGCAAAAAATTACTGCAATTGCTGAAGCAAAGGATCTAGACACCATGCAGATTGCTACTTTATTTGGAAAGTTGAAAGGACACGAATTGGAACTCAATAGATTGAAAAGTCATGAAGATAAGGAGAAAAAGAAGAAAGGACTCTCACTCAAGGCTCATATCTCCAAAGAATCAATAGAAAGTGATGAAGATGAACACCTTGATGAAAGTGAAGAATCCGAAGAAGAAGACATGCGATTGCTTGTGAGGAAATTTAGAAGATTCATCAAAAAGAATAGAAATAAGAAGCAATTCAGTTTTCCTACCAAAAAGAACACGAACAGAGGTGAAAGCTCTTCCTCAACAATCAAATGCTTTGAATGTGGAAAGCTTGGACACTACAAAAATGAATGTCCAAAGCTACAAAAGAAAGAAAGTATGAGAAGAATGACAACAAAGAGAAGAAAGGAAGAAAGCCTAGAAGAGCATACATAGCTTGGGAAGAAAATGATATGGATTCCACTAGTAGTGAATCTGAAAATGAAGAAGCCAACCTATGTCTCATGGCAAATCAAAAAAGTGGTAGTGAAACCGAGGTAAATGATTCTTCTCCTACCTATGATGAGTTACAAGATGCTTTTGATGAATTGCATGAAGAATATGTTAAAATTGGTAAACAACTTATATCTTCTAGGAAGATCATCGCAAAACAATGTAGTGACTCTGCATCTTTACAAATAAAGCTTAAAGAACTAGAAGCTGAAAATTCAAAATTACTTACATCTAGTTCAATTTGCACCAAATGCACTACACTAGAAAAGGAAGTTGAAAAACTGAATACAACTCTATCTAAGTTTACTTTGGGTAGAGATAACTTGAATGCCATATTAAGACAGCAAAAGGGTGTGTATGACAAAGCTGGAATTGGATATAAGCCAATGGTACATGAAAAATCTTTTAAGAAGCTTTTTGTTGCACCTATTTCCTCAACTAGTCCTTTTGTTAAATGCTATTATTGTCTAAAGAAATGTCATACAGTTGCTACTTGTAGACTTAGAAAGAACATTCATGTTGGCATTAAACAAATTTGGGTTCCAAAAGGAACTTATGTTGCTACTAACACCAAAGGACCCAACCAGATTTGGGTACCTAAAGGAAAAGTATAAAAAAAAACCTGTTTTGTAGGTGTGTTTGAAGGCCAAAACCTCAAGCTGGTTTTTGGACAGTGGTTGCTCCAAACACATGACCGGAGACATCACAAAATTTACATCTTTCACTCCCAAGGAAGGTGGAAATGTCACCTATGGAGACAACAACAAAGGAAAAATTCTTGGTGTTGGAACAATAGGAAAAATCCAGCAATCAAGATTGAGAATGTTCTCTATGTGGAAGGGCTCAAACACAATCTACTAAGAATAAGCCAATTATGTGATAAAGGCTACAAGGTAAACTTTAACTCAAATTTGTGTATATTCATGTTAATAACATAAAATTGATTGGAAATAGAATCAATAACATCTATATGCTAGACTTAGACAATTTAATTTCCAATGATGCATGTTGCTTAATTTCCAAAGAAGATGAAAATTGGCTTTGGCGTAGGAGAATGACCCACATTCATATGGATCACTTGAATAAATTGATTTCCAAAGAACTTGTAATTGGTTTACCAAATAAAAAGTTTGTTAAAGAAGGCTTATGTGATGCATGCCAAAAGGGTAAACAAGTCAAAACCTCATCTAAGGCTAAAAACACTGTTTCAACTAGTAGACCCTTACAATTGCTGCACATGGACCTTTTTGGACCTTCTAGGACGAAAAGCTTTGGTGGAAATCTTTATGCTCTTGTAATTGTTGATGAATTATCTAGATTTACTTGGACATATTTCTTAGCACAAAATAATGAAGCTTTTAAAGCTTTTAAGAAAATGGCTAAGGTTGCTCAAAATGAGAAAGATGTGAAAATTGTTTCAATTAGGAGTGACCATGGAGGAGAATTCCAAAATGAGGAGTTTGATAACTTTTGTGATGAACATGGTATAAAACACAATTTTTCTGCACCTAGACCTCCAAAACAAAATGGAGTAGTTGAGAGGAAAAATAGGTCACTTGAAGAAATTACTAGAACCATGTTAAGTGACTCTAATTTACCAAAGTATTTTTGGACTGATGCTGTGGGTACTGCATGTTATGTTTTAAATAGAGTTCTAATAAGGCCAATTTTGAAGAAAACTCCATATGAACTTTACAAGGGAAGAAAACCTAACATTTCTCATTTTCATGTCTTTGGTTGTAAATGTTTTGTGCTAAATAATGGCAAGGATAATCTTGGGAAATTTGATCCCAAAGCTGATGAGGGTATTTTCCTAGGTTATTCATTAACTATAAAAGCATATAGAGTGTTTAATAAGCGTACTTTATCAATGGAAGAATCTGTTCACATAACATTTGATGAGTCTAACCCCAAAAGGTTGGGAAATGATATTTTTGATGATGCAGAAACTCTTGAGGATGAGGTGAAATCTGATGAAGGAAAGGAGAGAAACAAGGAAAAGGAAGATGAAGAAAGCAATAAAGAACCTCAAGCAGAACTTCAACAAGAATATCTTCCTAAGGAGTGACAAGTTTCAAAGAATCATCCCCTAGACAATATCATTGGTGAGATCACCAAAGGGGTAACCACTAGAAAATCTTTAAGGAATATTTGCAATACCATGGCGTTTGTATCTCAAATAGAAGCAAAATGTGTTGATGATGCTATTAATGATGAACATTGGATGATTGCAATGCAAGAGGAGTTAAATCAATTTAAAAGGAACAAAGTTTGGGATTTAGTTCCAAAACCCAAAAGTAACCAAATAATCGGAACTAAATGGGTGTTTAGAAACAAAATGGATGAGAATGGAATAATAGTAAGAAACAAGGCTAGACTAGTAGCTAAGGGATATAATCAATAAGAAGGAATTGATTATGATGAAACATATGCTCCCGTAGCTAGATTAGAAGCCATAAGAATGCTCTTAGCCTATGCGTGTATAATGAACTTTAAACTATACCAAATGGATGTGAAAAGTGCCTTTTTAAATGGAATAAGACAAGAGGAAGTATATGTAAGCCAACCCCCTGGCTTTGTTGATAGTGAGTTCCCAAATCATGTCTATAAACTGACTAAAGCCCTCTATGGACTCAAACAAGCTCCTAGAGCTTGGTATGAGAGGTTAAGCAATTTTCTCCTAGAGAAAGGCTTTAAAAGAGGAAAAGTTGATACAACACTATTTACTAAAACAAAAGCACACAATATCTTACTTGTTCAAATATATGTTGGTGACATTATTTTTTGTGCTACTAATGAGTCTTTATGCAAGGAATTTGGTGAACTAATGCAAAGTGAATTTGAAATGTCCATGATGGGAGAGCTTACCTTCTTTCTTGGACTTCAAATTAAACAATGCCAAGATGGAACCTTCATAAGCCAAACAAAGTATTGCAAGGAACTACTAAAGAAGTTTGGAATCGAAAGCGCAAAGGAAATGACAACACCAATGAGTCCAGCCTGCTTCTTGGACAAAGATGAACATGGTAAATCTATAGATGTATCCAAGTATAGAGGTATTATCGGATCCTTACTTTATCTCACTGCAAGTAGGCCAGATATAATGTTTAGTATGTGTATGTGAACAAGGTATCAAGCTAATCCTAAAGAATCACATCTTACTACAGTTAAAAGAATCATGAAGTATCTTTTAGGAACAAAAGAAATGGGGCTGTGGTATCCCAAGGGATCCACTTGCACATTAATAGGATATTCCGACTCTGAATTTGCTGGATGTAAGTTAGATAGGAAGAGCACAAGTGGAACATGCCATTTATTAGGAAATTCCCTAGTGTCTTGGTTTAGTAAAAAGCAAACTAGTGTGGCCTTATCCACAGCTAAAGCAGAATATGTGCAACTGGGAGTTGCTGTGCTCAAATCCTATGGATGAAACAACAATTAATTGACTATGGTGTTTATCTGGATCATATACCAATAAAGTGTGATCACACTGGTGCAATTAATCTAACAAAGAACCCAATTATGCACTCAAGAACCAAGCATATTGAAATTAGGCATCATTTTATCAAGGATCATATTCAAAGTGGTGATGTTGTGATTGAACATATAGATACAACCAAGCAATTAGCTGATATATTCACCAAACCACTAAATAAGGAAAGTTTCTTCTTTATAAGGGAACTTGGCATAATTGATTCTCAAAATAATTGATAACAGATGGCAAGCAAGGCAGCACAAGTTGCTGAAATGATTTATTATCAATGAATGCAAGACTGTTTTTAAGGTTGATTTCAATATTCTCCATAGTTTCTTTTTGATAATGACAAAGGGGGATAAAGATGAACCATACAACTATTTGAACCATACAACTATTAATTCTGTCTCGCATTTGCTGTAAATTCTTTCTCTGATATGTAAATTTTTTTTCTGATACCTAAGTATGAACTACTTTGAAAAGACATACTTGAACTTATAAATCCAAGATGATTTGTCATAAGTATGGTAAGGTTTGAACTTATAATAAATGCAAGATGATTTTTTCTTTCATAATAATGATATGATAAAACTTGATTCTTTTTGAAAGATATCAATGACACAGGGGGATGATGAAAATGACTCAAGAACCATGCTTACTGAATAGCTGCACTCTTATTTTTTTTAAGGTTAAGTATGGTAAGGTTTGTCATAATCAAAAAGGGGGAGTTTGTAAGACTAAGCCCTCATCCATGTTTTGATGTATGACAAACAAACTGTATTTTGCATAAGATTTTTAATTTTGACTACGTACTCATTTCGTGTTAAGCTGCATGCAAGATCACTCGTCCAACAAAGCAAAACAAGCTGAAGTCCAACAAAGCAAAACAAGATGAAGTTCAACAAAGCAGAACAAGCTGACGTCCAACAAAGTAAAAAGCTGACATCCAATGAACCACTAAAGAGCTCGTCCACTAAAGTACCATTTGGAGCGCGTCCACTTAAGTACAACAAGAAGAGAACGTCCATTGAAGTACAACAAGAAGAGCACGTCCACTGAAGTTCAACAAAAAGGAGAGCTCGTCTAACAAGAAGAGCGCGTCCACTAAAAGAAACAGAAGAGCTCGTCTACTGACGTGGCACTTGGAGCTCGTCTACTGAAGAAACAGAAGAGCTCGTCTGCTGACGTGACACTTGGAGCTCGTCTACTGAAAGTAACAGAAGCGCGCGTCTACTGATGTAAAAAGGAGAGATCGTCTACTAATAGTGGCAAAAGGAGCTCGTCTACTAATGATACGCGCTTTGGACTTGCTAAGATCTTAATGAGAAGCTCCGTCCACTAACATGGCATATAAAGCTCGTCTACCAGTTGGAGCACGTCCAATTACCTTGAGCTAGTACTCCCATCTACTGACGTGGCAAATGGATGCGGCTATTTTACTTTTCAAATTAGACTTGGCTACTCTGTCAGATGGAAACGGTTATGTTTCGAGAAGGACGTAAACTCTACAAGAATCAACAGAATCTCATTTCAATAACAAGAATCAAGAAAACAGATTTTGTTAAATCAGATCCAAATCTGTTTTAAATGATCCCAATGACTATGATTTGTCTTCTATATAAAGAGGGATCAAAGGAACACTTTTTATAAACCTAACTCATTCTGATTGTGAAACTACGAAAGATCCAAAAGTGCTTCATCTTTGAGAAAAGTGTGATATTAGTTAGAACTTCAATTTGTATAATCAAACTTTTAGAGTCTTTCTTCTACTCAATTCTTTTCGTGAATTAGTGTGATTAAGAGAGGGTATCTCTTAGGCTTGAACAAGGATAGAAGGGATCCTTGGGTATAGAAAAGCAAGTGTGCTTTTTGGTGAATTCTTGAGCAAGGAGGTTATCCTTGTGTTGCTGTAATTGGAATTTTGTAATTGTTGATTATAGTGGAGAAAACCACAGAGGTGTGGGACTGGATGTAGGCTTACCAGAGGAGGTAGCATATAAGCCTTTGGCTTATCTAGTTTTATAACTAGATGGACTGCGGTTTTTGTGCAAATTATTCGAGTTCAATCTCGTTTTCGCCCAAATTTGGCCTTGTTTTGTTCCTAAGTAGACTTTTACTCGTTCTAGGCATTTTTAGTAGTTTTTAGTCTATTTTGAATAGAATTACGCTTTTTGTGTCTTTTTATTGTTTCAGGTTAGAAGTGAAGCTCCGGGAGTCAAGGAAAGTCAAGAAATAGTGGAAATTGCCATTCTGGAGATGCTCGCCCCGCGAGTGGATGTTAGCCTCGCGAGTCTGAAGATCAGCTAAGCAAAAACGTCATCAATTCTGTCTCGCCCCGCGAGAACATTATCGCCTCGCGAATCATGAAGACCTGCAAGACAGAGACCATCACGTCCTAGCCGTGATGAAGGTAATGGCTGTGACAGATTAAGGTTTGAAGTCTCGCCCCGCGAAAGGAAGATCGCCCCGCGAGAGTTTGAAGACCCTGGAAGACAGAGACCATCACGGCCTAGCCGTGATGAAGGTCACGGCTGTGACAGATTGAAGTTGGAAGACTCGCCCCGTGAATACACTCTCGCCTCGCGAGAATCCAAAATTGAAAGCGCGCCAAAACCAATGTTCGCCTCGCGAAAGATGGTTCGCCCCGCGAGCGACCGAGAACCAGAATCCCTATTTATAGGCTGTTTCATATCAGATTAGGGGATCCAAGTTTTTCCACTTGCTTAGAACAGTTTAGTTACGAATCCTTGTTTCTTTTGGAGCTGCGTCTCCCTTTTTCTTATTTTATTTTATTATGGAGATTATGTCGGATTGTTTGTGCGTCGTCACGGGCATGAGGAACTAATCCCCTCGTCCGAGGGATCAATGAAGCCACCCATGGCGGTGTAGTGTTCATGTGATGTATGTCTTTCTCCCTTGTATCAATTTATGTTTTCCAATTATGTTTTGATTGCGTTGATCATATGTATTGCGTGATTAACTAGTAAAACGTGTTTGAGGCCGAACGACGATTCGCGTTTTAGAACTTGGATTGGAATCACTAATTGAATAATGAGCACGACAGTGGATTTAGGAGATTAGTGCAACCTTATAGGGAACAAGAATTAATAGAATTCGAGATTAGGATTATGAGACCTAGTAAGTAATTAATCCAATCGTCGAATACGTCCTATTGAGCACGACAATGGATATAGGAGAAATAGGCGGTCCCGGTTGACATCGTAATTGAACTTAGGGAGGAATTCATCATCACTTGGGTACTATACATGATTGGGTAGGTGGATTTGAGACCTTGGATATTTTAATTTCTGATTTTAAAACCTTAGCTTTATTTAATTTGTTATTGAATTGCGATCTTAATCTCTCCCTCTCAACCAATTTCTGTAACTTGACCAAACTTATCGGATTTCCCGCGGATTAGTCGAATTGGTAGCCCAATCCCTGAGTTCGACCTCGGTAATTACTTACCGTATTTATTTTATTACTTGCGACGACCCGGTGCACTTGCCGGTGACTCAACAAGTTTTTGGCGCCGTTGCCGGGGATTGGCACAACCAATTTTCCTAATTTTTAGGAAATTTGATTGATTGGTTAAGTTGATTTTATTTTTATTTTTCTGTTATTTCTTTATTATTTCTCTCTACTTCTTTGATTCCACTTGGTCTTCCCGTGTTTTTGTATGCGAGGTACCCTTTCACAAGAGGACCTGTTATTTGATTCAGAGATCACCAAGACTGAGAAGCGCTTAAGGAAGGAAGTCAGAGAAAGAAAGAGGCTTGAAGCGATTAATCTTGAGGACATGGCCGAAGAAAACCCTCATCCTCCTCCTCGTTACAAGCCTCTCTTCGAGTACGATCTACCCAGCTTGGGAGATTGTGATTCTTCTATTGTGAGGGGCAACCTGAATACGGACTCCTCCAGAGTGGAAGGGTGTGTCACATTCCAGATCCGTGAGAATCAGTTTGATGGGAGTGGCAAGCAGGACCCTCATAGACACATCACTCGCTTCCTTGAAGCTTGTGACTTACAGAAGACAAGAGGAGTCTCACAAGATGAGTTTCGCTTGCGGATTTTCCCTCTCTCTCTTAGGGATGTCGCTCGCGATTGGGTTGACATCTTGGATAGGAACAACATCAGAACTTGGGAGCAAATGGCACAAAAGTTCCTAACCAAATATTTTCCTCCTCAGAAAGCGGCACAAGCAAGAATAGCCGTTACATCTTTCAGGCAGACAGAAGATGAAACCTATAATGAGGCTTGGGAGAGGTACAATGGGTTATTGAGAAGATGCCCTTCAGCGTTCTTTGACCCGGTCTCCAAAGTTCAGCATTTCTTTAATGGGTTGAGGGGACGCTATCAGATGAACTATGATGCCGCAGCTGGCGGTTCTTTTTCATACTTATCGGCTGAAGACGGATGGGCATTATTGGAAAAGATGTCATACAATGATTACAACCGTGGTAGGGAAACCTCAAGTGGAATCAGTTCTGGGACAATGGAAGCCATTCTTGAGCAAAACAGATTGTTGAAGATGCAGATCGAGGCTTTGTCTGGAAACAAAAGGGTTAATGTGATACATGAGGGGATGCCTCCGGGTTGTGACAATTGTAATGGAAATCATGACACTCATAGTTGTCCGCTCAACTTCTCTCAGGAACATGTGGACTCATGCCACAACTTCTATGACACTGTGCCCCAGAACAACTATCAGAGGAATGTATGTAATGACTACAGTCAGAATCAGAATAGGGGGTATATGAGGAGAGACCATCCGAGTTTCGCTTGGAGTAATGCTAGTGGTGGTCTAGCCGGGCAACAACAACCTCAACAGGGTCTGAGGCCAAACATTGGAATCCAGCAGCGCAATACCCAGCAGGCTCTTTCGGGGCCTAATCAGTTGCAAATAACAGATGATGGAAGGCAACCTTGGGAGTTGGCTTTTGAGAAGTTGTCAACCTTTACAGGCACAGCTTTAGAGAAGGTGAATGCAACAATTGACAAGTTGGCAATGCATACAGGGGCGGCAATTCACAATCTAGAGACACGGATGGCCCAACTCGCAAAGCAACTAAATGAGCGTCTCCCAGGCACTTTCCCAGGTGATACAGAGAACAACCCTAAGAATCAATGCAATGCCATAACAACTAGAAGTGGAAGGGTGTTAGAATCTAACAGGGGTGCAACTAGTTCTCAGGAAGACAAGGCCCCAGAACTACCACACGTTGAGGAAGAGCAACCTGAGAAAGAGAAGTTGGCAAATGACAAGGCACCAGAGCAAGGGGGTAGGCTGAAGCTTGTGGATGAAGAGTTTCGAAAGAAGAAGTGGGTTGAACCCCAAGACCTCCCGCCCTACATGAAGGTACCGTATCCTGAAAGATTGAAGAAGCCTCAACAGGATAAGCAGTTCAACAAATTCCTTGATGTCTTCCGTAAACTTCAGATTAACATTCCATTTGCGGAAGCCTTGGAACAGATGCCATCATATGCCCGGTTTATGAAGGAACTTCTCACCAAGAAGCGGAGAATAGTGGATGAGGAAACGGTTGCTTTGACCGAGGAGTGTAGTGCCATTCTTCAAAGAAAACTACCTCCAAAGTTTAAGGATCCCGGTTCTTTTTCGATACCATGCACCATTGGGGGGATGACTGTAGGGAAGGCATTATGTGATCTAGGGGCAAGCATCAACTTGATGCCCCTCTCTATGATGAAGAGGTTGGGGATCAAAGAAGTCAAGGATACACGGATGTCACTCCAACTGGCCGATCGTTCTATAAAACATTCTTATGGGGTGGTCGAAGACTTGTTAGTAAAGGTGGACAAGCTTATATTTCCGGCGGACTTTGTAGTGCTTGATATGGATGAAGACGCCGAAATCCCTCTCATATTGGGTAGGCCCTTCTTGGCCACTGGGGGTGCCTTGATAGATGTGCGACAATGGAAACTCACTCTAAGGGTGCAAGATGATGAGGTAGTCTTCAATCTCTTTGAAGCAATGAAGCACCCTGCAGAGAGGACAGAAGTGTATCGTGTGGATATGGTGGATCCAACTGTCAAGGCAAAGGCAACTCGAGAAGCCCATGGTTCTTCACTTGCAAAAGTGTCGGTAAAATCCCATGATGGGGACAGTGAGGAAAAAGACCCTTTAGGGGATGAGGTCTATCTCGAGTGGTTGAAAGACATGGAAGCCTTACCGAGTCTCCCAGGGGAAGAATGTGCAAAGAAGGAGCTCAGCAACAAAGGCATGAAAAAAAATGGTAAAGCACCGAAGTTGAAAGGTGGCACAACCATGGTGGTCAATGCAGACAATGAGTTGATCCCAAAAAGGACCATCACGGGGTGGAGAGTTAATGCTGATTATAGAAGGATTCTGGACTTAAATGAGTTGTCCGGGAACAGCATGCGAGCATATGAAAGAGCAAAAGCCTACAGGAAACGGATTGAGGCATGGCATGGCAAGCAAGTGCTTTTTCTGAGTTAACCCTTAGGGGTGACTTGAGTCAGGCTCGGGACGTTAAACAAGCGCTTCTTGGGAGGAAACCCAAGCTAGGTATCCTTTGGTTTTAGTTCTGTCATTTTCATTTATATTATTAAAAAAAAAAAAGAGCTTGATTCGCCACGCGAATCCATAGTGGCCGCGCGAGACAGAAGCCCTGAATCTCAGAGGCTTGCTCACTTTTCTGTCTCGCGCCACGAGGTATACTGTCGCCTCGCGATTCTTGGCATCATCATCTGTTGGAATTCTAAATTCGCCTCGCGAGATACTACTCGCCTCGCTATTCTGGAAAGTGTGGAAACAGTGTTTCCAGATTCGCCTCGCGAGTGATCTCCCGCCTCGCGAATATGCAATTAAGGTTTTAATTTGCAGGAGTTCTTCCAGGATGCTAGGCAATAGAAGGGAGGCCGTGAGACCAATTGGATGAGGAGGCAACCATGGAAACTTGATCAGGGAGTATCCTCTCCTCTCCTCACTTTTGTTTTGTTTTTGTTTTTGCTTTTTGTTTTGTTTTTGTTTGTCACTCTTGAATAATTTGAGAAGATCAAGAGTTTTTGTATGAATAGTGTGTCGGCAAGTTTGTTGGATTTTAATTAAATTGAGCATAGATTGATTGCATGAATTATTTTGACCATTGATGATTTTCCCCCTAGGTTCTGATAGTAGAAAAGTTGATCCCCATGTGAAAAAAATTGAAAACTGAACTTGGAGAATTTTATTGTGATTATTTGATTTATGATAAGTTTGGGGTGAGGGGAGTGCACACACTAGGAATCGTATCTCGGTCAAACAATTTGCAAAATGTCCAGGTGAGGATTAGAGCCTCCAACTTTGTTTTTGATTGTGTGAATCACTGTTAAGTTGCACTTTCCCGAATTTGCTTAAATCTCTTCATGGTTTGCATGTTTATACGTTGCATCAAATGATTTAGGCAATTTTCTTTGAATAACTACTTGGCCTAAAAAGAACCAACCCGGATGCATGTTCCCTAGTTAACCACATTGAGCCTAATTAGCCTATTGTTTCTTGATGACCCTATATTACAAGCCAAAATCTGGAAAACCATGTTAACCCAATCTTAGGATTAGGAGAGCATGGAAGTGTAGCAAGAGAAGGGTTGTGGGAAACTAAGTTTGGGGTGGCTACAAGGTGATGTGTCATATTGGGGTGAGAAAAAGAAAAATCAAGGTTGAAACCCAAGGCAATGAAAAAAAAATGCCAAAGGAAAAGGGGCAAAACAGAAAAAAAATAGCAAGGAAAAGGCTGTAGTCACCCGGAAAAAAAAAAAGAAAAATGGAAAAAGGAACTTGAGTGGAAGATGTGTCAAATGCTCATGCTCTCTTAGTTCATAGGGACTTAAGCCTAGTATCCATGAATATCCTACCCTCAGCCAGGCCCCATTACAACCTTTATAAGACCTTCTGATGTTGCATGCATGTTTTCGTGGGAACCATTTTTGAGATGAAAATCAAATTCATGGGAAGTGCTCTTGATATGTGAAATTGAGGGAAAAGTTGATAGCCTAGATGAATTTGAGCGAATGAGTGAAATTTTACATACCCTTGTGAGGAAGGCAGTTGTTTGAAATTGATGATTTTCCTTTTGTGTGTGACCCCGATCCTCAACTTAGATTAATGATTGCATGAATGATGAAGTTCTCAATTGTTTAAAGTAAATGAATGTGGGGGTTACGTTAATGTAGGGGGGAAATCATTGGAGAAAAACTGTTTTGAGTGCATGAAATTTGTGCAAAATCGATTGATTCCCTTAAGCTTGCCAAGTCTTGAGTCGTTTTTGAGTTTTAGCTTGCTTGGGGACAAGCAAGGTTTAAGTTTGGGGTGTTTTGATAAGCCTTTGGCTTATCTAGTTTTATAACTAGATGGACTGCGGTTTTTGTGCAAATTATTCGAGTTCAATCTCGTTTTCGCCCAAATTTGGCCTTGTTTTGTTCCTAAGTAGACTTTTACTCGTTCTAGGCATTTTTAGTAGTTTTTAGTATATTTTGAATAGAATTACGCTTTTTGTGTCTTTTTATTGTTTCAGGTTAGAAGTGAAGCTCCGGGAGTCAAGGAAAGTCAAGAAATAGTGGAAATTGCCATTCTGGAGATGCTCGCCCCGCGAGTGGATGTTAGCCTCGCGAGTCTGAAGATCAGCTAAGCAGCAACGTCATCAATTCTGTATCGCCCCGCGAGAACATTATCGCCTCGCGAATCATGAAGACCTGCAAGACAGAGACCATCACGTCCTAGCCGTGATGAAGGTAACGGCTGTGACAGATTAAGGTTTGAAGTCTCGCCCCGCGAAAGGAAGATCGCCCCGCGAGAGTTTGAAGACCGTGGAAGATAGAGACCATCACGGCCTAGCCATGATGAAGGTCACGGCTGTGACAGATTGAAGTTGGAAGACTTGCCCCGCGAATATACTCTCGCCTCGCGAGAATCCAAAATTGAAAGCGCGCCAAAACTAATGTTCGCCTCGCGAAAGATGGTTCGCCCCGCGAGCGGCCGAGAACCAGAATCCCTATTTATAGGCTGTTTCATATCAGATTAGGGGATCCAAGTTTTTCCACTTGCTTAGAACAGTTTAGTTACGAATCCTTGTTTCTTTTGGAGCTGCGTCTCCCTTTTTCTTATTTTATTTTATTATGGAGATTATGTCGGATTGTTTGTGCGTTGTCACGGGCATGAGGAACTAATCCCCTCGTCCGAGGGATCAATGAAGCCACCCATGGCGGTGTAGTGTTCATGTGATGTATGTCTTTCTCCCTTGTATCAATTTATGTTTTCCAATTCTGTTTTGATTGCGTTGATCATATGTATTGCGTGATTAACTAGTTAAACGTGTTTGAGGCCGAACAGCGATTCGCGTTTTAGAACTTGGATTGGAATCACTAATTGAATAATGAGCACGACAGTGGATTTAGGAGATTAGTGCAACCTTATAGGGAACAAGAATTAATAGAATTCGAGATTAGGATTATGAGACCTAGTAAGTAATTAATCCAATCGTCGAATACGGCCTATTGAGCACGACAGTGGATATAGGAGAAATTGGCGGTCCCGGTTGACATCGTAATTGAACTTAGGGAGGAATTCATCATCACTTGGGTACTATACATGATTGGGTAGGTGGATTTGAGACCTTGGATATTTTAATTTCTAATTTTAAAACCTTAGCTTTATTTAATTTGTTATTGAATTGCGATCTTAATCTCTCCCTCTCAACCACTTTCTGTAACTTGACCAAACTTATCGGATTTCCCGCGGATTAGTCGAATTGGTAGCCCAATCCCTGAGTTCGACCTCGGTAATTACATACCGTGTTTATTTTATTACTTGCGACGACCCGGTACACTTGCCGGTGACTCAACAGTAGCCGAACCAGGATAAATCGGTTTGCGTGTTCTTCTCATCTCTAAACTCCATATACTTGTTATATGAACTTGTGTGTTGTGAATGAGTTTTAAGAATACTTGTTAACTTGAATCTTTGATCTACAATCTGTGTTAAACTTGTTATTACTTCTTATAATTCTTCTTAACATCATCACTTGTTCCATAACCTGATTCTTGGGAATTAAAATTGAGTGAAAACCAATTTTCTTTAAAGAAACACTATTTTGCTTTAAATTGTTGAAAAAGTTTTCAATATCTCAATTCACCCCCACCCCCCCTCTTGAGATCGTAGCCACTACCAACAATATCGATCATAATAATCAAGAAAATTATAATTTGACAAGAATACCTATCATATCAATCAAGTAATATGTTTGCAAAAAATTATAAATAGCACCATTTTTAAATTGTGAGATGTGACTCTTTTTTAATTCATGGGGTTTTGTAACGTTTTTTCAGAAATCCATAAGCACCTCTTTCTTTCTCTCTATATATATTTTCCCCTTTTTTTTCTTTCAAGTATTGGAGACCAGTGGAAAAAGAAGTATTCAAATCAGAGGCATCATGCTTAGGGCTAGACACATAACTGATACCCGGCCTAAACCCGAAAAATCGAAGCAGAAAACAAGGGAATGGGTGGGTCGATTCGGTCCACGGGTCTGACGGGTTGAAAATTCGGTTTGAAATGAGTTGTATTGGTCGGTCTCGGATTGGCAATTATTTTTTTTCAAAAATTATCGTAACCGACCGAACATTCTCTTAATATTTCAAATTTCAATACACTCTCATTAGTGATTTGTCATTTTCGAGATACTTCCAGATACTAATTAATAAATTATGAACCAAATTACCCATTCCAAGAAACCCCATTAAATCCATTAATTTATTTCATTCTCGTTTCTAGTTCCCACTTCCCACCTATCTTAACAGTTACCACCACCCTTTTCACCATTACACTTCTTCTCTTCTGTTCTTTCATCTCTGAGAAAGAAACCCTAGACTCTATCCCTCCCCCCTCTCTCTCTTGACTAGCAGTCCAGCACCATCAACCCCTAGTCGCCACTTTGCTTCCATCAACCCTAGCGCACTTTCTTCCATCTCTCATCCTCTCTTGTTCTGCACCATCAACCACTGTCATCGCGAAGCTTGCACATCCTCTCTCTGGAACCGTGCGAAAACCATTGCTACCACCATCGTAGATCTGCACAACCACCGAGCCCAATCCCACGCTCTGGTCCAGCCCCACCACACGAAATGGAAGATTTGGCCAAGCCTCATCTGGGACATATCTGCGAGGTGGAAAGATCTGTGAACAAGGGGCCATATCCGTGAAGAAGACGATCTATTATGAAGTGCGAACAAAGATCTACAAAAATGATCACACCTTTGTCTCTCTACCATCATCTCTATTGATGTATGTTCAGATCTGCGAAGTATAAGTTTTTTTATTTGAAAGTATCATCTTTTTTGTAAAAAGTTTGAATCTTTGTGGTTTATTTCTTGTTCCTCTTCTTGTTTCTAGGTTTATGGGTTTGTCTCTTTATTTTTTACATTTTTTTATTTGTTGAAAACCGTCAAAATCGACCATCACTCGCCATCCGATCAAACCGTCCTCCAAACGGACTGAAACGGGCTACATATTTTCATAGTCGGTTTTGGTTGGTTTTGGATTTTTTGGCACGAAACCTACCGTTGTCCACCCCTAATCATGCTTATTAGAGACTAGTTGTTTATTGATTTACGTAGATCGATAGATATAAAAAGTGAAGGCCCACATTCGTCCATGAAAAATTTTAGGGACCCACTTTTAGTCATTCAAAAATATATACTAATCATTTAGTCCCTCAAATTTTTAAATCGGGACACATTAGTCCATAGATTATCTTCTGACGTCCATTTACTTACCTGCGTGTTCCATTAACCATCCTACTTGACCCGTTATGGTCTTGCGTGACTTATGACGAATTTCCTCTGTGAAAGCGATAAAAAGGTAAAAAAAAAAAATGTGCACAATTTTAAAATTCAAATATTATAAAATTATGCACTTTTTCACTCTGCATTAATTTTTCATGGCGGAAATTCATCATAGGTCATGCAGTACCATTAATGGGTCAAGTAGGATGGTTAATGGAACACATGGGCAAGTAAATGGACATCAGAACTAGTTCTAGGGACTAATGTCTCCTGGGTTGAAAATTTGATGGACTAAATGATTAAAAAAAATTTTGGGACTAAAAGTGAATCCCAAAATTTATGAGGGACCAATTTGGGCCTTCACTCAAAAATAAATGTTAAGCAGAGGCAGAGACGACTGAAAGATAAAAGTGTAGAGATGGCCGAAAGAGAAGAAATGAGAGAGAAAAAATTTCCAAGGGTTTAGGTGGGATTTTGGAATGGAATTGGTATTCATATATTCGACTAAAAAAGTCACACAAAATCCATTCTACAAAACATTCTATCCAAGTTAGGAAGCTTTTGAATACCAGAAGACAATTAGTAAGTTGTTAAAAGTCTTGATTAAATACCGCTAGATTTGGACACCCTCTTTAAAAATCTTGATGTACTGGCCGAGGTGGTAGACTCGGACACCGAGCATGGAGACTTGATCTCCCAAAAACGTAGGAAAGATAAGCTTAGAAGATAACACTTACCTATGCTTAGCTAACAACCTAATTTCAAATATAAGAGATAGATCTCATCTATCATATGTCGAGAAGTTGGCTTAAAAGATAAGAGATAGGAAGAGATAAAACTAATCTTTAAGAGATATGGGGATCCTATTATAAAAATAGGAGAACCCTAAGAGAAAGACTCACTTTGGCTAACCTATGCGAATCACCCTTAAGCGTACTTGAGGAACTAGCTGAATCAAGAGATCGCAAAGAATCCTTGCTCATTGGTATTCGTCATATACAAGATTAAGGGATTGACTTCACCATATGATCGAGGGTTAAACAAGAACAACGTTCGCTTTGATTCCCTTTGGGATACGTAGGACCATAATACAATATTCTGTCAAGCTAAAATCTAAAACAACCTTTGTATTCATCCTCGGTTATACGCACTCCGACTAGGATCGGCCTCTAATTCAAAATGAGGCAAGGATTATTTTCTCACTCTAATATTTTGGATTCTAGGTGTTTAGGTCTTAGATAACTAGAATAAATTGTTAGAAGTTGAAAATATGAAACAAAATCCTCTAACTTCTAAGGTTGGGGTTTCGGCCTTGAACATAAAAATAGGTTAAAAAATTTATTTGGGTTCCAACCCTTGGATTATAAAAGTATAAGTATCTAAAAGCATAAAAACCATAATCTTATAGCTCATCAACATTTTGAAACATTTTTACATAATCTTGGAAGAAATAGATCTAAGACTTGAAATAGATAAAACTTGATGAAACTTAAGATTAGTTGAGGATTAGGAACATAGAAACCCTAAATAGTTTAGATCTAACCTCATTTAAGTTAAAAAAATTGAACAAAACCTCCTTTGTCCATTTAGACATAGGTTCGGCCTCTTTACAAAAATAGGGGAGGAAAATTTTGCTTGATGTATGCTCTTACATAATGAAAGTAGAGATCATAACTAGATCATAGAAATTGGTTTCACATTTTTATGAGTTTTCTACAATTTTCTAGAGATTTTAGAAGCTTATAGATCTAAGAATATCAAAAGGATGAACATGGCATAAACTCAACAAATAAGTGAAGATAAGAAATTAGATGAGTAAGAAGAAGAAGAAGCTTTACCCTTGGAGCTTGAAGGAAATGAGTGAAGATGATGAATTCTTAAAGGAAATCAATGGAGTTTTGAAGTGAAGAACTTGGTTATGTGAGTGTAAAGTGTGAAAATGAAAGAAAATGAGTGTTTAGATAGAGGGAGAGAGAGAAAATGGCGTGTGGGAGAAGGAGAGTGAGGGACTTGGGCTCCAAGTTTTGCTAAGATGTGTTTGGTTGGAGAAAGTGAGAGAAAATGGGTTTTTGGATTAAAATACATTATATTCAAAAAGTGTAATGATGGTTACTTTATGATGTGACATTTGACTCACATCAACATGTCTCTCCTTTTCCAACAAGTCACATTGGTCATTTCAGCTCCCTATCCTGCTTTGTTGTGTACCCGGTTAAAGTTTCCGATCGTAGTTTTCGACGATTTCACCCGGATAAAATATTATGTTTTAATTTCGAACGTAAAATTTCCAAAATTACTAAATTCATTGGAAACACGACAAAAACACTAACCATTTCGTTCACAGGTCAAAATTAGGTTTTCTGCTCAGTAAACTTTTACTGTCAGTGAAAACGCAGACCGGGTTTTGTCCGAATTTTCAACCCGAAATTTTAGCGTAACCTTCTACCATAAAGTAGACTATGAATAAGATTTTATTTTATTCAAAAGAACTTTCTAACTCTCATATTAAAATATAATTAATTATATTTTAATGGGTTGAACAACATAATTAAAATCAGGTTGTTACATTACTACCCCTCTTAAAAGAAAATTTCGTCCTCAGATTTTACGTACCTTAGATAAGATGTGGATATTGTTGTTGCATATCCTCCTCACGTTCCTAAGTAGCATCTCCAGTAGTTTCATCCCATACGACCTTAACCAAAGGAATTTGTTTACCACGAAGTTCCTTAATCCGTCTTTCTGCTATTCTTACAGGTAGAGCCTCATACTCTAGATTCTCTCGCGGTTGTATAGACTCAAATTCAATAACATGAGAAGGATCATAATAGTACTTTCTTAACTGAGAGACATGAAAGACATCATGAAGGTTAGAATGGCTGGGTGGTAAGGCAATTTGGTAAGCTACTGGACCAATTCTTTGAAGAATATGAAAAGTTCCAATGAATCAAGGAGTAAGTTTTCTGGATTTGATAGCCCTTCCAATTCCAGTTTTCTGAGTAACTTTAAAAAACACGTGATCGCCTTCCTGGAATTCTAATGGTCTCCTCCTCTTGTCACTGTAGCTCCTTTGCCTATCCTGAGCTTCCCTCATCTTTTCCCGTATCTTCCTGACTTGTTCCGTAGTCTGTTGCTCCACATCTGGACCCAAAACTTGGTTCTCACCAGTCTCATACCAACATAACGGGGTCCTACACTTTCATCCATACAAAGCCTCATATGGTGCCATTCTGATACTACTATGGAAACTATTGTTATAAGTAAATTCAATCAATGGTAAGAACTCATCCCAACTGCCAGTGTGCTCCAACACACAAGCCCTCAATAGATCCTCCAATGACTGAATTGTCCTTTCTGACTGTCCATCAGTTTGGGGATGATAAGTAGAACTCATCCTCAACTTTGTTCCCAAAGCATTTTGCAATTGTTTCCAAAATCTAGATGTGAATATAGGATCTCGGTCTGAGACAATACTCGATGGCACACCATGCAATCTAACAATTTCTTTGATGTAAATTTGAGTCAACCTTTCCAAATTATAACTTTCACCAATAGATAAGAAGTGAGCACACTTCGTCAACCTATCAATGATGACCGAAATCACATCATGCTTCTTAGGAGTTCGTGGTTATCTGACCACAAAATCCATAGCTATGCTATCCTATTTCCACTCTGGGATATCTAAAGATTGTAATAACCCTGCTGACTTTTGATGTTCAATCTTAGCTTTCTGAGACACCAGACAAGATAAAACATACCCCGCTACTTCTTTCTTCATCCTTGTCCACCAAAACATTTTCTTCAAATCCTGATACATCTTTGTGGATCCAGGACGAAAACTCAACTTACTCTTATGTGCCTCCTCTAAAATCATCTTCCTAAGTTCGACACCCTCTGGCACACATATTCTATATCTAAACCTTAACACACCATCTGTTCCTCTACTAAACTCAAATTTTAACTTCATCGATTCCTCTTCTTACTTCCTGGAGGTATAGATCCTGAACTTGTTTATCTTTAGGATCTTTCATAAAATCACTACTAATAGTGATCATACTTAAGCAAATCTAATTCTCAACTAATTCCATTCCTAAGTTCAAATCCCTAAACTGTTCAAGTAATTCTAACTCCTTAACCATCATCTCAAACACGTGCAAGGACTTCCTGCTTAAAGCATCCGCTACCACATTTGCCTTCCCAGGATGGTACAATAAATCAAAATCATAATCTTTGATAAACTCCATCCATCTTCTCTGTCTCATATTCAATTCTTTTTGATCGAATAGATACTCCAGGCTCTTGTGGTCACTGATGACATTAAACTTTGCTTCATACAAAAAGTGTCGCCATATCTTTAATGCAAACACTATGGCTGCTAAATCCAAATCATGTGTCGGATAATTTCTGTCATGAAGTCTCAACTGTCTGGAAGCATAAGCCACAACTCTTCCCCTTTGCATCAGGACACAACCTAAGCCTTGGTATGATGCATCACAGTATACGTCAAACTGTCCTAGCAGGTCTGGTAAGATCAACACAGGTGATGTAGTCAACCTATCCTTCGGTTTTTGAAAACTTTGTTCACATTTGTCTGTCCATACAAAAGCTATATTTTTCCTCGTTAACTGCGTCATAGGCAACACAATCTTCGAGAATCCCTCTATGAACCTCCGATAATATCCAGCTAGTCCTAGGAAACTCCGTACTTCACTTACTGACTTAGACTGTTCCCACTTAAGAACTGCCTCTACCTTAGCTGGATCTACGGCTATTCCTTCTTGGTTAATCACATGACCTAGGAACCGAACTTCCTCAAGCCAAAACTCACACTTGGAAAGTTTGGCATAAAGTTGCCTATCCTTCAAACCTCGCAACACCAATCTCAAATGTTCCTCATGCTCTTCCCATGTACGAGAATATATAAGAATGTCGTCGATGAACACAACAACAAACTTATCGAGGAATGGTCTGAAAGGCATAACTAAATACTCATAGTGCTCGTACCTCGTCCTAAAAGTCGTCTTGGGTATATCTTCCTTTCTTACTCTGATCTGATGGTACCCGGATCTTAAATCAATCTTAGAGAACATTGCTTCTCCTTTCAACTGATCCAACAGATCATGTATCCAAGGCAACGGATATTTATTCTTGATTGTCACCTTATTCAACTGCCTGTAATCCATGCACAACCTCGCAGTTCCATCATTCTTCTTAACAAATAACACCGGTGCTCCCCACGGTGAAACACTCAGTCTGATAAACTCTTTTCCTACATGTCATCCATTTCTTCCTTCAACTCCGCCAACTCAATCGGTGACATCCGATAAGGTGCTATAGATATAGGCCCTGTACCTGGTATGAGATCTATAGTGAATTCCACTTCTCTTTCCGGTGGCAAACCTGGAATGTCTGGTTAACTTCAGGAAACTCTCTCATAATAGGCATATAATCTATGCTGGGAGTCTCATTAGCCTTCACTGCGAAAAGCATCACAAACTATTGAGAGTTGTCACTCCTCATAGAAACTCCTTCATTGGCAGATGCTATACTGTAAGGTTCAAGAAATGATAAAGTCTTGCTAGAACAATCTAGCACTACATGGTTAGCCGAAATCTAATCCATGCCAACAATAACATCTATCTGTTGCATAGGCAAACATATAAGGTCTACAATGAATGTCCTATTCTCAATAATGAAAGGACACTGTAAACAAACAGACATAGTAGTCAAAGGATTACTGGTTGGAGTAGATACTGTAAGGGTATACGGTAATTCGGAAACAGTTAAGTTCAAATGATCCACACACTCATGAGAGATAAAAGAATGCGTAGTGCCTGAGTCAAACAATACATTCGAGAGTCTACCAGCTATCTGTTGATTTGGCTTCAAAGGCTAAAGAGGGGGGGGGGGGGGGTTGAATTGAGTTTTCAAAAATTCTTCCTTCTCAAAAACTTTACTTTTCAAATTATAGTTGCCTCAGCATCTTTTACAAAAACAGTGAAGGGCTTTTTATGAAATCTTGAATAGAAGGTGATGAAGTAAATCAGTTCAGAAAGATAAATCAATTCAGGATCGTACAGGTATTAGATACAGGCCTTAGTCAGTCAATAACTGAAGTTACAGTATATCAGTTTCAGTTATCAAGAACAGTTTTAATCAACTCAGTTTTGAACAATTAATAACTCAAGATTGATTGCAGTAATACTCTGGTTTTAATTCAAATTAAACAGATCAATAACTGATATCAATTAAAAACTTAGAACATCAAGATCACAGTTATATGCCCAAGACAAAAATTAAAGAGTTTGAGTTTAGAGATACCACACAACCAAATTTATCATGGTTCAGTCACCACCACTGTGACCTATATCCAGTCCCCACTCCACCCGTGGGTTTTCACACACTAACACAACAAGCTTTAGCCAGGTAGCTTGAAAAACCTTTACACCACAAAGCACTCCTTCACCTCGAGATACCACACTCTTGTGAAGAGCCTCAATGTTCTTCCTTAGGGATACCTCACCCTAATCACACAGAGAGACTCCCTCTCTCTTTACAATCAAATAGAACAAAAAGATTGATTCCTAAACTCTCAATAGTCAGATATACAAATTGAAGTTCTTATGAGAATTGAAACACTTTTTTTCACAATGAAGCTCAAGCAAGAAGATGAATGATTTTCACAATTGATCTCTCAAATTGATTTTTTAAAATTTCTGATTTTGTTTGATATGTTAAAAGTGTTCCTTTGATCCCTCTATATATTAGAAACAAGTTATAGTCGTTGGGATCAATTAAAACATATTTGGGTCTAATAACAGAATCTTTTTTATTGATTCTGGTTCTTGAACAAGGGTTGAGTACAGGGCTGTATTAACCAATTTCACACCGATGGTCTTGAACTTGGTTAATCCATCAGTACATCCATTCAGTACATCTATGTATTAATGAACATCAGATTTTCCTGAAACTTGAATACACGCATACATACCATATGTACGGGGCTATATTCAGTTAACCATTTATAACTAATCTGATTTCATATTGTGCATAGGTGTTACTGAATCATGAACCTTAAATTCATTTGCCGATTCTGATGGCAGACATACATCCAATGATTACATGGTTGTACCTGACAAATAATTTTCTTATTTCCAAAAATCATTTTCATTAACAAAAACTTATTCCTTTTAATGCAGGTTATGAAAATTGATTTTCTTCATGCATCTTTTTAGTTGAGCTATCTTGTGACTAAGAGATTTCTTTCTCTTACAAATCATCTAAGACTTAAATCTAAAATTCTCTTTTAAGCTTGGTCTTGATGATCCTTTGATTTTTGACTTTGCTCTTTTGATTTCTACATGAAGCTCCTTGATTCCTTCAAGTTCTTCCTTGAATATTTTCCTTGAATTTGCTTAATGAACTTGTTGATCACTGCTTGATACCTGTCTTTGCAATTTGACACTAAAACACTTGCACACACATTAAATTGTATTTGTCATATATAAACATCTCTAAGTCATTGAGTCTTACAAACTCCCCCTTTTTGATTATGAAAAATCTTCTAACAAATTATAAGATCAGAGTATAAGTGTAGTAGAAGCTAAGTGTTTTTGACAGATTTATTTCATGGTATCAGAGCAAAAAAATATATTATCAGAGAAGAATTTGATTTACTCCCCATTAATCATGTAGGCTTATAAGCTCCCCTTTGATTTAATCCCCATTAATCATGTAAGCTTATAAGCTCCCCCGCAACACATGCATGTATAATTTGTTATTATTCCCTTTCTCTATATCATACTTTTTCCTTCCCCTTTTGGCACTATAAAAAAGGTAAAGAAAATAAACATTCAAAGCAATAGAGAAGGCAAGCATTTAAACATTCAAACATAGCATATAAAATTGTTCATGATAGAGGGATAGGTGATGGGCTCCGGCAAGCGTACCGGATCGAAGTAAGTAATAATAAAATGGTGAAAAACCGAGTATCGAACTCAGGGATTGGGAAACCAAGTGTCACTTCACAAATTAAACAACTGTTTTAGATTAAGAAATAGGTTTGAAAAGATTTCAAAGAAAATAAAAAAAACAATAAAAGAAATAAAATGTTTTTCGGTTTTTTAAATATGAAAAGAGGTTTCCAGGAATTAGGTTGCCAACAAGACCGCTCATGCTACTAAATTGACTACCCCTCTTGTTAATTATCAAAATTTGCTTTGAAGGCAAATTTATACTAAATAAGTTAATGATCCCTCTCGGGTTACAAGAACCGTGCCCAATTAAACCAACCCCTACTCTCGTGGTAATTGAATTTAAATTGAACCCTTTAAGTTTTTGACAATTCGTGAACCCTTGAAGGACCGCTTCTAACTCTCGTGATTTAAGTCCTAAGTTTAATTCCTATAGATCCAATACCTAAGTTCACCGCTAGGTTCCTCCTTAGAGTATCTATGACATGCAAATAAGTACGCACCAGATTCACAAGTAATTCATGCAATAGGAATTAAATCGAAAGCAAATTGAAATTGACAAAAACTAAAACGTCAATTCATAGCATAAAACAAATATTGGGCATAGCCCCAATCCCTAGAAACAAAAAGACTACTCAAGCATTGCCATGGTCATGGCAAGCTTGATTAACAAAAGCATAAAAGAAAATCTAAGAGAGAAGAAGAAATTGGAGAAGAAGAGAAATCCTAGTTTTTTTGCCTAAGGTAGCAGCCCAACTCCCCTATTTTCGAGCCTCTAGGTCCTATTTATAAGGTAGGGTAACTTGAATCCCAAGGAATTACAATAATCAGATCAAATCAGTTTTTAAAATCCAAATATTGCGCATCACGACTGTGATGCCTGTCACGGCTAGGCCGTGACGGATTCTGACTTGGGAAACTTGGCTCTGATGGCCTGTCACGGCCGTGATGGCCATCACGGCCTGACCGTGACAGGTTCTGACTTTTGTGTACTTTCCTTTTCAGCCTTGTTCGATCATGGTCGTGATGGCTGTCACGGCTAGACCGTGATGGGCTCTGTTTGGCTCAGTTTTCTTACTTTTTCAAGCTCCATCTTCATGCAAGCTCCATCATGGTTGATCATGAGCATTTTAATCTTCATATCCAAATCAATATCTCAAAATTAATTGTCAAATCTTATCATATCCTTTGTTGTTGTGATAGGCAATTATTATCCAAATCCAATTTGATTTGGATCCAATCTTTTATCTCAATGCCAATTGAATTATCTTTTAATCATAATAATTCAAATCTAAATTGATTTGGATTCAAATCCGTCATGTGGGCCCTTGCAATTTACTTGGCAATCTTCAATTTACTTTCAATCCTTCTTCTTTGTCCTCTCCTAAAAATAAGAAAATATCATAAAATTAATAAAAATCTAATTAAATGCACACATTGACTCTAAAATAACCAAAATAGGAAAACAAAGTCTAGTTTGGGCTAAATTAAGCATTTAACAAAATTTAATTGATGATATCCGCTCTAAAATAATAGATAAAATATCATAAGCCAGCGGATTATCAAACACCCCAAACTTAAACTTTGCTTGTCCTCAAGCAAACTAAAGCTCAAAAAGACTCAAAACTTGGCAAGCTCAATGGACTCAATCAAACTTCACATAATCTTCATGCAATTTTACCAAAACAATTCCAATCAATGTTTCCCCCTATTTCGTTATAGTAATCCCCACATTCATTTACTTCAAACAAAGAGAATTCCATCATTCATGAAATTATGAATCAAAGCAAAGGGTTCGAGTTACACACAAAAGAGAGATCACCAATTTCAAACATTTGCCTTCCTCACAAGGGCATTTAATAATTCACTCATTCGCTCAATTTGTCTAGGATATCAACTTTCACTCAATTTCACATTTCAAGAGCACTTTCCATGAATTTGATTTTCATCTCAAAAATAGTTCCCACGAAAACATGCATGCATCATCAAAAGGTCTTTCATAGGTTGTAATGTGACTTGGCTAAAGGTAGGATATACAAAGGTGCGCGCTAGGCTTTACATCCCTAGGAATTAAGAGAGCATGAAACTTTTTACACTATTATTTTCACTCTAATTCCTTTTTCCATTTTTCTTTTTTATGCTTTGGGTGGCTACAACCTATTTCCTTTGACACCCTTTTATTTTGCCCTTTTTGGCATTTTTTATTTTTCTTTTTCCCTTTTGCCTTTGGCTTCAACCTATATTTTTTTATTTTTCTCAATCCAAAACAACATATTATATCCTTGTAGCCACCCCAAACTTAGTTTCCTTCAACCCTTGTCTTGCTAAGCATCCATGCTCTCCTAAATCCTAAGATTGGGTTAACATGATTTTTCCGGATTTTTGGCTTATAACATAAGGTCATCAAGAAACAATAGGCTATTAGGCTCAATGTGGCTAACTAGGGAACATGCATTAGGGATGGTTCTTTTTAGGCCAAGTAGATATTTCAAAGAAAATTGCCTAAATCATTTGATGCAAACATATAACCATGCAAACTATGAAGAGATTCAAGCAAATCCAGGAAAGTGCAACTTAAAAGTGATTTACACAATTTAAAAACAATGTTGGAGGCTCAAATTCCTCACTCGGACATTTTTTAGCAAATTATTTAACCGAGATACAATCCCTAGTGTATGCACCCCTTCACCCCAAACTTGTCATAAATCATGCATTCCAAACAAAAATTCTCAAAGTTCAATTTTCAATTTTTCATCGAGGATCAATTTTCAGATTTTCAAAACCTAGGGGGAATTCATCAAAAATCAATATATATCATGCAATCCATCTATGCTAAATTCAATTAAATTCCTTCAAGCTTACCAACACAAGACTCATACAAATATGACTCAAGTA
Source organism: Sophora flavescens (assembly GCA_030762895.1). Classification (NCBI taxonomy): domain Eukaryota; kingdom Viridiplantae; phylum Streptophyta; class Magnoliopsida; order Fabales; family Fabaceae; genus Sophora; species Sophora flavescens. The sequence continues at coordinate 185,978,000 of CM061065.1, forward strand.
AAGAAAAGCAAAATAATTAAAAAAAGAAGGGTTTAGAAAAACTCATTGAAGATGCTTCCACCCGGGTCCCATAGCCTATGGTAAAAAGACCAAGAGATGCCCAAGATGTAAGACCTTCCACCGGGATCCCATGGTTGTGGAGTGGAGATGGAAGAAGCAAGTGTGATGAGATTCCATTGACTTCTTTAAGTGATATGATGAGCTCACTTCCTCCTGGGTCAAATGGTAAGTCACCTACTCCAAGAATGGCCTTTATGTAATTAGTTTCTCCATGAAGTACTAGAACCATAACTTCTTGAGGTGATCTTAAAGCCTTTGCCGCTATTGATGAAAACTCCCAATTCTCAGGCAATGACTTGAACTCCAAAGTTGGTATTTTTACTAAGTAATGTGATAGACAAATTGTAGGAACCAACTTTGTAACATCCACATATGCATGCAAACCAACATACTTATCCAACTCAGAATTTTTAGGCTCCTCAATAGGAATGGTGAGAGAAGTATTTTCCACATGATTGACCCCTTTTGTCCCTTACAAAGGAACAATAGGAGATATTTCCTCCTTGCACTCCTCTTCATGATCCTCTCCTCTTGAATCATCTTCCACCACCACTTCGTCTTCATTCACGTCCGTGCTAGCAAATAGATTCTCTTCAATTTGAGTTCCATGTTGTTTTTCTGCTAGCAATTTAGAAAATTCACTAGCTTGTTCTTCTAACTTTTGAAAGTTGTTACTTAGCATCTCCGTTACCAGTTGAGAACGTTTCTTACGCATTTTGTGCCTTTGAATCATGCCACTAAATTCCTCCTTGCAACGCTCTATGCTCTGGATCAAATGTTGAGCATCTATATCCCAAAGTGACTCCAACACCTCGGGATCCAGCTTAATGTCTGGTTGTGGTTGTAAGGATGACAAATAGGATCTCCATTCCTCTTTGGAGTATATCTTCACGTGCTTATCAGTGATACCATCAAACACGATCCAATCAAGTTGATATTCCCAAGTTGGATAGTAACGATAGTCCATGTGTTTCATCAACCTTGCACAAACAAAACTCAAAAGAAAAGGTCAAATATATACAATTAAAAATTAAAAATTAAAAAGTCTAAAGTAGTTGCCTCCTTTGTTACTAATGATATTGGTATTGCCAATCCCCGGCAACGGTGCCAAAAACTTGATGGGCTCCGGCAAGCATACCGGATCGAAGCAAGTAATAATAAAACGGTGAGAAACTGAGTATCGAACTCAGGGATTGGGAAACCAAGTGTCACTTCACAAATTAGACAACTGTTTTAGATTAAGAAATATGTTTGAAAAGATTTCAAAGAAAATAAAAGAAACAATAAAAGAAATAAAATGTTTTTCGGGTTTTTAAATATGAAAAGGTTTCCAGGAATTGGGTTGCCAACAAGACCGCTCATGCTACTAAATTGACTACCCCTCTTGTTAATTATCAAAATTTGATTTGAAGGCAAATTTATCCTAAATAAGTTAATGCTCCCTCTCGGGTTACAAGAACCGTGCCCAATTAAGCCAACCCCTACTCTCGTGGTAATTGAATTTAAATTGAACCCTTTAAGTTTTGTGACAATTCGTGAACCCTCGAAGGACCGCTTCTAACTCTCGTGATTTAAGTCCTAAGTTTAATTCCTATAGATCCAATACCTAAGTTCATCGCTAGGTTCCTCCTTAGAGTATCTATGACATGCAAATAAGTGTGCACCAGATTCACAAGTAATTCATGCAATAAGAATTAAATCGAAAGCAAATTGAAATTGACAAAAAGTAAAACGTCAATTCATAGCATAAAACAAATCTTGGGCATAGCCCGAATCCCTAGAAACAAAAAGATTACTCAAGCATTGCCATGGTCATGGCAAGCTTGATTAACAAAAGCATAAAAGAAAATCTAAGAGAGAAGAAGAAATTGGAGAAGAAGAGAAATCCTAGTTTTTTTGCCTAAGGTAGCAGCCCAACTCCCCTATTTTCAAGTCTCTAGGTCCTATTTATAAGGTAGGGTAACTTGAATCCCAAGGAATTACAATAATCAGATCAAATCAGTTTTTAAAATCCAAATATTGCGCATCACGGCCGTGATGCCTGTCACGGCTAGGCCGTGACGGATTCTGACTTGGGAAACTTGGCTCTGATGGCCTGTCACGGCCGTGACAGGTTCTGACTTTTGTGTACTTTCCTTTTCAGCCTTGTTCGATCATGGTCATGATGGCTGTCACAGCTAGGCCGTGATGGGCTCTGTTTGGCTCAGTTTTCTTACTTTTTCAAGCTCCATCTTCATGCAAGCTCCATCATGGTTGATCATGAGCATTTTAATCTTCATATCCAAATCAATATCTCCAAATTAATTGTCAAATCTTATCACATCCTTTGTTGTTGTGATAGGCAATTATTATCCAAATCCAATTTGATTTGGATCCAATCTTTTATCTCAATGCCAATTGAATTATCTTTTAATCATAATAATTCAAATCCAAATTGATTTGGATTCAAATCCATCATGTGGGCCCTTGCAATTTACTTGACAATCTTCAATTTAATTTCAATCCTTCTTCTTTGTCCTCTCCTAAAAATAAGAAAATATCAGAAAATTAATAAAAATCTAATTAAATGCACACGTTAACTCTAAAATAACCAAAATAGGAAAACAAAGTCTAATTTGGGCTAAATCAAGCATTTAACAAAATTTAATTGATGAAATCAGCTCTAAAATAATAGATAAAATATCATAAGCCAGCGGATTATCAATAGGTGCAGGGACAAATCAAAAAGAACAAAAAACATCAGCCAAAATTACAAACCAAGGCATTTTACCTTTCAAAAACTAAGTTCTAATTCCTCTGAATTCCTTGAACTAGTTCTTCCTTTTTTATTTTCTTTTGTTTCGGCCTTTAGGTGATGGTTCAACAAGGGTGTTCTCAGCTTCCTTCACGTCAGCTTTCGAGGGTGAAGATCCAGTATTTTTGGTTCTTGCCATATTAGGGTTGGTTTGGGTACAAGAAGGATTAAGGTTAGCTCTGCTAGGGTTGCGGAATTAGGTGAAGAAAGAGTGGGTTTCAGAAGATTTGAAGTTTTTAAATAAGATTCTATATCGGCGTCGTCTTCAATCCATAGGGCTCGTAGTTGAAAATAAGCGAATCCATCTTGCCACGTCAGCAAACGGAAGTACTAAAACACAGAGTAACCTAGTAGACGAGCTCCATATGCCACGTCATTGGACGGAGCTTCTCATTAAGGTCTTAGCAAGTCCAAACACTTGTGTGGATGAGCAGACTTAGAATCTTGTGTATTTTGAGTTTATCAGACTAAAAACACAGGGGATCCATTCCTGATCAAATCTATTTCTTATGAAACTCTCTTCTAATCATTCATAGATATTCCAAATCAAATCATACAAGAATCAGAGCATATTTACACAAAGATACAACCATATAAACAGTTTCTTTAGAGATTAGATATAGGATTGATCAATTATGCCCAATTATCTTCTAATGAAAAAGAAGCTTTCCTTGTTCAAGGGCTTGGTAAAAATATCAGCAAGTTGTTAGTTGTATCAACATATTCAATCTCAATTTCTCTACTTTGAATATGATCTCCAATGAAATGATGTCTGATTTCTATGTGTTTAGTTCTAGAGTGCATTATGGGATTCTTAGTTAGGTTAATTGCACTTGTATTGTCACATCTAATAGGAACTTGGTTTAGTTGCACACCATAATCAACTAATTGTTGTTTCATCCATAAAACCTGTGCACAATAGCTACCAGCTGCTACATATTCAGCCTCTGCAGTGGATAAAGTCACACTAGATTGTTTCTTACTGAACCATGATACTAATGAGTTTCCTAGTAAATGGCAAGTTCCACTAGTACTCTTTCTATCTAGTTTACAACCAACAAAATCAGAGTCTGAATAGCTAATTAAAGTACATGTAGCTCCCTTGGGATACCATAATCCCATCTCTTTTGTTCCTAATAGATACTTAATTATCCTTTTAACTGCTGTTAAGTGTGATTCTTTTGGATTTGCTTGATACCTAGCACACATGCATACACTAAACATGATATCTGGCCTACTAGCAGTAAGACAAAGTAATGAGCCTATCATACCTCTGAATTTAGAAACATTAACAGGTTTACCTTGCTCATCCTTGTCCAAATAACAGGAGGTACTCATTGGAGTCGCCATCTCCTTAGCATTTTCCATGCCAAACTTCTTGATCAACTCATTGCAGTACTTGGTTTGGCTAACAAAGATTCCATTTTTAGTTTCCTTTATTTGCAGTCCAAGGAAAAAGTTCAGCTCACCCATCATTGACATTTCAAACTCACTCTGCATAAGACTTGCAAACTCATTGCACAAATGCTCATTAGTGGCACCAAAAATTATATCATCAACATATATTTGTACAAGTAAAATGTTGTGTGCCATTTTCTTAGTGAACAAAGTTGTGTCAACTTTACCTCTTTTAAATCCTTTTTCAATGAGAAAATTGCTTAACCTTTCATACCAAGCTCTAGGAGCTTGCTTTAAGCCATATATTGCTTTAGACAGTTCATAAACATGGTTAGGCAATTCATTATTCTCAAAATCAGGTGGTTGACCAACATACACTTCCTCTTGTATAAATCCATTTAAGAAAGCACTCTTAACATTCATTTGATACAATTTAAATCCCATTATGCAAGCAAACGCAAGTAGCATTCTTATATCTTCTAATCTTTCTACTAGTGCATATGTTTCATCATAATCTATGCCTTCTTCTTGGTTATACCCTTTGGCTACCAATCTAGCCTTGTTTCTTACAATTATACCATTTTCATCTAGTTTATTCCTAAAAACCCATTTTGTACCTATTACTTGACAGTTCTTGGGTTTAGGCACTAGTTTCCAAAGTTGGTTTCTTTCAAACTGGTTTAACTCATCTTGCATAGCCATCATCCAATGTTCATCAATTATAGCATCATCTACGTTATTAGGTTCTACTTGAGACACAAACGCCATATGATTACAAGCATTTCTAAGAGATTGTCTAGTAGTTACCCCCTTTGTAATTTCACCAATGATGTTATCAATTGGATGATTTCTGACAGTCCTCCATTCCTTTGGTAGGTCAGGCTGTTGTTCTGTTTGCTCCTACTGTAGTAATTCATTCTTTAAGCTTTCATCTTCTTCATTGTCCTGTTTCTCTTCTAGGAGATTTTTCTCAATTGAATCTGCAAGATCATCAATAATAGAATCCTTTCCCAACCTTTTGGGGATAGACTCGTCAAATGTTACATGCACAGATTCCTCAATAGTTTGTGTTCTCTTATTATATATTCAAAATGCTTTACTAGATAGAGAGTAACCTAGGAAAATTCCTTCATCAGCCTTTGCATCAAATTTTCCAAGATTATTCTTTCCATTGTTAAGAACAAAGCATTTGCAACCAAAAACATGAAAATGTGCTATATTTGGTTTTCTTCCTTTGTAAAGCTCATAAGTGGTTTTCTTTAAGATTGGTCTTATCAAGACTCTATTTAGCACATAGCAGGCTGTATTTACAGCATCTGCCCAAAAATGTTTTGGCAAGTTAGAGTCGTTCAACATAGTTCTTGCTGTCTCCTCTAATGATCTATTCTTCCTTTCCACCACTCCATTTTGTTGTGGAGTTCTAGGAGCATAAAAATTATGTTGAATGCCATGCTCATCACAAAAGTTTTCAAACACTTCATTTTGAAATTCTCCCCCATGATCACTTCTTATAGAAACAATTTTCATGTCCTTTTCATTTTACACAATTTTTGCCATTTTCTTAAATGTAGAAAATGAATCACTCTTATGAGATAGAAAATATGTCCCTGTATATCTAGAGTAATTATCTACTATTACCAATGCATACAAGTTACCACCAAAGCTTTTGGTTCTAGATGGACCAAATAAATCCATGTGTAAAAGTTGCAAGGGTCTAGTTGTTGAAACAATGTTCTTTGGTTTAAAAGAGACCTTAACTTGCTTTCCTTTTTGACATGCATCACATAGTCCATCTTTCACAAATTTTAGTTTAGGCAAACCAACTACAAGATCTTTACAAATCAGTTTATTCAAGTGGTTCATGTGAATGTGTGCAATTCTTCTATGCCAAAGCCAATTCTCTTCTTCTTTTGAAATAAGACAGCATGCAGTATTTGAAGAGATATTATCTAAATCAAGCATATAGATGTTATCTGTCCTATGTCCAATTAATTTCAAATTTTCATCATGCTGATTTTCTATTAAGCAACTATTGGAATTAAATTTTACCTTGAAGTCTTTGTCACATAGTTGAATGATACTTAATAGGTTGTGTTTCAGTCCCTCAACATATAGTACATCCTCAATGATTGTTGTTGAGTCACTTCCAATGTTGACAATGTCAAGTATTCTCCCTTTATTGTTGTCTCCATAGGTAACACTTCCACTTGACTTAGCGGTAAAGGAAGTGAACCTGGTTTTGTCTCCAGTCATGTGCTTGGAATAACCACTGTCAAAATACCATTTCACATTTTTGGCTTTCCAACACACCTACAAAACAGAATCATGTTTGTGTTTTAGATACCCAAATCTGTTTGGGTCCTTTTGAGTTAGTTGTAACAATAGTTCCTTTAGGAACCCATATATACTTAGATTTATTGTATGCTGATTTTCTGTATTGACATGTAGAAGTCGTGTGACCTTTTCTAGCACAAAAGTTGTATTTAACAAATGGTGTGTTTGATGTCTTAGGTGCAGTGTTGAGTCACCGGCAAGTGTACCGGGTCGTCGCAAGTAATAAAATAAACACAGTAAGTAACTACCGAAGTCGAACACAAGGATTGGGCTACCAATTCTACCAATTTGCATAAATTGGATATGTTTGGTCAAGTAACAGAAAGTGGTTGAGAGAAGAGAGAAAATAGGATCGCAAGTTCAAATCAACACGAATTAACAAATCAATTAAGAGTGAAAATCTGGATTAAAACGCCTAAGGTCACAAATCCACCCACCCAATCATGCATAGTACCCAAGTGATGATGATCCTCTCCCTAAGTTCAATTTTAATGTCAACCGGGACCCCCAAATTCTCCTAAATTCACCGTTGTGCTCAATAGGACGTATTCAACGATTGAGTTAATTACTTGCCAGGTCTCATAACTCAATAATCAAACTCGATTAAATCTTGTTCCCTATAAGGTTGCACTAATCTCCTACTCACTCTCGTGCAATATTCGATCAATGATCCCAATTCAAGTTCTAAACGCGAATTGCCTACTAAGCCTCATCAACGTTAACTAGTCGATCACGCATGCAAATGATCAACGCAATGCAATCAGAATTGGAAAACAAGAATTGAGTTAAAGGAGAGAGACATACATCACATTGAATTGATACACCGCCATGGGTGGTTTCATTGATCCCTTAGACAAGGGGATTAGTTCCTCATGTTCGTAACGACATACAAACAATCGGAATTCACCATAATTGGAAACAAGAAAAGAGAGTAGGGAGACGCAGCTCCAGAATAAGGATTAAAATAGATCTAAAACAGTTCTGCTCCAAAAGGTCTGTCTGGTTCTGTCTGCACTGCTTTATTTATAGGGAGGCCACGCGTCACGGCCGTGATGGCCATCACGGCCAGGCCGTGACGCGTTCTGGAATGGGCGCGCTTTCAAATCTGGATCATCACGGCCGTGAGCCTTATCACGGCTAGGCCGTGATCAGTTCTGCCTGACCTGTCACGGCCGTGATATGTATCACGGCTAGGCCGTGATAGCTTCTGTCTTCACCAACTGTTCTGTCACGGCCGTGAGGGGTATCACGGCTAGGCCGTGACAGCTTCTGACTTTTACCTTCTGCTCTACTTGATCATGGCCGTGATGGGCTCTGTCTGGCTCATAATCTTCACTTTTCAAGCTCTATTCCATCAAAGCTCCATCAAGGCTAATTTCTGCGCATTTTTCCTTAAATTCCTGCAAAACAACACCAAGAAACCGCTTCACCCGTTCCAAGGGAAAAACTAACAAAAATCAACTAATTATGCCTAAACTATATGAAAAATGCATGCGAAAGTGCACATGAAATATGATGTAAAATCACACTATCAAATCACCCCAAGCTTAAAACTTGCTTGTCCTCAAGCAAACATTAAGGCCAGAAGATCAAAAAGTATGGATAGTGTGATTTAGAACCCGAGTAGTAACTGATCCAAGTAATAGGCAATTCAAATAATTTAGCAAGAGACAATCAATTCAAGTCCAATTAGACGCTTAGGTTTCTTAGACTCATATTTTCACTGATTTGGGCACTCTTTCTCAGCTGAAAATCACCCCAAGCTTGTTCATTAGCTTGGCACTCTTTCTCACCTCACTCAAATGTTTAGGGATATATGACATTTCGCTCCATTTCCCTCAAGGAATGAATTCTATCATAGGCTTGACTATCAACCGAATCTCTACTGTATTAGTGAAAACAATTAAATATCATGAGGTCTTTGCTTTGGTTGTAACGGGGCCATGGGATTAATCGTTAGGTGGGGAAATCAAGGAAAGGAAATTTCATAAGGCTACACAAAACATCAAGCGTTGCAAACATGACCTTCTAAAATACCCCTTTTTTTGGGTTTTGATTCACTTTTCCACCTTTCTTTCTTTCCTTTTTTTGTTTTTATTTCTCACTTTTCTTTTGTCATCCCCTTCTCTATTTTTTTTTGTTTTTCTTTTTATTTTTATTTGAAAAGGGGAGATTTTCAATTCAGGAGAAATATTTTTCTGATTTTCTCATCACATACTTATTCAACTACCTTTTTACCCTTTTTGTAATACTTTAGAAGGTCCCATCAAGCATCATTCAACAATATAGTTCAAGGTACCAAGAAAAGTATTTCATTCTTTTAGGCTCAAAATTGGGAAACTAAGGGGTAGCATTTAGTCAATCAAAGCTCAGAAGGTCGGAAAAAATACCTAGAGCCTCAATCATTTTTAAAAATGTTTTCAAAAATTTTAAGCTTTGAAACGGTTTCAAGTCAAGTTCTAGAGAAATACAATCCGAGAGGAATGACACTCTAACACAAAGAATGGGGTAGATATAGTGAGTACCCCTTTGGCTCAAAATCTCACATTTTGTAGTTCAGAAATCAGTGAGAAAAACGAATCTACGGGACCACATGCTAGTTATCAACTATTAAAGATTATCTCAAGCATTTTCATTATTTGCCTTATCACAAGAATAAAAATTGGGTTCAACAATTCACTATCTCTATTTATTTGGCACTCAGTTATCACAATTGGATACATCATATCTAAGCAAAGGGCAATCGATTCGTGTGATCATGCAAAACTATCATGCAAAACTATATGAATGCAACATGAACAATTCAAATGCAAAATACCCCTACCCCAAGCTTAAAAATTTACATTGTCCCCAATGTAAACAATCAAGTCAGAGAGAGGAAAAAAATTGGAATGACTTACCAAGGCGGTAGCGGGTGTTGACTCTCATTCCAGTCAGAGACTTGTTGGGAAGTACATCACGGCCGTGAGCCTCATCACGGCTAGGCCGTGATCAATTCTGGTCCTCAGGGCTGGCCTGTCACGGCCGTGACCTCCACCACGGCTAGGCCGTGATGCTTTCTGCTCTTTAGGGTCTTTCTATCACGCTCGTGATGGGTATCACGGCTGGGCCGTGATCCTTTCTGGTCTTCATTTTTAGCTCATCACGGTCGTGACCAGTGTCACGGCCTGGGCGTGATGACTGCTGCCTCTGCTTTTTCCTTGTCTTCTTGCTCTCCCTTCCTGAAATCACTTGGCAATTTTATTAGTAAAAGAAAACTCTTGATCTTCTCAAATTATTCAAGAGTGAAATAAAAAACAACAACTACTAAGAAAATGAACATAACCAAAGAGAAGGGTTAAGAAACTTGGGTTGCCTCCCAATAAGAGCTTGTTTAATGTCCCGAGCCTGACTCAAGTCACCCTTAAGGGTTAATCCAGAAGAAGGTCTTGCTTCCCATGCCATGCCTTGGTCCGCTTTTTGTAGATATTTTCCCTTTCATATGGTCGCCTGCGGTTCCCGGACAACTCATTTAAGTCCAACAGCCTTCTATAATCGGCACGTACTCTCCACCCCGTGATGGTCCTTGTTGGGATCGATTTATTGCATTTATAGACCACCACGGTTGTGTCACCTTTCTTTGGGACCACATGAATTGGACTACCCCAACTACTATCCGAGATTGGATAGATGATTCCGGCCTCTAAAGGTTTAACCACTTCCTCACGCACAGCTTCTTTCAATCATTCTTTGTTGAGCTTTTCCCTTGCACCTTCATCCTCTGGGAGACTCGGTAAGGCTTCCCTGTCCTTTAACCAATCAAGATAGACCTCATCCCCCAAAGGGTCTTTTTCCTCACTATCATCATCATGGGATTTTACCAACACTTGTGCAAGTGAAGAACCATGGGCTTCTCTAGTTGCCTTTGCCTTGACAGTTGAGTCCACCATATCCACTCGATACACCTCCGACCTCTCAGCAGGGTGCTTCATTGCTTCAAAGACATTGAAGACCACCTTCTCATCTTGCACCCTTAGGGTGAGTTTCCCTTGTTGCACATCTATCAAGGTACGCCCAGTGGCCAAGAAGGGCCTACCCAATATGAGAGGGATCTCGGCGTCTTCATCCATATCAAGCACCACAAAGTCCGCCGGAAATATGAACTTGTCCACCTTCACTAACAAATCTTCGACCACCCCATAAGGATATTTTATAGAATGATCGGCTAGGTGGAGTGACATCCGTGTATCTTTGACTTATTTGATCCCCAACTTCTTCATCATAGAGAGGGGCATCAAGTTGATGCTTGCCCCTAGGTCACACAATGCCTTCCCTAAGGTCATCTCCCCAATGGTGCATGGTATAGAAAAAGAACCGGGGTCCTTCAACTTTGGAGGTAGTTTTCTTTGAAGAATGGCACTACACCCCTCGGTCAAAGCAACTGTTTCCTCATCCACTATCTTCCGCTTCTTAGAGAGAAGCTCCTTCATAAACCGGGCATAAGATGGCATTTGTTCCAGGGCCTCCGCAAATGGGATGTTAATTTGAAGTTTGCGGAACACATCAATGAATTTATTGAACAGTTTATCTTGTTGAGGTTTCTTCAATCTTTCAAGATATGGTACCTTCATGTAGGGCGGGAGGTCTTTGGGCTCAACCCACTTCTTTTTTCGGAACCCTTCATCTACAAGTTTTAACCTTCCCCCTTGCCCCGGTGCCTTATCACTTGCCAACTCCTCTTTCTTAGGTTGCTCTTCCTCAACATGTGGTTGTTCCGGGGCCTTGTCTTCCTGAGAACTAGTTCCATCCCTGTTAGATCCCAACACCCTACCGCTTCTAGTTGTTATGCCATTGCATTGGTTCTTAGGGTTGTTCTCGGTATCACCTGGGAAAGTGCCTGGGAGATGCTCATTTAGTTGCTTTGCGAGCTGAGCAACCTGCGTCTCTAGATTCTGAATTGCCGCCCCTGTATGAGTTGCCAACTTGTCAATGGCTGTGCTTGTATTGACTGACAACTTCTCAACTACTGCACTCATCTTCTCAAAAGCCAACTCCCAAGGTTGCCTTCCACCATCTGTTATTTGCAATTGATTAGTCCCTGGAAAAGCCTGCTGAGTATTGCGTTGATGGATTCCAATGTTTGGCCTCAGACCCTGTTGAGGTTGTTGTTGCCCGGCTAGACCACCACTAGCATTACTCCAAGCGAAACCCGGATGGTCTCTCCTCATATAACCCCTATTCTGATTCTGACTGTAATCATTCTGTTTGTTCCTCTGATAGTTGTTCTGGGGTACAGTGTCATAGAAATTATGGCATGAGTCCACATGTTCCTGAGAGAAGTTGAGCTGACAACTCTGAGTGTCATGATCTCCATTACAATTATCACAACCCGGAGGCATTCCCTCGTGTATCACATTAACCTTTTTGTTCCCAGACAGTGCCACATTCTGCATCTTCAACATTCTATTTTTCTCTAGAATGGCTTCCATTGTTGCAGAACTGACTCCACTTGAGGTTTCCCTACCACGGTTGTAATCATTGTACGACATCTTCTCCAATAATGCCCATCCAAGCTCAGCTGATAAATAGGAAAATGAACCGCCAGCTGCAGCATCACAGTTCATCTGGTAGCGCCCCCTTAACCCGTTAAAGAAATGTTGAACCTTGGAGACCGGGTCAAAGAATGCCGAAGGGCATCTTCTCAAGCGCACATTATACCTCTCCCAGGCTTCATTATAGGTTTCATCTTCTGTCTGCCTGAAAGATGTGACGGCAATTCTTGCTTGTGCCGCTTTCTGAGGAGGAAAATACTTGGTGAGGAACTTTTGGGCCATTTGCTCCCATGTTCTGATACTGTTCTGATCCAAGCTGTCAAACCAATCGCGAACGACATCGTTAAGAGAGAGGGGGAATAACCGCAAGCGAAACTCATCTTGAGTAACTCCTCTTGTCTTCTGCATGTCACAAGCTTCAAGGAAGCGAGTGATGTGTCTATGAGGGTCTTGTTTGCCACTCCCATCAAACTGATTCTCACGGATTTGGGCTGTGACACATCCTTCCACTCTGAAGGAATCAGTATTCAAGGTGCCCCTCACGATAGACGAAGCACAGTCATCCAGGTTGGGTAGATCGTACTCGAAGAGAGGCTTGTAACGAGGAGGAGGAGGAGGAGGAGGGTTTTCTTCGGCCATCCTCTCAAAATTAATTGCTTCAAGCCTCTTCGGTTCTCTGGCTTCCTTCCTTAATCACCTCTCGGTCCTTGTGATCTCTGAATCAAATAGCAAGTCTTCTTGTGAAAGGGTACCTCGCATACAAAAAAAAAGGCAAGACCAAGTGGAATAAAAGAAGTAGAGAGAAATAATAGGAAATAAATAAAAGACATAAAAATAAAAACAGTTTAACCAAATAATCAAACTTCCCAAAAATTAGGAAAATTGGTTGTGCCAATCCCCGACAACGGCTCCAAAAACTTGTTGAGTCATCGGCAAGTGTATCGGGTCGTCGCAAGTAATAAAATAAACACGGTAAGTAACTACCGAAGTCGAACACAAGGATTGGGCTACCAATTCTACCAATTTGCATAAATTTGATATGTTTGGTCAACTAAAAGAAAGTGGTTGAGAGAAGAGAGAAAATAGGATCGCAAGTTCAAATCAACACGAATTAACAAATCAATTAAGAGTGAAAATCTGGATTAAAACGCCTAAGGTCACAAATCCACCTACCCAATCATGCATAGTACCCAAGTGATGATGATCCTCTCCCTAAGTTCAATTTTAATGTCAACCGGGACCCCCCAAATTCTCCTAAATTCACCGTTGTGCTCAATAGGACGTATTCAATGATTGAGTTAATTACTTGTCAGGTCTCATAACTCAATAATCAAACTCGATTAAATCTTGTTCCCTACAAGGTTGCACTAATCTCCTACTCACTCTCGTGCAATATTCGATCAATGATCCCAATTCAAGTTCTAAACGCGAATTGCCTACTGACAGCACGACGACGCGTCGCGCGCGCGTTCGTGCGATTCCGGCAAGTGTACCGGACTGTCGCCAAGTAATAAAAGATATCGATCCCACAGAGACTGTGATCCTGAATCGCAACTAATTTTCAAATTGGTAAATCTGGACTGTAAAAAGGTTTTGTATTTTGAATTAAGGGATAATTAAAACAGGATCAAACAAAACAGAAAACAAATCTTTTAGGGTTTTTGGATCTAAATGGATTCCTAGGGTTTTGGGTTACCTACGAGGCTGTTTATGTTACTAATCTGATTTACCCTTGTTAATTAACGGAATTACCTTGAAGGCGAGTTTATCCTCTAATAGCTTAAGCTCCCTCTCGGGTTACAAAAACCGTGCCCAATTGACCCAACCCCTACTCTCGTGGTAGTTGATCTCAGATTGGACCCTTTGCGTTTCGTGACAACTCGTTGATCCTCGAGGGACGGCTTCTAACTCTCGTGATTTCAGTCCCAAGTCTGACTCTATAGATCCGACACCTAAGTTCACCGCTAGGTTCCTCCTTAGAATGTCTAAGTCGTGTAAATAAACCTAAGTTCACCGCTAGGTTCCTCCTTAGAATATCCACGTCTTCGCAAATAAGCGGCCGCCGAATTTACGAGTGATTAGAACACTAGAAATCAGATCTAAAGCAAAATCGAAATTAACAAAGATATTACATCAAATTTACAACATATTCAAACCTCGGGCAAAGCCCCAATCCCTAGAAACTAAACTACTACTCAAGCCTTGCCATGGAGATGACAAGCTTGGTTGACAACATCATGAAAATACAAAATCAGAGAAGAGAGGAGGAAGAAGAAGATAGATCCTAAAATGTAGCCTAAGTCTATGTGTGTCAATGTGTCTATGTGTCTGTGTTCTGTTGTATCTTTTCTGCCTCTGCCTGGTCCTTATTTATAGATGTGGGAAGTTAGAATCCCAATCTAACTCAAATTCTGATCCAATTCGGTTTCTTCAGGTCCAAGTAATGTGCGTCACGGCCGTGATGGCCATCACGGGCAGACCGTGACGGTTTCTGTTTCTGGCAATCCTATGAACTTCAGGTCTCTCGTGACGCGAATGTGGTCTCGCGACGCGAGCCTTCATTTTGTAGCCCATGATACGAATAACGGCTAGGCCGTGACGGTTTCTAACTTGTGGGGGTTTTTGGTCACGGCCGTGATGGTATACGGCGGGCCATGAACTTCGACTTGACCTTTCTTCCTTTTCAGTTTTGCTCGATCATGGCCGTGATGGGCATCACGGCTAGGCCGTGATGGGCTCTGTTTGGCTCATTTTCTTCAGTTTTCAAGCCCTATCTTCATCCAAACTCCATCATGGTTGATCTTGAGCATTTTACCCTTGATTTCTGCAAAACAACACCACACAAACCGCCTTACCCGTTCCAAAGGAAAATTAACCAAAAATCCAATTAAATGTCCCTAAACTACATGAAAATGCATGCAAAATGATAGACAAAGATGAGGTGAAATCACACTCATCACCTACTAAGCCTCATCAACGTTAACTAGTCGATCACGCATGCAAACGATCAACGCAATGCAATCAGAATTGGAAAACAAGAATTGAGTTAAAGGAGAGAGACATACATCACATTGAATTGCTACACCGCCATGGGTGGTTTCATTGATCCCTTAGACAAGGGGATAAGTTCCTCATGTTCGTAACGACATACAAACAATCAGAATTCACCATAATTGGAAACAAGAAAAGAGAGTAGGGAGACGCAGCTCCAGAATAAGGATTAAAATAGATCTAAAACAGTTCTGCTCCAAAAGGTCTGCATGCAGTTACATGCTCGCACTGCTTTATTTATAGGGAGGCCACGCGTCACGGCCGTGATGGCCATCACGGCCAGGCCGTGACGCGTTCTGGAATGGGCACGCTTTCAAATCTGGATCATCACGGTCGTGAGCCTTATCACGGCTAGGCCGTGATCAGTTCTGCCTGACCTGTCACGGTCGTGATCTGTATCACGGCTAGGCCGTGATAGCTTCTGTCTCCACCAACTGTTCTGTCATGGCCGTGAGGGGTATCACGGCTAGGCCGTGACAGCTTCTGACTTTACCTTACCTTCTTCGCTCGCTGATCATGGTCGTGATAGTCATCACGGCCAAGCCATGATGGGCTCTGTCTGGCTCATATTCTTCACTTTTCAAGCTCTATTCCATCAAAACTCCATCAAGGCTAATTTCTGTGCATTTTTCCTTAAATTCCTGCAAAACAACACCAAGAAACCGCTTCACCCGTTCCAAGGGAAAAACTAACAAAAATCAACTAATTATGCCTAAACTATATGAAAAATGCATGCGAAAGTGCACATGAAATATGATGTAAAATCACACTATCATGCAGCAAAAAATTTCTTGAAAGATTTCTCATGTATCTTAGGTTCATAGCCTATTCCAAACTTATCATAAACACACTTTTTCTGTCCTAATAAAGCATTCAAGTTATCTCTACCATTTGTGAACTTGGCTAAGTCATTTTTCAGTTTTTCAACTTCTTTAGTCAATGTACGACACTTAGAACAATTAGAGCTAGATGCAATCAAGACCTTATTCCTAGCTTCTAGTTCTCTTTCTTTCATTTTCAAGCATGCATAATCATCACATTGTTTAGCAAGTATTTTTCTAGATGAGACAAGTTGTTTAGCAATCTTAATATATTCAGCATGTAACTCCTCAAATGCATCTTGCAATTCATCAAAAGTAGGTTGTGAATCAGAATTTACCTCACTCTCTGAATCACTGTTATTGCTGGCCATCAAGCACAAGTTTGCCTCCTCAGATTCAGATTCCTCAGTGGAATCTACATCATTATCATCCCAAGCAATGTAGGTCTTTCTTGGCTTTCTCCACTTCTTGTCCTTTGAGTCAAACTTATCTGTTTTGTCCTTCTTTTACAGTTTTGGACAGTCAAGCTTCATGTGGCCAATATTTCCACATTCATAGCATGTGATGTTGTTGGAAGAGTTGTCACCTTTGCTGAAATTTCTCCTTTGAAAAGTGGATGGCTTTATTTTGAAGTTCCCTTTCTTCTTTATGTACTTCTTGAATTTTCTAACTAGCATTCCCATCTCTTCTTCAGATTCTGCCTCTTGTGCTGAATCATTATCATCACTGTCTTCTACTTCTCTGACTTGTGATTTCAGAGCCAATCCATTTTTCTTTTTGTCAGTTTCTTCATTCTCATTCAATCCGTTCAACTCCAATTCATGCTCTTGCAGTTTTCCAAACAATGTGGCAATGGTCATTGATGAGAGGTCTCTAGATTCTGAGATTGCAGTTACTTTAGGTTGTCATTCTCTACCTAGGCATCTCATGACTTTGTTAACTTGATCTTCATTTGATATAGCTTTTGCAAGACCAGCAAGTTGGTTGACAATGTGAGTGAATCTCTTTTGCATTTCAATCATAGGTTCTCCTTGCTTCATTCTGAACAACTCATACTCTTGTGTGAGGGTGTTCATTCTTGTTCTTTTGACATATGTGGTTCCTTCATGTGTTACTTGCAATGTATCCCACATCTCCTTTGCTGATTTGTAATTTGAAACCCTGAAAAACTCATCACGGCTTAAAGCAGATGTTATAATATTCTTAGCACGTGCATTATATTCAACTCTTTTCTTATCATCCTCATTCCATTCAGTTTTAGGCTTATTTCTTGGAGCACCAATAGCATCTATAGTAGAGGGGACAAATGGTCCATTTTCTACTGCATCCCATATGTCAACACCTGCTGCCTCAAGAAAGATTACCATTCTTTCCTTCCAATAGATATACTCAGATCCATTGAAGGCAGGAGGGCGTGCAAGGGAAGCCCCTTCATTCAAATAGTCATTGGAAGCCATACTCATATAGCTGTTAAGCCAAACTTAAGAGTTTAGCTCTGATGCCAATTGTTGTTTTGGCTTCAAAGACTCAAGAGGGGGGTGAATTGAGTTTTCAAAAATTCTTCCTTTTCAAATCAGAGTTGCCTCAGGATCTTTTACAAAAACAGTGAAAGTCTTTTTATGAAATCTTGAATAGAAGGTGATGAGGTAAATCAATTCAGAAAGATAAATCAGTTTAGGATCGTATATGTATTAGATACAGGCCTTAGTTAGTCAAGAACTGAAGTTACAATATATCAGTTTCAGTTTTAGTTATCAAGAACAATTTTAATCAACTCAGTTTTGAACAATTAATAAATCAAGATTGATTGCAGTAATACTCTGGTTTTAATTCAAATTAAACAGATCAAGAACTGATATCAATTGAAAACTTAGAACATCAAGATCACAGTTATATGCGCAAGACAGAAATTAAAGAGTTTGAGTTTAGAGATACTACACAACCAGATTTATCCTGGTTCAGTCACCACCACTGTGACCTACATCCAGTCCCCACTCCACCTGTGAGTTTTCACACACTAACACAACAAGCTTTAGCCAGGTAGCTTGAAAAACCTTTACACCACAGAGCACTCATTCACCTCGAGAAATCACACTCTTGTGAAGAGCCTCAATGGTCTTCCTTAGGGATTCCTCACCCTAATCACACAGAGAGACTCCCTCTCTCTTTACAATCAAATAGAACGAAAAGATTGATTCCTAAACTCTCAATAGTCAGATATACAAATTGAAGTTCTTATGAGAATTGAAACACTCTTTTTCACAATGAAGCTCAAGCAAGAAGATGAATTATTTTCACAATTGATCTCTCAAATTGATTTTGTAAAATTTCTGATTTTGTTTGATATGTTAAAAGTGTTCCTTTGATCCTTCTATATATAGGAAACAGTTATAGTCGTTGGGATCAAGTAAAACAGATTTGGGTCTGATAACAGAATCTTTTTTCTTGATTCTGGTTCTTTAACAGGGGTTGAGTACAGGGCTGTCTTAACCAATTTCATACTGATGGTCTTGAACTTGGTTAATCCATCAGTACATCCATTTAGTACATCTATGTACTAATGAACATCAAATTTTCCTGAAACTTGAATACACGCGTATATAGCATATGTACGGGGCTGTATTCAGTTAACCATTTATAACTGATCTGATTTCATATTGTGCATAGGTGTTACTGAATCAAGAACCTTAAATTCATTTGCCAATTACAGTGGCAGACATACATCCAATGATTACATGGTTGTACCTGGCAAATAATTTTCTTATTTCCAAAAATCATTTTCATTAACAAAAACTTGTTCATTTTAATGCAGGTTATGAAAATTGATTTTCTTCATGAATCTTTTTAGTTGAGTTATCTTGTGACTAAGAGATTTCATTTTCTTACAAATCATCTAAGACTTAAATCTAAAATCCTCTTTTAAGCTTGGTCTTGATGATCCTTTGATTTTTGACTTTGCTCTTTTGATTTCTACATGCAGCTCCTTGATTCCTTCAAGTTCTTCCTTGAATATTTTCCTTGAATTTTCTTAATGAACTTGTTGATCACTGCTTGATACCTGTCTTTGCAATTTGACACTAAAACACTTGCACACACATTAAATTGTATTTGTCATATATCAAAATCTCTAAGTAATTGAGTCTTACACTATCAAACACATACCTTGTATAAGAACAGCAGATTGAGAGGATTCAGCTCCCCTCACGGTAAACACTCTTCCAGTGGCTTGAGGTCTGGCCACTTGTGGTTTTGTTGCTGGGACTCCTTTTCCAGCTCCACCTTTATTGTCTCTAGTTCCTCTTCCGTGGTTGTGGCATGTTGTATAACCCTTTGTCTGCAATCTCATGCCACATGGCCTGGTTTCCCACAGTTGAAACAGCTGGGCCTATATGTACAATCTCTAGCATAATGCGATCCTCCACATCTGAAGCAAAATAAGCCTTGCGGTTGCTGACCCGCTCTAGCCATTGGTGCTGGTGCCGGCATTTGCCCGGGCCTAGCATATGGTCTCTGTCTCCACTGAGAACCGCTTCCTCCGTGCCTCTAGAAATTTGATCGGTTAGGACCTCCACTCCTCAGTTGTTTCTACTCATTGGCCATCCTTTGGTCTATGCTTTCAATGGCACTGCATCTCTCGACTAGTTCTGGGAAATACTGTATGTCTAGAGACACTAAAGTCCTCTGCAGCTCATCTGAGTCATTCCTCAAATCTTCTACATTGCCAGTCCTCACTTGGAAACCTCTGATAGAATTCCAAAAACTTGATCAAAGCCTCAAAACGTGATGCATACTCACCAACAGACATGTTACCTTGTTTGAGGTTTGTGAATTCATTTTCCTTCTTGCGTCGAACCAGACGTGGAAAATATTTTTCGAAAAAGAAATCAGTGAATAACTTCTAGTTAATGTTCCTATCCTCAGCTTCCAACAGTCTTTTCTTTGCCTTCCACCAGAATTCTGCTCCTTCGGTTAACATGAAGGCAGCATAGGTCACTTTCTTCTCCTAGCTGCAACGCATAATAGCAAATATCTTTTCGATCTCTTGTATACACCATTCTGCCTTCTCTGGGTTATACTCTCCTCAGAATTGAGGTGGCTTTCCATTCATAAAATTAGTCAATCCGGCATCTTCAGTTGCTACCGCCCTTCTCTGATTCTTAATTTCTAGCTACTCTTTGTTCATTTGTAGCATTTCAGCATTCTGCTGGGTTTGCAATAGCATAGCAACAACTATGGTTTCCATTGCATTTGGAGTTGAAGATGATCCTCCTCCATTCTCATTATTGTCAGCATTATCATTGACAGCTCCAATAACCCTTTCTGGAGTTTCGTCACCACTGTTAGTTGGACATCCTCTTCTGCGAGCCATGATTCTATTAAAAGAAATCAGCCGCTCTTAGTAGTATGACATATAATACTACATAGACAAGTATATAAATACCATATTTCATACTAATATTAACCTCTCACATCAGATTCAGACACACTACCCAACTTCTAAGCATAGTCAAAATCCGATGTGGATTCAACTAGACACGACGAGTAACAACATCCTAAACCTCGCAGTCCTTGATTCTGATCGGACATAACCCCACAGTCCGTTTTAGAACCAAACATCTCTGATACCAAAATGAGGCACCCTGTTATGCCCCGGTGTTTTATTAGACTAAAACCTCATTAACTAATTTCTTACTTGTGCGCTTAATATGAAAATACGTAGAAATTAAAAACTTAACTTATGACGTATACAGCTTCATATAGAATACACCTCACAATATAAGTATATTAAATGTATTACAAAACATTGTTGAGGGTATCCTTTCAGTAAGATCCCTCACAAGCATAAACTTAAACAAAAGTTAAACAAAGCGGAAACATATTAAAATACGCCTCACGAGACGCACTGGCCATAACTAAATAGACCCTAATCACCATGGGTCACAGCTTGTCCTCCAACCTTTGGTTCGAAGGGAGCTCCATCCAACTCCTCCTGGTTACGCTCATCCACGGTGTCTTCTCGTACGATTCTACAAGGTGATAAAATACAACATACAGAAATATGCAGGGGATAAGAAACAGTTCTATCATCAAAAGAGGAAAAGAGTTATAGTACATTATACCGTAATTGTCACGGACAATCAATACACCTAACTAACAAATCATCATCAAATTAATATATATCATCCTCTACCCTCAATCTCATGCTAATCACAGACACCATAGTTGCACACCTATTCCCTAAGGTGAAAGTGGTCTCGAGAGAACTCTTGATTTTATGTGTATTATATTACTAATACACGGTGTATTATATTACCAATACACAGATGTGTTTTACGTGCGGTGTATTATATTACCAATACACATATGTGTTTTACGTGTAATATATTACAAATACACAATGTATTATATTACCAATACACAAATATCCTTGTGTATTATATTACCAATACACTTTTGTCTTTATGTATTATATTACCAATACACTTTTGTCCTTGTGTATTATATTACCAATACATGGTTGTGGCCAACAGCACCTATACTTGAATCTCACCAACCCGTTTTAACAACATCCTAGTGCCTTAACCTTCCATTAGAACTTGACACATATTCTATGTCATAACACCTCTTTAACATACATCATCTAGGTGAGGCACTTCTAAATCATTATTATCTTCACACCCAAAACAATCATCTCTTAGACAACATATATATCTTTGCTTAAAAACAATTAAGCATAATAATAAAAACCAGGCAGATCATGCATAACACAATATCAATCAAAATATTCCAATATCACCAACATCGCACAAAATCAATTCAATAAAGGTAATAAAATCAAATCAACCATCAACAATATAAAATCAACCTAATATCGATAAACCTACAATCCCCGAATCACCATTGGTTTTTCAGAAAAAGATTTCCAATGTGATTTTGGTCTTGTCGATTACTCGACTACTAGTAGGGTTTAGGTCGCCCTACACAATTATTATATAATCTACTACTTATCCATTCCGACGATAGGTTGGTTCTTTCCCTTACCCGGGTTATCACCGAGATTCTGAAATCGATGTTCCTCGTTATCACGCCACACGTTACCAATTTCTCCTTCAACCAACATCACATAACAACGATTAACCAAACAATTCTCACTAGGTTCAGTTTAATACGATGTTCGGTCTCTAATTCAAAATGAGACTAGGATTATTTTCTCACTTTAATATTTTGGATTCTAGGTGTTTAGGTCTTAGATAACTAGAATCAATTGTTAGAAGTTGAAAATATGAAACAAAATCCTCTAACCTCTAAGGTTAGGGTTTCGGCCTTGAACATAAAAATAGGTTAGAAAATTTATTTGGGTTCCAACCCTTGGATTATAAAAGTATAAGTATCTAAAAGCATAAAAACCATAATCTTAACTCATCAACATTTTTAAACATTTTTACATAATCTTGGAAGAAATAGATCTAAGACTTGAAATAGATAAAACTTGATGAAACTTAAGATTAGTTGAGGATTAGGAACATAGAAACCCTAAATAGTTTAGATCCAACCTCATTTAAGTTAAAAAATTGAACAAAACCTCCTTTGTCCATTTAGACATAGGTTCGACCTCTTTAAAAAAAGAGGGGAGGAAAATTTTGCTTGATGTATGCTCTTAGATAATGAAAGTAGAGATCATAACTAAATCATAGAAATTGGTTTCACATTTTTATGATTTTTCTACAATTTTCTAGATATTTTAGAAGCTTATATCAAAAGGATGAACATGGCATAAACTCAACAAATAAGTGAAGAGGAGAACTTAGATGAGTAAGAAGATGAAGTTTTACCCTTGGAGCTTGAAGGAAATGAGTGAAGATGATGAATTCTTAAAGGAAATCAATGGAGTTTTGAAGTGAAGAACTTGGTTATGTGAGTGTAAAGTGTGAAAATGAAAGAAAATGAATCTTTACATAGAAGGAGAGAGAGAAAGTGGCGTGTGGGGAGAAGGAGAGTGAGGAACTTGGGCTCCGAGTTTTGCTAAGATGCGTTTGGTTGGAGAAAGTGAGAGAAAAATAGGTTTTTGGATTAAAATACATTATATTCAAAAAGTGTAATGATGGTTACTTTATAATGTGACCTTTGACTCACACCAACATGTCACTCATTTTCCAACAAGTCACACTGGTCATTTCAGCTCCCCATCCTGCTTCGTTGTGTACCCGATTAAAGTTTCCGATCGTAGTTTTCGACGATTTCGTCCGGATAAAATATTTTTTTTAATTTCGAACATAAAATTTGCAAAATTACTAAAGTCATTGGAAACACGACAAAAACACTAACCATTTCATTCACGGGTCAAAATTAGGTTTTCTGCTCAGTAAACTTTTACTGTCAGTGAAAACGCAGACCGGATTTCGTCCGAAGTTTCAACCCGAAATTTTACCGTAACCTTCTACCATAAAGGAGAATATGAATAAGATTTTATTTTATTCAAAAGCACTTTCTAACTCTCATATTAAAATATAATTAATTATATTTTAACCGGTTGAACAATATAATTAAAATCCGGCTGTTACAAAGATAGTCAGGGGAGTCCCTCGTTTGTGCCTTCTCGCCATGACACGAGCAGGCCTTCTCGGACCATACCTCGGATAGACAACATAGGGACCAGGTCTCAGGTTGAGGAGACTACCCAGAGGGAAAGTGTGCGTGTGGATAGACGACCGAGGTTACCTTTCACTGATGACATAGATGAGGTAATCATGCCTAGAAATTTCAAACCAATTAATATTGATAAATTTAATGGCACTACAAATCCATCTGAACATTCGGGTCATTTATTTCTTCTGTTTATTTGATAACTGATTCGAAAGCCGTCATGTGCAAAATTTTTCCAACAACTTTACAAGGACCTGTCTTGACTTGGCTTACGAATCTTCCACCTCGGTCTGTCAATTATTTTGATACGCTCGTAACTAAGTTCACTGCACAATTTACGGCAAGCCGAAATCATAAAAAGCATTCAGTTTCGCTTTTGAACTTTAGACAAGAAAAAAATGAATCACTTAGGGATTACATGGCTGGCTTTAGCGCACAACAAGTTTTAATTCCCAATATGAGCTCGGAACTGTGTCCTCATACCGTCATAGGCGGTTTGAAGCCAGGACCTTTCTTTGAATACTTATCTCGGAAACCGCCAAGAGATTTTGAGGAATGGCAGGAAAAGGCCTCGGGTTTTATGACTTCCGAGAAGATGGTGGAGTCTAAAAAGAGAGAGAAAGGCTTTGAGGACAGGAGCACGTTGCCAAACAAGGAGAAAGAAAAAGTGGACGGTCCCTCAAAGTCTTTCAAAAGAAATGATAGGGGGTTTATAGAAAAGCAGCCCAAGTTCCAGTCTTACAAACCACTGAACCGATCCAGAGCAGCCATTATTCAGGAGGTGTGCAACGCCGAGTTACTCACCCTACCTCGGACATCTAAATCTCCTGCCGAAGCTGACAGAAGCAAAGAGTGCAAGTGGCAACAAAATTATGGCCATTCCACTGAAGATTGTAGAACAACGCAGGATAGAATCGAGGACCTAGCACAAGCAGGACATCTAGACCGGTTCGTTCGTCGTGAAGATGTTGGTGGCGGGTGAGCTGGGCGAAGACGAGGAAGACGAGGTTATGATAATCGTAACCGAGATGAAAACCAGCATGACAATAATAAGAATGGAGATCAGGTGCATAACCAGAGAGTTTCTAATGATAACGCTGAAGGTGGGGTCGGGGGAGTCATTAATACCATTTCAGGAGGTTTCGTCGGAGGAGGTACAACGAGCTCAGCTCGGAGGCGTTATGAGAAAGCCATCCTACCTGTCAACTCGGTATCAGGAAAACCTACAAAGCCGAGGTCTCTCATCACTTTCTCAGATGAAGAAATCAAAGGGATGGATCCTAATTAAGATGACCCGATGGTGATAATAGTAGAGTTAGCCAACTACTCGGTCAAACGAACACTTGTTGATCTAGGTAGTTTGGCTGACACATTGTACTTGGCAACCTTCAAAAAGCTTGGAATCCCGGAAAAGTTAATAAAAGAACAGGAAGAAAAGTTAGTGGGGTTCTCTAGGGAGCAGGTAAGGACTCGAGGGTACATTGATCTCTTAACAACCTTTGGTGAGGGCAGACATGCCCGAACTATATCAGTTAGATATGTCATTGTGGAGGCCAACACATCGTACAACATCCTCATCGGGAGGCCGACGTTGAATGAGCTCAGAGCAATTGTCTCAACCCCTCATCTTACCATGAAATTTCCAGCTGATTCGGGGGAGATAGTAGCGGTCCGAGCTGACCAGAGGATTGCCAGACAATGCTATGCGAATAGCTTGAAGGTAACCCGAGAGTCGGATGCCACAGAAAGTACTAAAGATGATAAAGCAGAAGTGGTAAGCTCAGTTAGTTTAGTTAGCTCGGTGAGCTCGGTCAATATGTTTGAGTTGAATCCAAGAATGGAAATGTACGAATCCAGAGCTGAACCAACAGAATCTTTGGAGAAGTTCCAGCTAGGAACCCAAGTTGAGCAATGTACAAAGGTCGGCATTCAACTCGACCCATTGCTTAAGCAACGGATTCAAGCTATTCTAAAAAAGAATGCCGACTTGTTTGCTTGGAAGACATCGGATATGCCTGGTATAGATCCCAATTTTTTGTGCCATAAGCTATCCATATGTCCCGAGGCCAAACCTGTAGCACAAAGGAAAAGGAAGCTCGACGAAGAAAGACGAAAAGCTGTAGTCGAGGAAACTTTAAAGTTGATTAAAGCAAATTTTATCAGAGAAGCGAAATATACCACTTGGTTAGCTAATGTTGTGCTAGTAAGAAAGACTAATGGCAAGTGGATAATGTGCACTGATTACACTGATCTCAACAAAGCATGCCCAAAGGATTCTTATCCTCTTCCCAACATTGACAGACTGGTAGATGGAGCTTCAGGCTACAGGACCTTGACCTTCTTGGATGCTTATTCAGGTTATAACCAGATAAGGATGTACCCTCCCAATGAGGAAAAAATGGCATTAATGACCGACGGGGCAAATTACTGCTACCGAGTAATGCCTTTCGATTTAAAAAATGTCGGTGCAACATATCAAAGGCTTATGGGTAAAGTATTTGTCAATCAGATCGAAAAGAACCTGGAAGTCTATGTTGATGATATGGTGGTGAAGTCAGATGACCCAAAGCAACAGCCTGCCGACTTGGAAGAAATTTTTGGCCAACTTAGGAAATACAACATGAGGCTGAATCCTGAAAAATGCTCTTTTGGTGTGCAAGGAGGAAAGTTCTTGGGGTATATGTTAACTCATAGAGGGATTGAAGCTAATCCTGATAAATGCAAAGCTGTCATTGAAATGCGGAGCCCAGAGAATGTGAAAGAAATTTAGAGATTGTCCGGTCGTTTGGCTTCTCTGTCTCGTTTCCTCCCTAAATCTGCAGAGAAAGAAAAACCCTTCTTTCAACTTCTGACAAAACCAAAGAAGTTCATTTGGACTGAGGAGTGTGAAAAGGCCTTTGGAGAGTTAAAACTTTTTCTATGTTCCCCTCCAATCCTAACACGACCACAACTCGACAAAGATCTATACTTATCCTTATATGTCAATGATTATGCAATCAGTGCAGTAATTATCCAAGAAGAAGAAAAGCAATAAATGCCAGTGTACTATGTCAGTCGGATCTTGAAATATGCAGAAACACGGTATCAAGTAATTGAGAGGCTCGCCCTCGCCTTGGTAATGGCTGCTCGGAGATTACGACCTTACTTCCAGTCACACCAAGTTATAGTCAAAACAGATCGCCCGATAAAACATGTGCTTAGAAAACCAGATCTGGCAGGAGGGATGATACCTTGGTCAGTGGAGTTATCGGAGTTCGGTTTACAGTACGAACTGAGGGGACCGATGAAAGCATAGTGCCTTTCTGACTTCATTGTCGAGCTCTCCCCAAAACTGAGCCCGAAGTCTTTCATTTGGCTTTTGTATGTTGATGGTTCATCTAACTTGAAAGGAAGTGGAGCAAGAATAATCCTAGAAGGACCAAACGATTTGGTCCTAGAACAATCCTTAAAGTTTGGATTCAATGCTTCAAACAATCAAGCAGAATATGAAGCCCTTATTGCAGGATTGATGCTAGCCAAAGAGGTTGGAGTCAGAGAGCTGAAATGCCGAAATGACTCACAACTAGTAACAGGGCAAGTCTCGGGTGATTATCAGACAAAGGATCCCCAATTGACCAGGTATCTTTGTAAAGTTAATAATTTAATTTCAGAATTTGATAATTTTACTATTGAACATATACCTCGTGAGGAAAATTCTAGGGCCGATCTGCTGTCTAAGTTGGCTAGCACAAAGAAAGCTGGCAAGCTTAGAACTTTCATTCAGGAAAACCTCCCTGAGCCGAGCATACAAGATGCTGAAGTATTGATTGTCGAGCACTATGACCAGGGCTAGATGACACCCTTCTGTGAATTCTTAAGCTCGGATAAGTTGCCAAACGACCCTAAGGAGGCGAAGAAAATATGCCTAAAACCTTGTTTTAAACTATCTGAGATGGAGAATTATTCATAAGATTTTTTCCACGCCTCTATTGAAATGCATAACAAAGGAGCAAGTCGAGTATGTGATGGACGAGATGCATAGAGGAATTTGTGGAATGCACTCAAGAGGAAGATCTTTGGCAGCTCGGATCTTGCGAGCATGTTTCTATTGGCCGACCATGAGATCGGATTATGCCACTTGGACTAAAAAGTGTGATCCTTGCCAAAAGTTTGCCAATGTTACGCAAGTGCCAGGTGAAGAGCTCCACTCCATGTTCTCGCCCTGGTCTTTCACTATGTGGGGAATGGACATTGTCGGTCCTTTTCCTGTAGCCAAAGTCCAAGTGAAGTTCCTATTGGTAGGGGTAGATTACTTCACCAAATGGATTGAAGCTGAGCCACTAGCCACAATTACAACTTAAAAGGTTCAGAATTTTATATGGAAAAGCATTATATGCAGACATGGACTACCTTATGCGGTTGTCACAGATAATGGAAAACAGTTCACTGACAAGGGACTTAAAGAATTCTATTCCAACCTCGGAATCAAGCATAAGGTGCCCTCGGTTGAGCCTCCCTAAAGCAACGGGCAAGCAGAGGCAGCCAACAAAGTCATATTGAACGAGCTCAAGAAAAGGTTAGGCAGATCAAAGGGAGTATGGGCTGAGGAGTTACCAAGCATCCTATGGGCTTATTATTGCTCACCACAGTCTTCGAATGGGGAGACACCTTTCAAATTGACCTATGGAATTGATGCAATGATTCTAGTTGAGCTCGGTGAACTTTCTTTCAGAAGGCAACATCATAACCAAAGCAAGAACGAAGAAGAAATCCTAGTTGAGCTTGACATGGTAGAGGAAGTCCGAGAAGAAGCAAAAATCAGGGAAGAATTGTGCAAGCAGAAAGCAACTCGGAAGCACAATTCAAGGTTACGACCCAGGGAATATGTGCAAGGTGACTTAGTACTAAGGTTGCAGAATGATGCAAGAAAAGACTCTAATGAAGGTAAGCTTGCAGCAAACTGGTCTGGCCCATTCCGAGTTGTTGAAAGTTTAGGAAATGGGGCTTATAGGCTAGAAGAGTTATCGGGGAAGGCTTTTCCAAGGACTTGGAACATCTCCCACCTTAAGTTATATTTTAGTTACAGTTATGTAAGCAGGTGATGTACTCTTTTTTCTACCCTGGTCTTTTTCCCAAGTGGTTTTGGCCAGGATGGTTCTAATGAGGCACACCGAAGTGAATAAATAATTGAAGTTCATTTCATTATTTTGCACTGGTATATTTTTCATAACTTGTTCTATCGACAAAGTTAAAAATGCCGAGCCTAAATAGGTTAACCGAGCTAAAATCGACCGAGCAAAGGTCGAAGGGTCGAACCTACAAAGGTAATCAAAAACCTAAAAAGGTAAACCAAAACCTAAAAAGGTAAATAAAAACCTAAAATGGTAAACTAAAACCTAAAATGGTAAATAAAGCCTAAAGGGGTTATCCGAGCTAAAATCGAAATGCCGAGCTGAAATGGATGACCGAGCTAAAGTCGAAGGGCCGAGCCTAGAAAGGTAATCAAAATCCTAAAAGAGGTCATCCAAGCTAAAATCGAAATGCCGAGCCGAAATGGCTGACCGAGCTAAAATCAAAACGCCGAGCCTAAAAAAGTAAGCAAAGAGCCTAAGGAGGGTAATTGAGCTAAAATCGAAATGCCGAGCAGAAATGGCTAACCGAGCTAAAGTCAAAATGCTAGACCTAAAGGTAAAGAAAACCTAGTTAGGCGAATTACTTAGAAAAATTAACCGAGTTAATCCAAGCACTGGATAAAAAAAATCCTAAGTTTAAAATGTAAAGATCACAAAGTAACACCGAGCCAAAACAAATTTAACCGTTGGAAAACTTAAAATTTCCTAAGTATGAAAATATGGAGGGGCATTACCTGAGGCTCAAAATTATCATTAATACTTCAAAAATTACATAAGGGCATTGCCAAAGGTACAAAATATTTTAAAAAGCAGGAAGGAAATTTTCTAAGTTACTCATGAACATCCTCAAGAGCAACTTCTTCAGCGATCACCGCATCAGGATAGGAGGGAACAATGTTTTCAGCTTGGAGATCGGCAACCGAGGATAGCTCAACCACGGCAGCTTCATCTCCTTTTGTTGTCATCTTCTACCTCAGCTTGTTCTTAATCCTTTTCTTCATTCTCCTCTTCCTCTTGATCTTCTTCTTCATCATCCTTAACACTGGTGCAGAAAAGGGATTCCACATCGGTTATTTTTGGCTTTTCACATTGGTTTTCAACTGATGTTGAAAAGACCGATGTGGTTTATTGCCACTTTACACATCGATTTTGAAACCGATGTGTAAAGTACATTTTTAACAACGGTTTTAATAACAAACCGATGTGGAAAGTTCATTTGTCAATTGGTAACCTATTGGAAATATCACTTTCCACATCGGTTTTATTAAAACCGATGTGAAAATTTCACTTTCCACATCGGTTTTATGAAAACCGATGTGAAAATTTCACTTTCCACATCGGTTTTTCAGAAAACCGATTTGTAAAGTGAAATTTCCACATCGGTTTTTACAAAAACCGATGTGGAAAGTGAAATTTTCACATCGGTTTTGACAAAACCGATGTGTATAGTCTCTTTTTTTTTATTCTGTTTTTTACATTTCTATCATTCCTTTCCCCTATTTCAGTAATGCAGATCAATACCAGAATAACATACTGTAAATATTCTCAACACAATCACTTTTGTACGACAAAAACACAACTAATATATAATGAATTTCTTACGAACAATATACATATGTATGTTCAATTACATTCAGACAACAAAGATAATTAGAAACCAAAAAGCTACATGATATATTATAGATTTCATATCAAAATACATATGATCAGTCAAAAGTACACTATAGCTAGTACATGATAAGTTTTTAAACTAACTACATATATACAAACTATGGTTGGTGCACTTCAAGAAAGAAAGTTTCCCAACGCCTCTTTATGTTGTTGATGTCGGAATCAGATAATTGAGTTGGATTGTTGAATATCTGCAAGTTTAATTGGACAAAAGATTATATCTTTTCAGTAATAAACTAACATAAAACATATAACGAATCTATAACTATTACTTCTAATTGTGTCATCACGTCCGTGACATTCCAACTGAACCAGACCCTCACAGGCAGAACTGATCACGACCTAGCCGTGATGGTGGTCACGACCGTGACAGACCAACCAGTGAAGCAACCTCCAAGGCAGAACCTGTCACGGCCTGGCCGTGATGGCCATCATGGTCGTGACATGCCAACTGAACCAGACCCTCATAGGCAGAATTGATCACGGCCAAGCCGTGATGGTGGTCACGGTCGTGACAGAACAACCAGTGAAGCAACCTCCAAGGCAGAATCCATCACGGCCTAGCCATGACAAAAGACGGCCGTGACAGGTGATACCACCACTGGAAAAATCCAGTCTTGGAGTAACAGAACAACACATGCAAGTATATTATCCAACCATTTGGAGTCAAAGTTCATAACTTTTCTAAACAAGAAACGAATAAATGACTAATCTTGCAAATGAGACTGTTTATAACAGGGAAAACGCACCTTTTTTTTTTTTGGAAGAATGAAGATCTTGAAGGTTTCTTTGTGCACATGTGATGAGCCTGAAAACCAGTAACAGGGAAAATGAGGAGTGGTTTCATGTGCCATTCTCAGGCAATGCAACTCCTCCCCTGTGAAATTTCAATAACCCTCCTTTCACATAATGCTCGAAAAGTAGTAACCCTAAAGGGAGAGAGAGAGAGAGAGAGAGAGAGAGACGCATATATACCTGAGGGAGGAGGAGGGACGAGCAAAAATGGCGCTCTTCATGCAAACGAGGGTTGCTCGTGGATGGCCGTTCTCAGTGGTTCTTAGTGGTTCTCTTCCGAAGCAGAAAATGAAGGCTCGTAGTGGTCTTCTTCTTTGTCTACGATTAGGGATTTGCAGAGAGTTAGGGGGAAAGGGAAATCGTTATAGCTGTGAGAGGGAGAGCTTACCCGAGAGAGAGAGAGTGGTCGAAGAGAGCTCCCTCGATGGTCCTCCGGTGGTAGCCGAAAGAGGTGGTTCTCTTTGCAATGTGACTTAGAGATGGAGAAGCAGACACAAAGGAATGAAAAACAAATGGAATGGAAAACGGCGCAAAGAGTAGGAGGAATGAAAATAGAAACTTAGGTTATTACACATCGGTTTAAAAAAACCTGTGGTTAGTGATATTTCACATCGGTTTTAGTAGAACCTATGTAGAAACTTACAATTTATTTTAAAATTTCATTTTTTTTAATTTACTACATCGGTTATTAAAAACCGATGTGTAATCTTACGACTGATTAAAAAAAATTTATAATTTGTTTCCCTTTTCCACATCGGTTATTAAAAACCGATGTCTAATCTTATGTCTAATAAATTTTTTTTTTTGGTTTCACTTTTCCACATCGGTTTTTTTAAAACCAATGTTAAATATTTTTATCACATCGGTTTTTTCAATAACCGATGTTAAAATATTTCAGTTTAATTTCAAAAATGCCACCGCCTCCTATTTCACATCGGTTTTGATAAAACCAATGTTAAAAAACTGATGTTAAATGTATATTTTGCACTAGTGTAAGCTCGGACAAAGGAACCATAACTCCATCCATGTTGAAATCCTTATCCACATCGGCTTTGGAAAGATCAGCATCAGGAAGAAACCGCTCAATTTGTTTAACATCACGATAGAACCCAGAAACGTGCTCTTTCATTATATGGCCCTCGGCCTCCTTCAACTCGGCTTGAAGCTTGCACTTCTCAACATTGAAAGACTGCTAAAGTTTCTCAAGGGAAGCATGAGAAGCCTTGGCAGCCTTGAAGGGCGGAATTGGTCTTCTCTAGCTCGGCGTATTGGGCTTTTGGTTGCCCAATCGACCGAGCTTGCTCTTCACATTTGGCCATAGCCTTCTCAAGCTCCTCTCTTGTGCGTAGAGCCCTAGCAGCTTCAGCCCTCATATCTTACATTTTATTTACATTACTGGCCAGCTCATTGCTCCAGAAACGGGTAATAGAAGATATCCGAAGAGCATAAGCAGCTGCAGCGTCCATGCTTGCATCGGGACCTTGCTCCAATAGAAGTCGGGCATCCGCCGGCTTCAGTACATGAGAATCAACTAAGGGACCCGGGTTAAAGTCACTTCGCCAGAGAGAGCCAATCCCAGGATTGCAGCTCCCGTTATACCACTTTGGGTCCACAGAAGGATCGGCTACCACAGGTTCTTTGTCTTTTGTTTTCCCAGTAACTGGCGTCTCTTGACTCTTGAGCCAATGGGGTCGAAGAGGAGCCCCTATCTTGTGGAGCCTCCTGACGGGTCTCAGTCCGAGCTCGTTTAGAAAAACGAGTAGGCTCGGATAGTTCAATAAGCTTTTTCTTCTTGCATTTGGCGGCAGAAATCGAGGCACTAGCTTCTTCATGAGTGGACTTCTTCAGTAGTGCTTTGTAGTTGAACTTACCCATAATCACTGCAAAAGAAATCGGCTATGTAAAAAGCATGATTCTATAAGTATATCAAAATATCCGAAATACAATACTTACGATCGAAGTCGGCCCGTCGAGTGGAAGAGGTCGGAAGTTTTAGAAGTCTCCCACAAGGTAATGGCCGAGGGTAAAGTTTGAGAGCCTCAACATCGGTTTGCTCTTGTGCAGTCATAGAGCAGAGGTCAAACCCAAAAAATTTGGAAGGGTGTGGTTGCCAATAAAAGGGGAATTTTGGTTTTCCATTAGAATCAAAGAAGAAAGATTCGTTCCCTTCAGTAGGTCAGATTTTGAAGAAATCCGACTTGAAGACTTTGTAAGAACTCTTGTAGAGGCCAATAATGCCTCTAATTTTCTCAACTCCGCTAAGGGAAATCCAACCAATTCGGTCTCCAAATCGAACTTTGTAAAAATATAGGAACTTGGGTGCAGTGGCCTCCATTCCGACTTGGCTACACAAAATTTGAAAAGCATTCATAAAGGCCCAGCTGTTAGGATGAAGTTGAATGGGGGCAACGTTCATAATCTTTAGCACATCACATTCGAACTGGGTAAAAGGAACAGTGATTCCTATTTGTTCGAATAGAGTTCTATTCATGTAAGTAAAGTGTGGTTCGACAGGGAGAGCTTTTAGAAAGACATGTTCATCATCCGAACATGGAAGACAACGAACAGTGTCATGAGTAAGGGACACTTTGTTTTTTACAGCCCGGAGGGAATCACGACTTCTAAAATTAGAAGAAAAACACCCCCAACTTCAGGCCTAACCCAAAAATACCCAGGGATGGTAATGTTTGGAATGGGTTCTCTGGGAACCCTTGAGGCACGTTTGCGGCGTTTCGGGACAATGGCGTCCTGAGGAGTAGCAGAGCTACTTTCTCTAGAGGAAGAAGATGATGAATCATCTGGGTTATCTTCATTACCCTTCGAAGAAGGAAGAGAAGAAGAGGGAGAAACCCCAATTGGGTTTACCTCAGGTTCTATTATTTGAACCTCTAAAGAAGCATTTTGAGATACCGCGAATGAAGGTTCCATGTTGAATCAGAAAGATGTAACAGGAAAACCAAATGAATTCAGGAAGGTGTACCTGGAAAAGAGGAGAAAATACATAAATTCTTGGAGAGGAAGGGGCTTGACGTAGAAAAGCTTGAGGAAGAGGAAGACAAGTGAAACTCCTGAGAGCAAGTTTCCTTCAATTTATAGAAGAGATTATGTCATTTCAAAATTAGATCGTTACTATTGAAAGTAATGATGGTAGTTGCCGTGTGAATGAGGAGAAACGTCTCTTCAGAACTGTGCAAATTCGGCATACCAATAAAAGGGAACCATGTATCAAACACATCGGAATATGTGCTACAATAGCTAGAAACTTGATTGCAAGCCTATGGTTTGATTGTTGATCCCAAATCTTTTCTAAACTCGGATCCCAAGAGCCTGACATATGGGCCAAAAGATTAAAGCATAATGTCAATATCAGACTACGACTCGGCTCTTTTGATGAAGCTTTTACGGTCCTTCGAGCTTAAAGCTTGGGGGGGCTTGTGTACTGGCCGAGGTGGAAAGCTCGGCCGTCAAGACTACCGAGCTAAACCACCGGTCGTAAAATAAAGCTTGTCCACTAAACCCAAATAATCAGAGGGAAAAGGTTACTAGGCTTTCCTACCTACCGAGCTCAACGAACTAAAGTATTGGCCGAAATAAGATCGACTATCGAGCTCAAGCAAGCAAGGGAAGGATACTTACGCAATAAATCTTAGACTTCCTGATGGTAATATTAAAGGCAAGCACGATTTCTATCATGAAAGCTTTTACGCTCTTCCGAGCTCAAAGCTTGGGGGGCTTGTGTACTAGTCGAGATAGTAGACTTGGCCACCGAGCTTGGAGACTTGATCTCCTAAAAACATAGGAAAGATAAGCTTAGAAGATAACACTTACCAAAGCTTAGCTAACAACCTAATTTCAAATATAAGAGATAGATCTCATCTATCATATATCGAGAAGTTGGCTTAAAAGATAAGAGATATGAAGAGATAAAACTAATCTCTAAGAGATATGGGGATCCTATTATAAAAAGAGGAGAACCCTAAGAGAAAGACTCACTTTAGCTAACCTAGGCGAATCTCCCTTAAGCGTACTTGAGGAACCAGCTAAATCAAGAGACTACCAAAGAGTCCTTGCTCACTGGTATTCGTCATATACAAGATTAAGGGATAGACTTCACCATATGATCGAGGGTTGAACAAGAACTATGTTCGCTTTGATTCCCTTTGGGATACTTAGGACCGGAATACAATATTCTGTCAAACTAAAATCTAAAACAACCTTTGTATTCAATCTCGGTTACACGCACTCCGGCTAGACTCCGGTAAGTCAGAATTTGGCTAGAACAACTAATTATCCTAATTGGATACTGCAAGACTTGTTTAGATTACTTAAAAGTCTTTATTGAACATCACGAGATATTTTTATCACAAAAAAGTCTTTTAAAATTATAATCCAATACACCTCTTAAATTAAGTTATTTTATGCAAGTCGCAACAGCCTGACGTGAGGGGATAGAAATCTGATGTCCCAATTTCATGTTCCTCTTCCTGTACCATGAATAAAAAAAAGAAATGTAATTACCTTTTCCATAAAAAAATAATTTTAAAAAAATTATTGTCACTACAACAAATTTCGTTATTTCAGTGGGCTTTTTACCCAGGGTTGCATGGTTCTGGAAAATTTGACATTTCCCAAAGTCAAGAACCTCTTAATAATCTGACTAGGTTTCCCATGGGCAGAGTCGTGGCAAAGGATGGTGCGAGACTCTCCCGCTAGTTTTCCCACGGGTATGGTCGTCTCAATTACATCACACTGTTTCCAACGAACTAGCCCGTGGGAAAGTTTTGATTTTTCCCACGGTTAAGGTCGTGTCTACCAAAACATGATGTTTCCCATGACCCTTGGTCGTGGCTACTTAGATGCGGTGTTTCCCACGGCTCTGACCAAGGGAAAGTGTTTATCATACCCGTATTCAGCTTCTTCTTTCTCATTCCATCGTTCCCCCTACGTATTGAATCTGGCACCTCCCTCCTCCGTCGTAGTGAATCCGCATGCACCTCCCTCCTTCGCCTGGTAAGCTCCCTATTTCCCTCTTTCTGTCATAAACTTTTCCCTCTTTTCGTTCCACGGGACAGGGTTGTGTGCATCTCACCATTTTGGCTCCTCAGGACATTGCAGAACCACCATGCGCGACTCCACAGCGGCAACACAACAAGTATTCATTCTACCTTTCATTTGTGTCATAAAATACTACGTAAAATTGGATATGTGGGTGATCCGTGGGAAATGTGTATTTTCCCACAAATTTGTGGTCTTGTAGTGTGTATAATTGTGAAGCCTTTGTGAAGCTTGTTTATTTTTCCCTTTTCTTTTTTTGTTCTATCAATCTTTTATTTATCTCAATTTATTTGCCTTAATAGTATTTTTTTATTCTCACCTTATAATAGTATTTTTAATTATTTCTTCAGTGTTAATTTCTTATTACGCCAATTGGATTCTATTTCTAGATTACATTGTTTATTGTTTATTCCCTCATTATGGTTTTGGTGATAATTTAATTTTATCGCATGTTTAAATATAAAAAATTCTGTTGTAACATATAGTTAGTATAAAATTTTTTTGTACTAGCAATCAAATTATGATTCATATATTTTTTAAGAGTCTGTTTGGTTTGTCAAAACCGCTAGCTTATAGCAGATGGGTTATAACGGATGAAAATGTAGCCCCATTTAGGGACCGTTTGTGTTTTTTCATGAGCTTATAACATTTTTTTTCCAGACGCTACTTGAAGTAGTGTTTGAGCTTATAGTCTATAGCTTTTCTTTTTTTTTTCCTTTCATTTTTATCCCTAATATCTTAATTAAATTTGTCATTTATCCTTAGCTAATAAAATAAAATACTAATCATACTATTTTTTAATCCCTAATCCATTCTTGTTGTAGCAGTCATCCCTCTCTCTGTCACCCTCCTCTCTTTGCCGACGTCCCTCTCTCCATTTTAGATAAATTTTACTATAAATAAGAATTAATTTCACTATTTAGAT
The DNA here is from genome assembly GCA_030762895.1 of Sophora flavescens. Lineage (NCBI taxonomy): Eukaryota > Viridiplantae > Streptophyta > Magnoliopsida > Fabales > Fabaceae > Sophora > Sophora flavescens. The sequence goes on from CM061065.1 coordinate 186,015,190, forward strand.
TTATATTAAGATTAAAAAATATAAAATGTATTTTTATCTAAAAAAATAAAATTTATATAAAAATCATATCAATATATACTTTTATTTTTATTATTCCATTTTATTTTTTAAAAATAATTAAAACTAAAAAGTTATTATTAAAATAAAAAAATTTATTTTAATTTTTGAAATGATAAATAATTTAAAATAATTTAAAAGTATTGAAAGTGATAACTATTTTAAAATAAATAATATAAATAATATATATATATTAAAAAATATGCAAACATGTCTTTTTATATCGTTTTACATTTATCAACTAGTCCAACGGTTAGTTTTATCAAATACTTCAAATCAAATCCGCTATCCGCTATAAGCTCATGCGCTATCAACTAGCTTATCTGTTATCCGCTAGTTTTTACCAAAATTAATTGTTTGGAGAAATATAATCCAATTTAATTTGTAAATTATATATATTCTAACATCAAATTAACTACGCAAATGAAGATTTATGGATAAATATCCTCCAAATTAACTATTTTTAAACGTGTTAATTGATTTCTAATAATAATTACTTTTAATAGTTCCAAAGTTTGGATTATTAATTCTTTTCTGTTTTCATTGTCATCATAAAAAGCATTTTAAAACAATTAGTTTTTTTTAAGGCAAAACAATCAGTCGGTTTTCCTTAAATAAATGGGTTTTCTAAGATTTTCCCAATTAAAAATTTTGATGATGACTCCTCTATTTTTTTATATCTTTTCGCAGAGTCCGGAAGGGACAATCGTGATAATCACACTAGCAAATAATAATAAGAAAGAGAAATATCCAAAGAAAATGAGTGTTCACATAATGATTAAATTTTTATTGGCAGCGTTGCTGTTTTGTTTTGGGGTGTTTCAGTAATAGTTTCAAGTTGGTAGTCTTTCTATTTGGTTTCCATGTGTAATTGGGTTGTGAGTATCCCTGTACTCCTTTTTTAATACACCTTTGACTTATAAAAAAAAATTACTAGCTTTTAATTTTTAATATTTTAGAGGTTTTTACTTTAAAATTGATATGTTTTTGCATAAAATCATCTACGGAGTTTTTTTTAGGGTTACCGTATTATTTGTATGAAATATCCACCGTTGTAAACAACTACTTTTGTCGGGGATTTGAGTACAACATTTAATAATTGCTCCCTCCCAACCAGGTTTTCTCCATATACAAAAGTCAGAAGTCGAATCCCTTACCATTTGCTTAGGGGACCCGAGTTCGTACCGCTCGAACCAACCACATCTTTTAAAATAGATTAAAAATACTGTTTCAAAAAAAATATAAATACTCACTTCAAAACAAAAACAAAGTCCAAAGGCAAAATATATCAAATTCGTAAAACAAAATGTAATTTCATTTATTTATATTTTTTTATAAGCAAAAGAAATTTATTAAAAAGAGTACAATGGGTACTCTAACCCATATACAATGAGCAAAGAAAGTAGCATACAAAATCATCACAATGAAGAGAGTCATCCCAACTATGTTGACACTACAATCCCCAACAATCATTTACAACACACTACTAAATAAAAATAAGAAAAGTGCTAGCAACACACTCTATGACATACTCTTTCTAACATACTCTCTCCTATTGATTGAAATTCATGTGGGTCCCACAAAATTCAAGGAAGACCCACATGAAATAATGGGATCCATTTCCAAAATAAGCTGACTCTGAAGCAAATCAAAACAATACAGCTATTTATCCAAGACCATCCCGCACGACCCAACAATAAGAGATCCAAAATTGACCCAACTTATAATTGACAAAAAGTGCAGCAAACCAAATAAGAATCCCACACCCAAACCATGCTGCTAAATGGTTTGAGGTAAAAAGTGGCAACACCAACTCAAAACCTCAGCAAACTAAGAAACAGGCGAGAAGGGTAAACTTTATAAATAAATAAATTGATAGACAACACATATTAAACATGCAAAGTTTAAAAATACATGGATTTACTTGATAGTGGATTATGCTTTTAGGTAAACTTTATGTGTAATGTTGTTATGGGAGTCCGAACTATATACTCGGGACCAACTTGTATACTTGGTGCCGACTTCATTAGCAACACGGATCCAACAGATATTTGGACCGAGAAATAAAAGACTTGGCATTCGAGGTTATGCTCTTGACTAGCTAGAGGTCCAAGAGTTAGATAAATCACGTGGAGAAATAGGACAGTCAGAGGGCGAAACATATAACGGCTGAACGACCAACTCATGAATGAAAGATAACGGCAATTAAGTATTAATACCCGCTGTCCGACTATCATTACCAGGACGACAACAGCTATCCGAGAGTGAAGAGACCCAATTATGAGAGGTAAATATGGAGCCTACTATAAGTAGAGGCAGTATGAATGGAAAAGGACAAGAGATAACACATCCAAATACACTGAACCGAGATAGCAAATCTTTGGCAAGAACAATTTGGCGCCCACCGTGGGGCTCTGGTAAAACTCTTCCTTCGCCACTCAAGGGAAAGACGAGTCATACTGGAGCTCGGGAGGAAACTCCCAATTATCGTTCAATGGCGGTTAGCGGGTCACAACTCTCCGCCGAGCATTCTTTTCGTTGATTGGTATACACGGTAGAACAATTTGGATGACAACCTAGATATACGAAAACATATGGATGACTTCCATTACGTGAAGTTCAAAGGTAGGAACAAGTTTTGGAGCATCATGATTATGATGAAGATCTGACGATCGTGAGGCCGTACATTCAATCATTGAAGAATTCGATCGAGTTATCATGGACGACCGAGTGTGTGAGTTCCTTTGTAGTGTTTCTTGCCTAAGTCGGCAGACAGTCAAGTCATACTTTCAATTGTTGAAGAAGCCGACCAAGTTCTCTTGGACGACCGAGTGTGCCTAAGTCGGCAGACAAAGTCAACCCATGGTTTCAATTGTTAAAGAAGGGTCTTGTGGACGACCGAGTATGTGAGTTCCTTTGTAGTGTTTCTTACTCAAGTCGGCAGACAAAGTCAAGTCGTACTTTCAATTGTTGAAGAAGATGGCCAAGTTCTCGTGGACGATCGAGTGTTCATAAGTCGGCATAGAAAATCTAACCATACTTTCAATCATTGAATAATCCTGCCGAGTTCTCGTGGTCGACCGAGGCTGAGAATGCCTTTGCCAAGTTAGAGGAATTTCCTCATGTCACCCCCCGATTCTGACCCAATTGTTCCAGGTAAGATGTTTTATTTATACTTATCACTAACGGAGCTTGCTATTTGTGTTTTCATCATCTAGGAGATTTGAAAGGAGTAACGTTCGGTTTGTTACATCACCCGAGTACTACAACATCTTGCGGTTGGATATCAACTGATGGAGAAGTTGGGATCTGGGAATTGGAATAAGTTCAGTAGTTTGATATCCGAGTTTATTGAATTTGATATCAAACATTTGACAAGGGAGAAGAACTTGCAAATTGACATTTTGTCAAAGTCGGCAAGCTCCAAAAAAGCAGGTCAGACGAGCATAAGGATGGAAGAAGCTCTCCCGATGGACGAGCACAGGATATTAACAAAGTTTATAATCAGGAGGTTTTTTTTTAAAGTATTATGGTTAGGCCAAGTTTATACTCGGATCGTCTACTGTTACGGTTGTGCCGATTGTTAACTCGGGTCCCACCTTGCTCATGTGAACCAAGGTCTCACACTCAATATGGAATGTCTAAGCCCTTATGTCGATTCCCGACTTGAGGCTTATGAGACTTCAGTTATGGATGAGTCGAGTATGAACTCGGCCCCATCTTATCTACCTAGACTAAAGTATGGTGACGGGTAAAGAAAGACTAGTCTTGCATGGATGGAGGACTGGAGGTCTACTACTGCATTATGGTTACCCAAGTTTATACTTGGGCCGACTTTATTAACATAGAAGTCCATTCGTAGCTCACGACTTGAGGCTTAGGGGACTAATGTTATGGCTAAGCCGAGTACATACTCGGATCCACCTTGCTCATATAGAAGTTATACTACACTTGGAAACGAAAAACTTAATATTGGGGACAAGTTCGTGTTTAGCCCAATATTAAACACATAGAATGACCCAAAGGTCATATTAGAGAGCCCAGAGTTGGAGTTAGAAACGGTTGACTTATAAATGTGGAGGATTATAGGCATCAATGTCAGCCAACCGACTATAATTACTAGGGAGGCGACTGTTACTCGAGAATAAAGAGGTCTAACTATGACAATTAATACGGAGCCTAGTATAAGTAAAGGTTGAGAGGTTTGAGAAATGGGGAATACCTAGTTACTAGACACACTAAACCGAGATTGTAGTATCACTATTCATATCATTTTTATGCCTATTATTACTCTCAATGCTATTATCATTGCTCTCCATTATCCATTAAAGGACACTAACATATCATCAATTATTCGGATATACAAGTATTCAAACCTTGAATGAAAAAAGAGTTTATTAATTTAGAAGACAAACAAGAACATGAAGTTGGTCTTTATCTTGGAACCATTGTAAAGTCCGACTTATGTTTCGGTATTTTAAAGCCCGACTTATGTTTCAGCATATTAAATCTATGTTTCGGCATGTTAAAGCCCAACCTATGTTTTGGCTTCATAAAGTCCGACCAATGTTTTGGAATCATAAAGCCCGACCTATGTTTCGGCATCATAAAGCCCGACCTATGTTTCGGCATCATAAAGTTCGACCTATGTTTCGGTATGTTAAAAGTCTGACCTATGTTTCCGAATCATAAAGCCCGACCTATGTTTCGGCATTATAAAGTTTGACCTATGTTTCGGAATTTTAAAGTCCGGCCTATGTTTCGGCATCATAAAGCCCAACCTATGTTTCGGCACCTTAAAGCCCGACCTATGTTTCGGCTTGTAGAGTCTGACTTATGTCTCGGCAACATGGACCCGACCTATGTTTCTGCACCACAAAACAAAACCTATTTCGACACTTTGATGCCCGACTTATGTCTCGACACCGTAAAAGCGTAGTTTATATCTCGGTCAATAACGAACATAATCTGTTTAGAACGAGATGTTCGTAGCTGATCAGATGTCAAGTATTTACGCAACCTAACATATATCATTCAAAGAAAAACTTTGATAAAGTCGGCTGAGGAGCTATGTTATGGTTTGGGTTGTGTATGAATTCGGACCTAACTTATTGTCGAATACATCATACGAGAGAGATTTTAAGCCTCTTCGTTGATTCTCGACTGGATCTATGTTACACTTGGGTCATGTATTACCTCGGGCCAAACCTTGTGTGATCGAGTTTATATGCTTGGGCCGATTTTATCCTTATGGAAGGTCCGTTGGAGGCTTGGGCTAAGGGACAGCAAGACTTCATATTTGAGGCCAACTTCATGATATCATCACTCCCTCAACTTAGAACTACGTTAGCCTTGATTCTCATTTCGGATACGTAGGAGCAGAATACTACATTCTGTCAGGTTATTGATAGTGTGAATCCGCAAGTGAACGGCTTCGTCGTCAAGTAATAAAAAGATCGAACCCATAGAGACCGTGATCTTAAATAACAATTAATTATCAAATTAATTAAACTAGACAAGAAAAAGATTTGGAAAAGATTTGGTTTTTTAAAAAAGATTAACTAACAAATCAAGTATTTAAAACACAATAAAATAAAATCGCAATCAAATCAAATCCGGAGATTTTCAAATTAAAAGATTTCTAGGAATTGGGTTACCAACAAGACTGCTCATGCTACTAAATTGACTGCCCCTCTTGTTAATTATCGAAATTGCTTTGAAGGTGAATTTATCCTAAGTAAGTTAATGTTCCCTCTCGAGATACAAGAATCGTGCCCAATTAAACCAACCCATACTCTGGTGGTAATTGTATTTAAATTGAACTCATTAAGATTCGTGACAATTCAATGAACCCTCGAAGGACCGCTTCTAACTCTCGTGATTTAAGTCCTAAGTTCAATCCCTATAGATCCAATACCTAAGTTCACCGCTAGGTTCATCCTTAGAGTATCTATGACATGCAAATAAGGGCGCACCAAATTCACAAGTAATTCATGCAATAGTAATTAAATCGAAAGCAAAATTGAAATTAACTAGAAGCAAAACGTCAATTCATCACATAAAACGAGTCTTGGGCATAGCCCCAATTCCTAGAAATAAAAACAACTACTCACGCATTGCCATATTCATAGCAACCTTGAATAATAAAAACATAAAAATCCTAAGAGAAAAGAAGAAATTGAGAAGAAGAGAAATCCTAATTTTTGCCTAAGGTAGCAGCCAAGAGCTCTCCTATTTTCGAGCCTGAGTCCTATTTATAATGTAGGATAACTTGGGATTAAAGCAATTACAAATCAGATAAAAAAAACAAATCAAAATCCCAGATTTTGCGCGTCACGGTCGTGATGCCTATCACGGCCAGGCCGTGACAGATTCTGTCTTGGAAAACTTGGCATTGGTTGGCGAGTCACGGCCGTGATGGCCATCACGGCCTGGCCGTGACAGGTTTTGACTTTTGCGTTCTTTTCTTTTCAGTCTTGCTCGATCATGGCCGTGATGGTTGTCACGGCTAGGCCGTGATGGGCTCTGTTTGGCTCATTTTTCTTACTTTTCAAGCTCCGTCTTTATGCAAGCTCCACCATAACTGATCCTGAGCATTTTATTCTTCAATTCCTGCACACAAACACCACAAAACCACATTACCCATTCCAAGGTAAAAACTAACAAAAATAAAATTAAAAATGCCTAAACTACATGAAAATGCATGCAATATGATAAAGAAATATGAGGTGTAATCACATTCATTAAACTACCCCAAGCTTAAGATTTTGCTTGTCCCCAAGCAACAACCAAGGCCAGACAAGATAAACAATCAGAGCATGGATAGTGAACTAAGAACCCAAGTAACAAATCGAAGTAACAGGAACATTCAAATAAGTAACCAAGAGATAATCAATTTCAAGTCCAATTAGAAGCTTAGGTTCTCTAGATTCATGCATCTCACTAATTCGGGCACTCTTCTCACCTCACTCAAGTGTTTAAGGACATTTGACAATTCACTCAATTTCCTCAAGGAAGGTACCCTACCATAAGCTTGACTATTAACCAAATCTCTACTTTATTAATGAAAACTCATAAGAATCAAGAGGTCTTTTATTTTGGTTGTAATGGGGCCATGTGATTAATTGTTAGGTGGGGAAATTAAGAAAGGGAAAATTCAAGAAGGCTAAACAAAATATCAAACAATGCAAAGCATGACAACCTTCTAAAATACCTTTTTGGGCTTTAATTCACTTTTCCACCTTTCTTTCTTTCTTCCTTTTTTTTTATTTTTTTATTCCTCACTTTATTTTTCTCATCCCCTTCTCAAATTTTTATTTTATTTTATTTTATTTTATTTCAATTTGGAGAAGGGGAGATTTCCAACTTAAGAGAAATATTTTTCTAACTTTTTCATCCGACAATTTATTTTTCAAACCACCTTTTTGCCCTTTTTGCAATACTTTAAAAGGTCATACCAAGCATCATTCATCAAAATAAATCAAGGTACCAAGAAAAGCATTTTATTCTATTTGGCTCAAAATTGAGCAACTAAGGGGTATCATTTAATCAGTCAAAGCTCAGAAGACCAGAAAAATACATAGTGCCTCAATCATTTTCAAATATGTTTTCAAAAATTTTGAAGTTTCAAAATGGTTTCAAGTTAAGTTCTAGAGAATACAATCCAAGAGGAATAAAACACTCAATCACAAAGAATGGGGTAGATTTAGTGGGTACCCCTTTTAGGCTCAAAAATCTCACATTTAGTAGTTTGAAATTAATGAGAAACGCAAATCCAAGGTACCACATGCTAATTATCAACTATCAAAAGATCATCTCAAGCATTTTTATTTTTAGCCTATCACAAGACTACAGGAAAAAAAATTGGGTTCAAAAATTCACTGTCTCAATTCATTTAGCACAAAGTTCTCACAATTGAATGGATACTCTAAGCAAGGGGCAATCTAATCATGTGATTATGCAAAACTACGCCCATATGAAAGCAACATGAAAAATACAAAAATACAAAAATACCCCTACCCCAAGCTTAAAAGCTTACATAGAGGTAATGAACTTTTAACCAAATCAAGAGACATGATAAAGGAGTAAATACAAAGATATGGTAAAGATATATTATGAGATAACAAATTAATATGGTCATCCACCAAAATTTGCATATTTACAACAATTTTAGTAATTAAATAAATAAATGTGCTAATAAGACGTATTAAACATGCCAAGTTTAAAATATATACATGAATTTATATGGAAGTAAAACATGTCTTTAGGCGAACTTTATCTGCAATGTTAAAAGGTTCAAATTTTAGAGTTGTCAAAGATCAATAAAATTTATAAATAATTTTAAATGTCAATTCACGTAATTTTAGCATAAAGACCGATTGGCAAACATGTTTAGGATGTATTTGAGTAAATAACTTATTTAAGCGCTTATTTGACAAGTTATTTTAAAATAAGCTAAAAACAACTTATTTTCATAAGCTTCTCTAACAAGCTTATTACAATAAGTCGAAATGAGCTTATATGAATATCATAAATTATTTTCATAAACTATTTGCATAAGTTTATTCTCCTAAGCTCAAATAAAATCTTTCAAATACACCCTTAGCCCATCTTAACGTCTCGATATTCTTTTTTTAACCCCGTATATATGAAGATTATGCGGTGAGAAGGATGAGCAATTGGGGCCGAGAGAAAATAGTGTGTAAAAAGTCACTTGAAGTAGTTTAAAGTCTTTCACAACTCTGTGTGGATTTACGTTTTTGTATATCAAATTTAGTGATGAGATTTTAGTCCTTTTTCCCTTTATGTTTAAATCTCTTCCCCACATACTTGGTACATAGTGATTTCATTCATGTCTTTTCATATTAATTCAAATTATCGATTGTTAAATAATTGGCCTATATTTTCTAAGTTTTATTTTTGTTTGCAAGAGGGCTAAAGCCCGGAAACAAAGCTAAGCAGCAACCCTACGACTAAAAGAGACTCCTATGGAGTCATGCAAAAGCAAATCAGAACATCCACAAGGAGGATTATCTAAACAATTAATGCAATCCCAAAGGCACGGAATGACCATAATTAGCTAAAAAAACAGCTTCCCTGTTACACTCCCTCAAAACATGGGTGACACGAACCAGCCAAGATCTCGACATAAGCTCGGATATATTTCCTAAGTTGTATTGTTGTCTCTTCTCCAACACTTTAATTTTTTTATTATTATATCTATGTTTTTCCATACTAATAATAACAATTATATCAAGAGACATTATTACATACTTATTTGTTATTATATAATTTGTATACTTTAATTGTATTTACATTTTAATCTTATTAAATTTGTTATTTTAAATATCATTTTTAGTGATTTAGCCCTATTTGCCTTATTATTAATTTTACATCTTTTTTCTTTCAGATTTAATATAATTACATTTAAGCTTTACCAAATTATCATTTCAATTACTTTAATTGTTTCAAGAGATATACCTCAAAACTTCAGAAGATCACAATCTACGTGCCACCAAGCTAATTATCCTATAAATATATTATAATATATCATTTCTCAACACGTTGAGTTGGAGATGAATTAATATTCACCATATTATAATATACCTACCTACCTCTCTGAACTGAAAGATGAATAATTTGGAGTCCTTGCCTCCTGCTTTCCGCCATCTTAGCCACAATCAGCCACCTAGCCTAGCCATTGATGATGGTGGCAACCCAACCTCGAGTTTAGATGCCCTACCAATCATAGACCTCCAAAGCTTAAACCATTACGAGAAAAAACTTGAGGAGGCTTGTAAGCATTGGGGGATGTTTCGTTTGGTTAACCATGGGATCCCATCAACCCTAATGAGCCAACTTCAAGACCAAGCGAAGAAGGTTTCTCTCTATCCTTTGACTCCAAGAAGGCCTCTTGTGATGCCAGCCCTATCAATTACTTTTGGGGCACCCCTGCCCTAACTCCTTCAGGGATAGCTGTAACAAGTAACCATCAAAATACCAATTTGCTTGAAGGTTTTGATATCCCTTTGGCTCAACTCTCCCAGTTTCAGCCTCAACTTTCTGACCTTGAGTCTTTCAGGTAATTAAGGAAGCAAAAATACTACTTGGTTTTCTTGTTTGTTTGTTACTACACCCGTTTTAAAATATATCCTTAATTTTTTTTTTACATGAGAAGTAATAAATCATTAAATATTCTTGATTTTTGTAAAATATAATTATATTTTATTAAATTATTTTTTCATTTTGTTAATATATTTTTTAATTTACATAATGAAGATAACAAGGTAGAATAATAAAATTAAAAAATTATATATTATTGATTTTCAATATGACATATAAAACAAAACAAAAATCATTTTTTTCTAATATTGTAAGTCATTAATTTGAAGAAATTCATTTGTATCGAGAATTGTCTAATAAGGCTTGTATATATTTAATTCCGTTAAGAGTTCTGCTAGTGGAGTATGGAAAACATCTGTCTAGAATTGCTACAACACTATTTGAGGCTATGGTGAAGAATCTTGATCTGAAGTTGGAACCATCAAGATCCTACTTAGAAGACAAGACAGGAAATGTGCGTGTTTACCGCTACCCGCATTGCTCTAATCCTGATGTTGGTTTGGGCATGGAGGTGCATACAGATAGTTCAATCATGTCTATATTGAACCAAGAAGATTTAGTGAGTGGACTTGAGGTGCTGAGAGATGATCAATGGCTAGCTGTAAAACCCATTTCCAACACATTAATTGTCAACATTGGCGACCTGATGCAGGTCCAAATTTATTTGTTTTATGCTTCTATTTTTTTATGTTAATAATAATCATTATAATTTATAAATATTGAATTATTCTTTATTAGCATTTTATGGATATTTTGGTGTAGGCAATAAGCGATGACAAATACAATAGCGTGTTACACAGAGTGAAGATAAATGATCGTAAGGAGAGGATCTCGATATGCTATTTTGTGTTCTCTGGTGAAGACGTTGAGGTTAAGAGCTCCAAGTACAAACCCTTCACTTATAATGAGTTTATAGCACAAGTGCAACAAGACATCAAGGCCCACGGCCATAAAATTGGGCTTTCAAGGTTTAAGTGCACTGAGGATAATTGAGTTTTACTTAACGTTACTCCTTTCTTCTTGTTATTTAAATAATTTAAGGATATGCAATTGGGTTGCGTAGTTTTGAGCGACGTGAGGATTGTTGAGATTTAGTGGCAATGTAATCCTCTCTTGTTGGTTAAATAATAATTCAATAATTATGAAAGTGGAATAATTGGAGTTAATTAGAGGAATGCTAAGGACTAAGGACACATGGATTTATATATTTTGTTTGTTTTCGAATAATAAACTTCAAACTTGTTCCTGCCGAGATCCGTTTTGTCGGGATCTCGCCATAGAACGTTAAACCAAGGGGATTGTTTTAGATTTTGGCTTGACAGAATTCAATGATTCCGGTCCTACGTATCCCAGTGGGAATCAAAGCCAGACGTAGTTCTAAGTTCATCCCTTGGCGGGGCGGTGATCTCGATCCCTTAATTTTGTATCGGACGAGTACTAGGGAGCAAGGACTGTCTGAGAGTCTCTTGGTCGACGCTAGTTCCTCTAACACGCTTAAGGGAGAGTTACCGGGATTCAGTGAAAAGTGAGTTTCTTATGAGGGGTACTCCTCCTTTTATAATAGGATTCCCCTATCTCTTAGAGATCTGATTTATCTCTTAATATCTTTTAGACATTTGATTTGTCTCTTGATATCTCTTTTGAGATATGATTTATCTCTTAATATCTCATTTGAGATATGATTCCTTAATTTAAGGGATATTATCCCTTTTAACCAGATAAGGTTATTTTGGATAATATCAGGATTTTAATATCAATATCTTATTCCTTTAATTAAGTGATCTTTGATTTATTATCCTTAATTTTCGGACTGGGCCGGGTACTTGAGCTCGGTGGCCGGGTTAGTAACCTCGGCCAGTACACAAGCCCCCCAAGCTTTGAGCCGATTAGGCATAGAAGCTTTCATGATGTTTAGCCGAGCTCTGTATCTCGGCACATACACAAGCCCCCCAAGCTTCGAGCTGATCACGTGGAAGCTTTTTTGAAGGAGCCGAGGCTAGGAACTTGGTTTCACCTTTTGATCTTTCGTCTCGGCGAGGTGAGTGGCCGAGCTTCATACCTTATATATGTGTTCACGTCCTCCAACTCGGTGAGCATCTCGGGTGACCGAGCTTGACGCTTTCGAGGTACCGAGCCGAGGTGGGGATGGTTACTCATTTCCTGTTGAGGCCATACTTTCTCGGTTCCCGAGATGGAAAAGAGACGTTACCGTGTGTGACGCGTGGCCTTCACGGCATCATTTCTAAGGCTTGCGCTGTAGTTGTGTGCTCAACGGTAAGTCAAGGGCCGGAGCTCAACCGAGTGGTCGGGAGCCGGAGCTCAACCCATTAGGGAACCTGAGCTTCACGTTTCAGGTTGTCGAGCTTTACATTTCGGTCAATTCCTAAGTTCAGCGGGCTCGGTGGGCGAGCCTAGTAATCATTTCCCTTTGACTGTTTGGGTTTGGAGATCTAGCTTCATTTCTCATCCAATATTTTAGTTTGGTGGGCTCAGTGGCCGAGTTTAACATCTCGATCAGTATATAAGCTCTCCAAGCTTTGAGCTCAGAATAAGCGAGAGAGTTTTATGAATGAAGCTGAGCTTGTCCTTGGTGTTGATAAGGTACTGGATTTGCATAGATCCTCTTACTTCGGTTAATATCTCTCGGGCAGCACTCGAGTTTAGTGGTTGAGGTTCACATCTCGGCCAGTAACATGCTCTGAACATAAGATACTTCAATCTTACCTTTGTTTATAAGCTAGTAGCTGAGATTCGACTTAGTAGTGGTTCAGGTTTGAATCGATCTTTTGAAGAGTCAAGTTCAAACTCGGTCATTAGGAATTTACCTCGGTGCTTGTATTTCATCCTTTAACTTTTGATGCTTTCGAGATGCTTATCTTGAGAGTTTGAATTTGACTTGCCCTTTGCCGAATGTAGCTTGGTCTTTGAAGTTCTTGGGAGCTCTTAACATTTTCTTCGAGTAGCTCATAACCCTTTCATTTAGTGGATTTTGAAATACCCACTAACTTTGCAACTTGACCTCGAATTATTTTTCCCGATCTTGAAGGTGTGTCTCAGAATAAACTTTCCTAGTATCTTCTCCAATTTGTATGAGAAAATATTTTTCATACAAGTTCTTCGAGCTGTAGGCTAAGGGATATCCTTTCTCTATCCTTTCTCTGAAATTTCCGAGAATATCCTTCCTTTATCCCTACTAGTCCCCCCAAGCTCCGAGCTTGAAATAAGCGAAAGAGCTCAAATGTCAACCCGCATGTCTTAACACGCTTTTTGGTGCCGAGGACTTCGAACTATGATTCGCGGGAGCATTGCTTGGAATATGTTTTTTGTAGAACCAAGCCTTTCTTGGGTTATCGTCTTGCTTGGCCAAGCACTGCTCGGACTTTTGTGCGGAGCCCAGTCGTATTTGGGATTCCGGCTTATTTGGTTGAACACTACCAGGATTTCTCTCGAATCCTGGATCTCATGCATGATCTATTGTGGACTTTATCTTGGTGCGAAGATGCTGTGCTTGATCTAGGATTTTTATTGCGAGGAGGGAAACATTGCTCGACTTTGAGTTTTTCCGGTGCGTAGTGCGAGGGAGCATAGCTCGATCTCGGCTTTTTGGTGTGAGGGGGCAATGCTTGACCTCGGCTTTCTGGGCTTCTGCCCTTTGTTCTTAGCTAGACAATTTTAACTCTGGCCCTATAGTGGGCTCTCTAGTTGTTAAGCCAGCATATGCTCGGCTTTTACTAGAATTGGTCCATGATGCGAGCAGGAAAGCTACGGTCGCTTACGCTCTTCTGAGTCTCCTCCATTACCTGTTTTTCGAGCCGCGAGCTTTCTAATAATGAAAAGTATGAAGGCGGAAGCTGCCCGAACTTTGCGCACTGGGGATGAGCTTAAAGAAGCCATGGCAAAGTGTGAAGAGCAAGCTCGGCTAATCGGGCAGTTGAAAGCCCAAAAGGTGGAGCTGAAAAAAGGCAATACTACCCTTATGACCGAGCTGGAAATGGAAAGAACCGACCGGCTCAACCTTCAGAGGGTCGTGGAAGGGCTTCAAGCCGAGAAGGAAGCCAGTCTTGAGTTGTGGAAGTTGCTGGAATCCGAGAATGGGGAGAACCTGAGGCTCCGTTCTGATCTGGCTGAAGCCGAGGCTTATCATGAGGGAGGATGTTAATGGCTTTTCCCGAGCCGTGAAGCAGCTTCAGCATTTCAATCCGAATCTCGACCTGCTTGTGCTGACGTGGACAAGGATTTTACCCGAGATGGAATCCTAGTTCCAATGTCCGAGCTAGAGGATGAGGAGGATGAGAATGCTCAGGCTCTGGCCAAGTGTGAGGAACAAGGCCGGGTCATCGGTCAGTTGAAGGCCCAGAAGGTGCAGCTGGAAGAAGGCCGAGCTACTCTTACGACCGAGCTAGAAGCGGAGAGAACTGACCGACTTAATCTTCAAAATGTAGTGAAAGGGCTGGAAGCCGAGACAGAAGCCAGCCAGGAGTTGCGGAAGTTGCTGGAGGCCGAGAAGGAGGAGAACCGGAGGCTCCGTGCTGATCTAGCTGAAGCTGAGTGGCCGCGCTGTCGCCACGCGCCAAAAAGGACGAGCGGGTTTAAAAGTGTAGTATAGTGCGACAACTCGGATGTCGTCTCTCAAGGACTCTGAGAATATTATCTTTCACAAAAATCAGTTTTGGGGGGGGTTTGGATTGGAGTGCAAATAAGAAATAAACAAAACAGAGCAATCAAAAACAGGGCAGTTAAAAAAAAAAGATTATCAATTATCAAACAACGATTAATCTACTGTCAAGAATTCCCAACTATCCTTGGTTAATGTAAACCCAAGCCCTAAGCAGATTCTTATCCCCTTTTAGTTACAGTAACAACTAACAACATAATTGCTACTATGAATGTAAATTCCTATTCCCGAAATAACAAACGGGATTAAGCGCTCATGATCAAACGATCATGAATGAACACACGCGAATTAACAAATGCGATTATGTATAGGAAATTTACATCACTGAAAAAAATCAATACAATATTACACACTCCTGAAATAACAAACAGAAATATGAAATATGGTATTGAAAAGGGAAAAGCAATTAAAATAGGGATTTACATAACCTCAAGTATATAGGATCCTCAAATAGTAGACTAATCCTAGGACTTAGTGCTCCATGGCAACAACGAAATCACAGAGAAAAATGTATATCAGAAAGTTGGAGAAGCAAAAGTCTCTACAAAATTTTCAGAACAGCCTTTTATACAAATTCAGAATTCAGATGGCTCGCGAGGCGAACAAACATTCGCGAGGCGAATTTCATGAACTGTCAGCAACCCTTGGCATTCTCGCGAGGCGAAGTGTTGCTCGCGAGGCGAGGATATGAAGAGTTTCCTCCTTACGCCCGTGATGGCCATCAGGGCCTAACCGTGATGCTCTCCGACTTTCAGATTCGCGAGGCGAAGGGAGGCTCGCGAGGCGAGACTCTTCAGCTTCAAAACTGCCACGGCCATGACCTTTAACACGGGCAAGCCGTGATCGTCTCTGACTTTTTCAGGTTTACAAGACTCGCGGGGCGAGACCTTCTTCGCGAGGCGACCCAGAGACTTAGCAATTTCTTGGAACAATAAGCTTCGGGGTCGCGTGGCGAGCGTGTCCTTCGCGGGGCGAATCCCCTGTTCTTTATTTTCTCAACTTCTACTTAACCTGAAAACAAGGAAATAAGCATAAGTGTATTATTTTGACTTAAAACTAGCTAAATTAACTTAAAACTACTCTAGAGACTCAAAACCTTGCTTGAGGACAATCTAATCTAATTTGGGTGAAAATACGATATAATTTGCACAAAACCCTGGTCATACTAGCTATAAAACTAGATGAGTCAGAGGCTTATCACTGAGACTTTAATCATGAGGGAGCATGTTAACGGTTTCTCCCGAGCCATGAAGCAACTCCGGCACTTCAACCCTACTGCCGACTTCTCCAGTGCCGATGTGGACAAGGATTTCAACCGAGACGGGATCCTTGTGGCATTGGCCGAGCTAGAGGATGAGGATGAGGCCGTAACTCCTGGAGAAGAGGGCGAGGATCAATTGGACGAGGAGGGACCCGAAGGTGAAGTGGGCCAAACTGGCCAGATTAATACCGTTCCTTCCGAGGCGGAGGAGAACCTAGATTCCTGAAGTTGTATAAGCGGTTTAGAAATATCTTTGTTTTTGTAAGACTTTATGTACTTGGGGACTTGCCCCTAAAATTTCTTATTTTACTTGTGGATTTATTTATACTTTGGTGAATTTTCTGATGTTTTATGGGTTGATCCTGATTGATCACTTATTAACTTGATATAATTATATAGGCTCGGCACTTCGACCCTGATCGATCGAATGTGGCTCTTGCTTAGGATTCGAGCACCTTTAGAGGCTTTGGTTGACCTCTTCAGGGTTTACCACCTGCTTAGGAGTCTCCTGCTTAGGAGTCAAGTTCCTGCTTAGGCTTTATCTCCTGCTTAGGAGTCAAGTAGTTTTTTCTCTTTCTTAGGAGTCAAGTGCCTGCTTAGGCTTTATCTCCTGCTTAGGAGTCAAGTAGTTTTTCCTCTTGCTTAGGAGTCAAGTGCCTGCTTAGGCTTTATCTCCTGCTTAGGAGTCAAGTAGTTTTTCCTCTTGCTTAGGAGTCAAGTGCCTGCTTAGGCTTTATCTCCTGCTTAGGAGTCAATTAGTTTTTCCTCTTGCTTAGGAGTCAAGTGCCTGCTTAGGCTTTATCTCCTGGTTAGGAGTCAAGTAGTTTTTCCTCTTGCTTAGGAGTCAAGTATGGTGTCTGAGTGCTGAAGCCGATGGAATTTTATTTTCCAAGGGAGAGCTTGATCTTTCGGGAGCCGGAGCTCAATCACTTTGTAGCCGCAAATCTTGTGACCCTGGGAGTGGTGTCAGCCGAGCATCACTTCGCTCAAATAAATAACTCGATATGATGCTACATAACACAACATTAAATGCGTGGAGCAAAACATATCGAATCATATTAGATTTAAGCTAGATTTAAGGAATAATATCACCTGGGCACTTTGCGGCCTCTGGTCTAGGCATTCCCTGAAGTTGCTATGGTCGAGCTCTCTAAGACATCGCCAGGAGTAGGTCTGCGATCTTATCGATGCCAAGGAATTGTGGAGTTCGAGTTGTTTGCAGCTTGTATATTTTTGTAGGCAATCATTGCCATATATGCTTTTATCAGAAGAGTTACCTCCATTTTGGCTGGCACTTGGGAACCGCATCTGTCGGTGAGAGCAGGAGAATGAACTTCATTCAGTTGGAGACTTTTTTCCTGAAAGCTGGTTGTTAGCCACGTCGAGGACCATGTTTCTTGGCCACATTAATTGTCCCTCCATGCACTCATTTGGATGCTGTACTCCTGATTTTTCGGTGACAATAACTGTCTCCCTCCATCTTTGCAACAAACACCTTCTTTCGGTTTTTGAGGGTGCCATAAGCCACTTTTGACCAATATCCTTCCTCTTTGAAACTGGGCACGCAAAAACTGGACACGCAATTTCTTAAGATGTTAAATTTCTCCAACGGTTGTGGGGGAGAACATATATCAAGGTCGGGTCCTTCTTCCAACAGTACCCCATTATATAGGATTTCGCCATATAATGCTGGCAGAAATCGCCGTGTGATGACTGTGTTTCTATGAAAAATAAGGAACCAAGAGAGCAGAATGAAGAACAAGACCAACTATGTCATCAAGCAATTGATAATCACTGAATGCATGGTGGCCACACTCATGTGCAATGACCCATATTCCAGTGAAGACACAACCCTGGACAGCCCAATACAAGGGCCATGCCAAGAAGGAAACATGGTGAGGAAGATCAAAGAATAATGGGTCGCAATATAAGCAAGGATTGAGACAATGGTGAGGTCGATGATGAGATAGGAGAAAGAGTGATGCACAGAGCGCTGAAACAATGTGGTGGGATGACTTTCTTGATCTGGCCGAGACTCAATGGTGGTTTTTCATGAGGGACCCGCTTCACTGGATCAACCCGTGACTTCTTTTCTTCATTCGGAACAGAGGCTCGGCCACCAGCTCCCATCTTCATGCAATTTTAAGTCCTTCCAACTTTAGAGACAAATGACGTTTCCATTAGAACGTGCCTTCCTGTGACTGAGTCAAAAGCAGAAGGTTAAAAGTAAATTGTCGACTCTTTCCCCCTCCCGTGCGTTGAACACTTGCTCCATTGGTGATGAGTGATTTTGATTGCTGTGTTGAACACTACACACTGCCTTTTAATTTCCTTTATCTTTGCCTCTTTCTCTTCCAATTCACAGAGAAAAATAATCAATCGTTTGATAGATGTCGATGGATGTGCGGCCGGGGAAAGTTTGCCTCGGCCCCACGGTGGGCGCCAAATGTTCCTGCCGAGATCCGTTTTGTCGGGATCTCGCCATAGAACATTAAACCAAGGGGATTGTTTTAGATTTTGGCTTGACAGAATTCAATGATTCCGGTCCTACGTATCCCAGTGGGAATCAAAGCCAGACGTAGTTCTAAGTTCATCCCTTGGCGGGGCGGTGATCTCGATCCCTTAATTTTGTATCGGACGAGTACTAGGGAGCAAGGACTGTCTGAGAGTCTCTTGGTCGACGCTAGTTCCTCTAACACGCTTAAGGGAGAGTTACCGGAATTCAGTGAAAAGTGAGTTTCTTATGAGGGGTACTCCTCCTTTTATAATAGGATTCCCCTATCTCTTAGAGATCTGATTTATCTCTTAATATCTTTTAGACATTTGATTTGTCTCTTGATATCTCTTTTGAGATATGATTTATCTCT
Organism: Sophora flavescens; assembly: GCA_030762895.1. Taxonomy (NCBI): domain Eukaryota; kingdom Viridiplantae; phylum Streptophyta; class Magnoliopsida; order Fabales; family Fabaceae; genus Sophora; species Sophora flavescens. The sequence continues at coordinate 186,034,172 of CM061065.1, forward strand.
TAATATCTCATTTGAGATATGATTCCTTAATTTAAGGGATATTATCCCTTTTAACCAGATAAGGTTATTTTGGATAATATCAGGATTTTAATATCAATATCTTATTCCTTTAATTAAGTGATCTTTGATTTATTATCCTTAATTTTCGGACTGGGCCGGGTACTTGAGCTCGGTGGCCGGGTTAGTAACCTCGTCCAGTACATAAGCCCCCCAAGCTTTGAGCTGATTAGGCATAGAAGATTTCATGATGTTTAGCCGAGCTCTGTATCTCGGCCCATACAAAACTTTTTTGTTATAACTTATTCATAAGTTCGACTCCTTTAGACCCCCCTGTTTAGATTTGTATGCTAAATGGACCGAACTAAAATATATGAACTTAAATGGACTGCCATTTAAGGTCAGTCCACAGGCCTATAAATAGATATTTGGTAAGTTTGGTCCTATTTTTTTAACAGTTTTTTAAACTTTAGAAATTATACAAAATATGCTTATAAAACATTCAAATAATCAAATACAATCCCGTCAAAAAAAAAAAATCAAATACAAGCTTCCAATTCTAATTTATAAAGTAAATCATTTTAAATCTAAGCATCACATCGAGCCAAGTTGGGTCAATATATTCATATGTCAATTTGTTAACCAAATTCACTCATTTTATCAAATTATTGGCGTCAAACCATTTAACTTGGTCCCATTTTTACATGCTATCAAACATTCTTTCTCTTCTCTGTGAGAAGTTTTCCTATATCTGATAAGAGAGTGAGTTGTGTGCGGGATATCTATCGATGACGTCTTCTAACTTTGCTCAGTTAACGTTAGAGGATGAGGAGACGGATTTGGAGGTCCCGGTGGAAGAGGTTCGACGAGTACTGGATGGAGACCCAGCCCTGTGCCTGGTTGGGAGATTCCTGACAACAAGGTCAATCAGGTTTCACATGATGAGGAAAAGGATGGCCGGCGTTTAGAAGCCAGGAAGGGGCGTAAACGTGAAAGAGGCAGAGAGAGGCATATTTCTGTTCCAGTTCTTCCATAAGGTGGATGTCCAGTGGGTACTGAGGGGTGGACCGTGGTCTTTCGACGGACATTTGTTGATACTGGGAACGATGCAGGAGGGTCAGACACCCCAGGAAGTGGAACTTTTCAACGTACCCTTCTGGGTTCAAGTTCATAAGATCCCTGTAGGGTTTATGACAGAAGCAGTGGGGAAGCACCTGGTAAACTTTCTGGGTGAATTCATAAGAGTACGATGCAAAAAACAATTCAAATTTCCTTAAGTCCTATATGAGATTCCGAGTGCTCCTTGATGTGTGTAAGCCACTGAAGAGACTGAAGAGAGTGAAGAAACCGGGAGGGGAGGCAAAGGAGGTTTAGTTCAAATATGAAAGGTTGGGGTCTTTTTGCTATCTGTGTGGAATGCTAGGTCACATGGAGGATTTGTGAGAAATTATTTCTGCTAGATGATGACGATGGTAGCCGATTGTGGGGACCGGAGTTACGGGTTGAGCAGCGGAGGAACCAGGAGGATGATGGTGAGGGGTGGCTGATGGAGGAAGGAGCTGAGAGTTGGGAAGCACCAAATCTGCAGAAAGTTTAGAAATTCAAATCTGCAGTTAATGCAGATGCGGATCCTAAGGAGGTGATTACTGGGGCAGTAAATGACGCAAAAATCAAGGAGAAAATTTTGGTTTCAGTTGTTGACATATTTAGAAACCCAAATATTCTCTTTCCTAAAATTAAGGATAAAGTTATTGGAGAGAGAGGAATGGATACAGAAATGAAAGAAGGCAATCATGAGGGCAATTATGAGGACAATCATGATGAGAGAGAGTTGGAGTGGGATAAGAAAAGAAAGTTAACAGAGTTGGTGGGTGAAGGAGATCATGTGCAGGGGGAGTCAAAGAACATGGACTGCATGGAAATTGGTCCTGATAATGTGATCCCAAAAAATTTTTTAGCGGCAGACCCTGGCAGCCAGGGTTGCCGAGAACTATGAGTATCACTACAAAAAAAGAACTGTTTAGCGACCGGCATATTCGGTTGCTAAACATTCTAATTTGGTCACTATTTAAGTTAGCGACCGAATTAGCGACCGATTCATGGTGGTGGCTGATAACCTGGTCGCTAAGCTTTTAGCGACCGAAATAATAATTCGGTCGCTAAATGGTGACCGTAATTTCGGTCGCTAAATAATAAAAAATGGTCGCTACAAAGTTGGTCGCATTGTTTGGGTAACCATTTTTAGCGGCCGAAAATCGGTCGCTAGTTCGGTCGCCAATGTTGGTTGCTGTTAACCTATATTAGCGACGGATTTTCGGTCGCTAGACCACAATACGTAAATGTTAATTAAAGTTTAGCGACCGAATTATTGGTTTCTAATTTGGTTGCTAAACTGGTTTTTATTTAATTTTTTTAAAATTTAATTTTTAAAATAATAAATTTTTCTGTTTTTCTTTAAAGTTTAGCAAAATTACTAATAAAACACACCAAATTACTAATGAAATATACAATCTTAAGAAATAATGAATATATATATAAAAAATAATCCAAAGTGTCGTACAAGAATCGTTTAAAGTCAAAAATATGAAGAAAAAAAATAAGTCATGATGAGGGGGAGGTGGAGGAATCCAATCATCCTCAGCGTCCATACCATTGACGTCTGCTATCTGATCGTCCTCTGCAGTAGCAGGATCAGTAGCTGGTGGCGGAACTGGAGAAGCGGCAGCAAGCGGCACAATCGTCAGAGCATCACCCTAAGCAACTGGAGTCTGGATCCTCATATGCTCCAACACCAGTCGCAGTGTCTGGCCCTGCTCGATGCTCGTCTGCATCAGCACCCACCGCCGTGCTCGAGCCAATCTGGCAATCTGGTTCGCCATCTGCTGCTCTCTCTCGCTCTTCTCCAAAAGCTCCGCGTTCAGCTTCATGATGGTGTCCTGCATTTGGTTGAACTGCTCCTGAGGGACGGTATCGGCATAGGAAGGAGCAGGCGTGCCGGATGATGAAGTGATAAACTCGCCTCCCAGGTGTCCGAGGCTATACACGTGCCCCTTCTTGTTCCTGCCCCCGACGACCTCCAAATAAATGGCATTATCGTCGATGGAGATAGGAGAGCTGGGCCCATCACCAGTCAAGGTCTCATCTTGTGACTGTGAGGCACGTGATATGGCATCGTCCTTCTTCTCGTTGAAGCCCACCTACAAAGTATAGTTGAAGAGATTTAGTTAAAATTATAATCAATATTAACAAATCATTTATAATAAATTACAATTAAACACTAAATTGTTTTTTTGCTTACAGCATAGTTACGGGTCTTGTCGTTGACCCATGTCCCCGACTTCAACTTCTTCGTCCTCTCCACCAACTCCATAGTAGTGGGGGCCACATTGTTGTGCTTTCTGCACAGAAAAATATAATCTTAAATTCATAAGAATAATTAAAAATGAAAACTAATTAATTAAATAGTATAATAAGTCAAAAGGTTAATGTATTACCAGCTCGTTGTAGTGGGCGGCGGCTGATTTAGACCCGCCGGTCCAAGCACATGCGCCACCATCAGAAGCTCGATTACGTCGAGCTGTGGCCTGGATCTCCTGGAACTTCTCGGTAGCCCAGTACTGGTCCAGCTGCCTCCTGATCTCAGGATCCACCCACTTCCCCTTATTCTGACCCTTCCTCAGCTTGTTCGTCAGATTCTTCATGACCAGTGAGCCTTTATGCTCAAATATGTCCCTGACGAGACCCTCTAAAGCTACGTCCCACCTATACTCTTTCTGCAACGTACAGTTGTTAGGAAATTCGTGTGTGTGTGTGTGTGTATATATATAATGTAAAATTAATTTAAATAACTTAATAAATTGTTACCTTAAACTCTAGAAACAACCGATCCCTATGGCCCCCTGGGATGGCCTTCCATGTAGGCCATGAACCATCAAACTTGCGTCGCAGGATCTTCGATATCGAATCAGAAGGGTCCTTCGCGGGCAAAAAGCTGCAGCAAAATTAGAGCATTAATAAATGTTATAAATAAATTAAAAAAACAAGTAAATAGAAATTAACGGTACTTTATATATATTAAAAAATTAAATTACCTTACTCGTTATCCCCCCTGGGGATAAGAAGAATCCTCTTGTCGGATGGACCACGACTCTCCTGTCCCGATGATGATGATGGTCCTGTCGTAGGTGTGGATGATGAGGGTGCAGCCTGTGTCCCGACCACATGAGGCTGGGTAGGGGGTGCAACTCCATCACCCTGAGGTGTCCCGGCCACAGAGGTGCTGGTAGGGTGGTCTCGATCTGAAGGCTGTGGGTCGGCCGGCGAAGGGACTCTCGCAAGACGACCCCTGCCACGACCTCCACGACGACCGCTACCTCTAGAGAAATCTGCCATCTGTGTAAAAAATGAAAAGATGATTACACAACAGTGTAAATAATACAAAAATAAATTACCTAAGTAGAATGACATTTACACAATGAATTATGACATAAATAAATTACCTAAGTAGAATCTCCGTCACTAAATTCACCCTCACTCTCATCAGTCTTACTTGATTGGAATGTGCCTTCGCTAGATGCGTCCAACTCGGATTGATCCAATAACTCTCTTTCAACTTCTTCCCCATTCCCGGAAATGTCCGCCAGAGAATTAACAATAATGTCCAGCGTAATTTGCAACGGTACGTGGGGTCTTGAAAACTCATCATCTTGGTACGGAGCATCTTTTTCAGGCTGGTTGATTACATTATCAGTAATTATACTGCGAGCCTTTATCTTAATAACACCCAATCAGCCTTGATGTCCTTCGGGATATGGCGAGTAATAAACCTGATCTGCCTATTGTGAAAAAATGAATGGGTCGTACGCCTTATTATACCTTCGAGACAGCCTAACTTGAACAATACCATATTTTTTATTGATTTTTGCCCCTACGTCAAGAGTAGGATCAAACCAATCACACTTGAAGATAACTAACTTCATCACGGGGAAACCGGTATAATCGAGTTCAAGGATGTCAGTTAGAACCCCATAGAAATCATCCTCTACATTGCCATCAGTGGCTCGCACACAAACACCATAGTTACACGACTGCATTCCTTCATTCCATGTTTTTGTGTTAAATTTATATCCATTTACAATATAAGTATTCCAAGATGTAACCCATCTGTTAGGCCCCCATGCCAAATTTGTCAACAATGGATTTTGAACATTGTTTTCTGGATCTAGTACCTAAAAAATCAAATATTATATTATTCTTATACATGCTATATATTTAAGGAGATAAAATGTATTGCAACAAATGAAGATGCTTAACTTACATATTTACTGAACCACGTAGCAAAGTGAGAAGTAATTTCTCGATCAACCTGATCGTTTGAAATGTTAGGTTGGAGAACCCTTAGAAAATTGTCGTACATCCTACATATGGGAGATTAACAGCAGGATGATTAATAATCAGAAATGTCAATTGAACTTATAAAAGACATTGTAGAAACTTACTCTAAATATGGCGCCACCTCTTCACAATTTTGAAGGATATACAGATGAGCAGCATTAATGTCACGTTGCTCCAAGAAATATCCTTTTGATTTGCCACTAAATCTGCCTGGATAGTTGAATATTGATATAGGAGGACTAGTTGAACTTCCTTCTCCCGAATCAACGTTTCTAGGCATCCTTGTCCTTCTCGTGTTAACTTCGTCCGGATAGTAATAAGAGGCAAAAGTCGAAGTCTCCTCTACTAAGTATGCTTCACAAATTGAACCCTCCACTCGTGCCTTGTTCTTGACTTTGTGTTTAAGGGAGTGTAGGAACCTATTAAAGAGGGATACATACAAATAATTACTAGTTTTAGGGAAAGCTAAACTACGATTTCGTGTTCGTGAATTTCATATGTATTAAGTAAAATAGTTGATGTTGTTTACCTCTCAAATGGATACATCCAGCGGTATTGGACTGGGCCACCAACTCTTGCTTCTTAAGGTAGATGAACTGGCAGGTGTTCCATGGAATCAAAGAAACTCGGCGGGAAGATTTGCTCTAGCTTACATAACAAAACGGGTATCTTGACTTCCATATCATTTAATTGATTCACATTTAGTGTTTTCGATGTAAGATCCCTGAAAAAGTGGCTAAGCTCAACAAGTGGGTTCCAAATTTGCTTCGGTAATGCGTCGAACGCAATTGGAAGCAACCGTTGCATGAACACGTGGCAATCATGACTCTTCATTCCATGTAACTTTGCTTCCTTAATGTCAACACATCTACCCAGATTGGAAGCATACCCATCTGGTAACTTTAGTTCTTTAACCCACTTACAGACGGCCACTTTCTGTGTTTTGCTTAGTGTATAACTTGCCTTCGGTTTGATAAGTCTGCAACGACCACCGTCCTGCAACTCAAGCTCCTTCCGATTACAAATTTCAGCCAGATCCAAACGGGATTTATTTGTATCCTTTGTCCTCCCTTTGATGTCCATCACAGTGTCAAACACATTCAAAAACACATTCCTCTCAGTATGCATGACATCAATGTTGTGACGGAGTAGCTGCGTCCTCCAATACGGCAACCTCCAAAATATACTTTGTTTTGTCCAATTATGGTTGACGCCGTAATCAGGAATATGTTCTCCTTGGGATTCATGGACGAACGGTAAGTACTGTACTCTGCGCCATACATTAGGACCAGTCAAACGTGGTGGTGGCGGTGTTTTCTCCGCACAACGCCTCTTGAATGCATTCTTGTTCCGCCTATAAGGATGATCTTCTGGAAGGAATTGACGATGACAATCAAAATATGAGATCTTTCGACTGTTTTTAAACATGAATGCCTTTGATCGCTCCATACATATTGGGCATCCAACCCAACATCATCCCATAGGCGGGAAAGTCGTTGATCGTCCACATCAAAGCTGCTTTCATGATGAAATTCTGCCTCAAAGATACGTCATATGTCAACACACCATCATTCCACAGCATCGTCAACTCATCTATCAGCGGCTGCAAGTACACATCAATCTTACCTTTTGGATTAGACGGACCCGGAATTATGACTGTTAGGAACATAAACTCCCGCTTCATGCACATCCCCGGGGGAAGATTGTACGGAGTCAGGATAACCGGCCAACAAGAGTATGATTTTCCAGTTTGCCCAAAAGGATTAAATCCATCAGTAGATAACCCCAATCGGACATTTCAAGGGTCCTGCGAAAATGCCATATGAACCCTATCAAAATGCTTCCAAGCTTCTCCATCAGATGGATGACACAAGACATCTTGCTCCCTCTCATGCTCACTATGCCACCTCATGTGAGCTGCAGTGGCCATCGAAGAGTACAATCTTGTAAGTCTTGGCACGAGCTGAAAGTACCACATCTTTTTTAGCGACCTCTTCTTCTCAATGCCCATCCTAGTGGTTGTCTTATACCGATTCGCACCACAAAATCGACAACATGTTATTCTTTCCGCTGAATCATCCTTATAGTACAACATACATCCATTCGGGCAACAATCAATTTTCACACACCCCAGACCCAAATTTTCCACAGACTTCTTAGCATGATAAAAACTAGTAGGCATCTGATTGGCTTCTGGCAACGCCTTGGACACTGACCTGGTGAGGCGATTAAAACAACCTTCTTGCATATTGTAGTCAGATTTGATACTCTATTCCATGCACATCGACAACTCCGTGTACTCTCGACATCCTTCCCACAATAGAGATCGTGCAGCACTCAGCATATCATAGAATCTTTGAGATTCGGGATTCGGATTCTCCTCTATGTATTGGGAACCCATTCCACCATCTTCTCCCCCATCTTCTTCTAGTACAACACCAACCGATGGTCCAGCATGATCCATTATCATCTGCTCGTATGGATTCAATTCTTCCCTCCAGTCACCACTTCTATAGTACGAACCTTCAAACACAATCGGGTTTAAATCAGGCAACATCTCACCATGGTTACTCCACCAATAGTAATCAGTCATGAAGCCCTTCTCATAAAGATCGGCTACAACTCCATCCACGCTTTTGAAAGATTGACACTTGCATCTTTTGCAAGGACACCTCAAATGATCACCGCCCAGCCGTATAAATCTCTCCTGGCTAACAACAAACTCTATAAACTCACCCACTCCAACTCTATACTCTTCCCTAAGACGTTTATTCCAATCCAACCTACAGTACATCCATTTCCGATTCTCCGGAATATCCATTACTGGCAATTAAATAGCTTGACCAAAAAAACATTAACACTTATATATTACGATGCATTCCAATAACTCCATCAATCTCGTTCTTTTGATAAGGTATGAACCTATCCCATTCGAGAAGAAACCTTTACCACACTCGGCTAATAATAGTTATTCCCTTATTCAAATAGCTTATGCTTAACAAAATTTCGACAGCATTTCCCATCGGTCTCCAAGTACACGACTCGAGCACGGTGAGCATCACCGCGATCAAGTATGCACCGGGAGAACAAAAGGAAATGCATCAGACCGAGATTTCAACAAGTATATATATAAGGCATTTGAACATGAAAATGACTATTGTACGAGTGTGAAAAAGTTTTTTCCCAAACTGACCCACTTGGACAATTCAAGATTCAATACAATGAGCATGCATACCTTGATAAGTTACGCATGCTCATTAATATTGAATCTCAAATAGGAAACTAAGACTTTCGTAAATTAATTATTAACTCTAACAAAAAATAAAACCATTAACCTATAAATATTGCAACATTGTTGAGCTTATATAAATTGCAGCATAAATCAATACAAACTTAGATAAAATATTGTAGCAAACATCCTATTGAGCTCCGCTCTCCACTAACAAGTAGCAGTTAATTGTCAAACACATGCATAATTTCTATATTATCAAGACACAACCAAAGATCCCGCCTTTCGAACAGGATCACATCCTATTGAGCTCCGCTCTCCACTAACAAACAACACATATTGACAAACACATGCATAAACATTAAATTATCAGCATACAATCAGACAAGATCACATCCTATTGAGCTCAGCTCTCCACTACCAAACAACACGATAATTCACATAATACATTACACTGAGTGTTCAGAGAACTTACCTGAGAGAGAAAACACAATAGAGTAAGGATAAGGGGAGGAGCCGGAGCCAACAGAGAGTAGAAGAATATGACAACAAGGACCTATCGTGCATAAATGAAATTAGTCCTTTCAAATCAAATCACTATTCTATATATACAGAATCCGGTACAACTATTTATAAGACTAGAAACACATAAATTAATATAAAATAGAATCAATAATATACGGTTACAAATTTAGAACAACTTGCAACTTGGTACGAGTGTTATCTATCAGAATCAAGTGATTCCTTTTTTTCTTAAGTAATCCCTTACTTCCCAAAATAAACGTAACATATTGAAATATCACCTCACCGTGTTAGTTTAAATTTTTCCAAAGTACACCTCTATACCCATCTATCCCCCTCCATAGGAATAGTTGCCCAATCTAATGTTTTTTTGTCTATGCTTTAATTAGTAAATCATTATGACCTTAAGCCACTCACTTAACATTAAACAATCATGTGCCTCTGTTAACAAACATGGGGAAAAATCACAAATAAAGATATACCTAACTAAAGCACATAATCCAAAGCACCAAGCAGGAAGCATACTCAACTTACAACAACAAAAGACACACATGGTTAACTGATCCTCCTACCTAAGTCTCTAACCAAAGAGACAAGGAAGAGCACGTTGAAAATAATAATAGCAATAATATAATAAAAACATAATCTGTGCACCAAAAAGTTGAATTACTACTGACCTTTAACATCAGTTCATGAAGTTTGAAGAAGCTGAAGCTACTCAAAATATATAAATCTATCTATCTTTTTGGCGTATTCTTAGCTTCTCATCTCAGTACTCAGTAAAATGGATTGCACCAAATTTCCGGACAAAGTAAGTTGTTGTAAACATCAATGTACTGATGAACTTTGTTTATATGTTCAAACATGACTGCAAACCCATTTGGAGTCCTAAACTCACTTATGGATAGAAGCAAAAAAATTGTTATTTATGTGTTTTGCCAAAAATCGGTTTGAGTTTTTCAACTCCTTTACTCTTACCACAGTAGCCTTAAAAATTAATCCCTTCTCATATTCGCTTAAATCAATACGAATGACACAATCAAAATCACATTAACTCTTTTGAACACTGTTTTAACATTACAATATTTAAATACATAAATCAATTACTACAGTCTCATTTCTAATTAAATCCTCAAGTATAAAACTCAATTTTTCAAATGTGCAAACAGCCCAAACTCACATTGACACTGACTTATGTTTATATACATTACGCCTAACTGATAAATACTGACACAACATATAAACAAGTTGTTGCAAGCATGAATGTACTGATCAAAATCCACACAACAACAATTGAGTAATTTGACATAACAGAATATGATAGCAGGGGCGGAAAGGAAGCAATAGAGAATTTAGGGTTTAGGGTTTAGCAAATAAAGAGAAATGGAATCTTACGCTTTGAAGAGAAATGGAGCCACAATCAGTCACCAATGCAAAGAGTGGGGGAGAGCTGAAAACACAAACCAGAGAAGTCAGAGAAGAGGAGAAAAACATGGAGATGGGGAGGGGGTTGTGCACGATGGGGAGAGAGAGAGGGGGAGAGGAAGAAGGGGGGTTTAACTTACCTTGATGGTGGCGTTGCGGTGGTGGCTTTGCCGATGCAAACAGTGGCCAGAGGAGAGAGGAGGGGTGGTGGCGGATATGGGGCAAAGGGAAAGAGGGAGGCCAAATGGGGAGAGGCGAATGGAAAGGGATTAGGTGCAGAGTGGTGGTGGTTACGTTGCGGTGGTGGCGATAGAGGAGGTGCTGGCCGGCGAGGGGCTGCTGCGGCGCTGCGTGTGAAGAGAGAAAGAGAGGAAAAGAGAGAAATGGGGGAAGAGAGGAAGGAAATAGAGATTTAGGGATTTTAGTTTTAGCGACCGAATTATATCGGTCGCTAAAATGGTTAGTTTGAAATTTGAATTCATAATTTTAGCGACCGATTTAAAATTCGGTCGCTAACATGCTCTATTTTAATTTTTTACGCGTCGATTAGCTACCGATTTAATATCGGTCACAAAAGATAACTTAATTTTAACCGTTGAATTTAACTCGGCTGTCATTTCGGTCGCTAAAAAGTCATAAATTTTTTACTTTTACTTTCCTTTATTTTGCGAGCGAAATAGAGACTGATAACTCTGCTACGCTCTACTTCGGGTCCTATTTCGGTCGCAATATCAACTCTAATCAGTGTTTGATTTAGATCTTACAATCGGTCGCAAACATCAACCAACAAATTCGGTCGCTATTTTCGGTCGCTAAATAACCTTTTTTTGTAGTGTATACTAAGTTGGAACTGTCGAGGCCTGGGCAACCTGCGTGCAGTTTCTTCGCTGAGGGACCTCGTTCGGGACCACAAACCGGTTGTTTTGCTTTTTGAAACTTTATGTCACTCAAATAAAATAGAGGAAATTCGTGTAAAGTTAGGATTTTATTTTTCTTTTGTTGTTGACAGGGAGGGACATAGTGGAGGTATTGCGATATTTTGGAAACAATCCTTTAAATGTCGCATTATCAATTAGTCAATGAATTTTATTAATGTGGAGGTTTCTGATAATGACAGAGGTTTATGGAGGTTTACTGGGTTCTATGGCTATCCTGAGAGGACCAGAAGACGTGATTCCTGAAATTTATTAAGAAACTTAGCTACAATGTCATTGCTTCCTTGGTGCGTTATTGGGGACTTCAATGACTTGTTAATGGCTGAGGACAAGAGGGGTAGAGTCGATCATCTGAACTGGATTATAAATGGTTTCCGTGACACTGTTCGAGAGTGTAATCTAATTGATCTTCCTCTTAATGGGTATCAGTTTACTTGGGCAAACCGTCGTGATTCTGACAGTGAAGTGGAAGAACGTCTTGATAGAGCTTTGGCTTCTGAGGTGTGGTTGAATTTATTTCCGAATGCATAATTATCAAATCTTTTAGCTCCTGTCTCGGATCATTCACCACTCCTACTTTGTATTGATCAGCGCCGCCTCTCAAAGCACCAGAGAAAGTTTCACTTTGAGAATCGTTGGCTTGAAGAACTCGAGGTGGGTGATGTGGTGCGGTCTAGCTGGGAGAATGGGATACATGAAGATGTTATTTCTAAACTAAAGCAGTGTAGTAAGGACCTAGAGGTTTGGAGTAATAAACTTAATGGGAATTTCCGCAAAGAAGCAAATCAGTGTAAAAGGCTTTTGGAGGCTACTAGAATTTCTCATGATCCAGAGGATGCCTCGATTTATGAGAGACAGCGAGAAAGGCTTGCATCAGTTTTGGCTCAAGAGAAGATCTATTGGAAGCAAAGAGCCAAGGCCTTTTGGCTTAGAGATGGAGATGCAAATACAAAAAAATTTCACTTGACTACTACTGCCAGGAAGAGAAGGAAAATTATTGACAAGCTAAAAAATGATAACAATGAATGGGTAGGTGGCCAACCGAGTCTTTGTGAGCTTGCAAAGGACTATTTTGGAAACATGTTTCTAGAACAGCAGAGCATTATTCTCCAGTTATTGAGGCAGTGTCCCCTATTGTCTCGGTGGAAGATAATCAAGGGTTGGAACTTCCCTTCACTGGAAAGGAATTCAGAGTAGCTATTTTCCAGATGCACCCAGATAAATCTCCGGTAGGATGGTTTAAATCCTGCTTTTACCATCATTTTTGGGATATTTGTGGCAAGGATATTTTCACGGCTTGTTGCTACTGGTTGGAGACTGGTAACTTTCCATCAACTCTTAATGATACAAATATTGTTTTAATTCCTAAAGTTGATAGCCCTTCTTCTATGAGAGACTTGAGACCTATATCCTTGTGTAATGTTCTATATAAAATAGTGGCAAAAGTATTAGCTAACAGGTTGAAAAAATTATTGCCAAAGTGTATCTCAGAAGAGCAGTCTGCTTTTGTAGAAGAAAGATCTATCCTAGATAATGTGCTCATAGCTTTTGAAATTATCCACCATATGAAATGAAAACAAAGGGAGTTAGAGGTGAAGTGGCTTTGAAAATAGATATCAGCAAAGCTTATGATAGAGTGGACTGGGGTTTTCTCCGTGCTATGATGGAGAAGATGGGTTTCTGTGATAGATGGATCAGATGGATTATGCTGTGTGTTTCCTCTGTTAGCTACTCGGTTCTGGTTAATGATGATTCTGTTGGACTAATTGTTCCAGGCAGAGGCTTAAGGCAAGGTGACCCTCTCTCCCCTTATCTCTTTCTTATCTATGCTCAGGGCCTTACTTCCCTAATCAAAAGAGCTGAGGGAGGGGTGATATTCATGGTATTCAAATTTGTCGGGGTGCTCCTTCTGTTAGTCACCTTCTTTTTGCAGATGATAGTTTTCTGTTCTTTAGAGCTAGTGAGCATGAATGTAATGTGATGAAGTCAATTCTTGCTACTTTTGAAGAAGCATCAGGTCAAGCAGTTAATTTCAGTAAATATGAGATTTTTTATAGTAAGAATGTGGATGATGGTACTCGATTGGCTTTATCTAATATCTTGGGAGTCAAGACCTGTCTTGGGTCAGGAAAATATTTGGGGCTTCCCTCATTAATTGGTAGAAAAAAGAAAGCTATATTTAATTATCGGAAGGACGGGGTGTGGAAGAAAATTAATTCTTAGAGTGGCAGACATCTTTCCAAGGCTGGCAGGGAGGTTCTGGTGAAGTCTGTGCTCCAAGCAATTCCAGCTTATTGCATTAGTGTCTTCTTACTACCTCCTTCGTTGGCAAAAGAGATTGAAAGGATGATGAACTCTTTTTGGTGGGGATCCAAGAAGGGAGATACGCGTGGCATTAATTGGTTGAAATGGGATAAGCTATCTATGAGGAAGGAATTTGGTGGCCTCGGCTTCAGAAATCTGAGAGCTTTTAATTTGGCAATGCTAGGGAAGCAAGGTTGGAAATTTGTTTCTAACCCAGAAGCTAAGGTCTCAAGGAATTTCAAAGATAAATACTATCCTAGAGGCCAGTTCTTGGATTCGATTCTTGGTTATAATCCAAGTTTTATTTGGCATAGCATCTGGAATTCCCGGTTCTTGTTGAATGAGGGCTCTAGATGGAGAATTGGCATTGGACACAAAATTCCAATCCTAAATGAGCCTTGGATTGCAAATGGTCAAAGGCTGAATCAACATTTTAACTTAACCCAAATGGCTCATAGTTGGGTGGTCAGTGATTTTATTATGCCCGGTACCAGAAGATGGAATGAAGATTTTGTGCGTCAGTTTTGTACTCCTTGTGATGCTGCTACTATACTAGCCACGCCCTTAGTTGATGAAGTAGGGGACGACATGCGCATATGGAAATATAGTAAGGACGGCTTTTATACAGTTCGTTAATTCATCTTATAGACTTTGTTTCGAATCCTTATTGAGCACGGCTCATATGAAACAAGATGGAGATTGGTGAAGTATTTGGAACTTGGAAGTGCCCCCCAAAGTGAAGTCCTTCATTTGGCGCGCATGCAGGGAGGTTCTTCCCACTATAATAAACCTGCAGAGGCGTGGGGTGGCTTGTACAAGTTCATGTGTGAGATGCGAACTGGTCTTGAATCTCAGTGTCATGCATTACTGCAGTGTAACAAGAGTAGAGATATTTTGATTCAAGCTGGGTATTGGCACATCATTGATCCTTTTCTTAACCAGGTGAACTCTTTCTGAGTTATATTTCTTGGTCGGTGGTGTTATTGACTCAAATAAAAGGGTGGATTTTGTGATGATATTGTGGGGCATATGGAAGGCCAGGAACCAAAAATTGTGGAACAATGAGGATATGACTGGAACTCAAGTCATCAGCTGTTCAAAAGAGATGTTGTCCAGTTGGATTTTAGCTAGGAAAAGGAAACCCCCTTGGGTGGCTGTTGGTTCTGGAATTACCCCAGCTAGATGGTCACCCCCTCCTTTTGGGTCTTTGAAATGCAATGTTGACGCAGCTTTCTTTGAGGCCATAAATTTATCCGGGTTTGGCATGTGCATCTGTGATCATGAGGGTAAGTTTGTTCAAGCTAAAACAATGTGGGTAGAATCAAAGTTGGAAGTGAAGGTGGGGGAAGCAATGGGTCTCTTGTTTGCCATTAAATGGTGCATTGAGCTGGGTTTCACCAACATCCACTTTGAAGTTGATAGTAAAGGGGTGGTGGATGAGTTATCTTCATCAAAGGAAAATATTACTGAGTTTGGTATCATTGTCAATTGTTGCAAGGGTCTTACTTCTTACTTTACAAACTTTTCAACAAAGTTTATTAGGAGGCAAGCAAACAAAGTGGCTCACTCTTTGGCTAGGGCATCTTTGTTATATGTTAGCTTCTGTTGTTTTTACATTGCTCCTAGTTGTATTGCTGACACTATTATGAATGAATTGCCATAATTTGATTTTTATTAAAAAAAAAAAAAAAAGGTAGTACGTGGTCTTAGCTCTTAAGAGATATTCTTAGATATGCATCGTAACATAATATTTTGCACTACTTTTGGGGCACATTCAATAGGTGGTGTATGGTCTTAACTCTTAAGAGATATTCTCAAATATACATTACAACACGAATTTTTTATTTTACTTTTTTACAATTTTTGGTCTTTAATTATATGGAACTTTTATTAGCATTTTTACTATATTAATAATTTAGATTTAGATGCTATTATAACAAATTTTTTTTTTGGTTTGAGCTTCAATTCTTTCGCTAGAAGAGAAGCTTGCTTTTACTACACTAATTCATTGTGTTATATTATTTTTTTTATAAGTAAAAATTGTATTAATAAAAATATTAAGAATACTCGAATTCATATACAAATGTGAAGTATATACATAAAAGCGAGATAAAAATTCAACCAAGATTGATACACTAACCACAAGGTTGAGAGCTTAACTTGCAAACGAAAGTCACACCTCAAACTAGAGCTGTCAAAATGGACCCGGCCCGACTGGCCAGCCCGTTTAGCCCGATATAAATGATGGGCTAGGTTACAAAAAATAGAGTCCAGTTAAATTTTGGCCCGGCCCGGCCCGAAAAACTGTTGGCCCGTCATTATCTAGCCCGAAACGGGCCGGGCCGGCCCGCTGGCCCGAATTGCTTCAAATTTTTTAACAAAAAAAAATTAAATACCAAAAACAAATAAACATTTTGAAAGTTAAAATGAAGATTGTGAAAGAGGAAAAAGATTTATGAATTTTTAGAGCCATTTTATGAAATCACCAAAATGTTTTCCGGTTCTAAATATCCTACATCCAATTTGTATTACATGCAAATATGGAAGATTGAGGTTCTATTGAAAAATAGTAGATCAAGTCAAGATTATGTGATTAGTGATATGGCTTTAAGAATGATGGAAAAGTTTGATAAGTATTGGAATGAGTGTAGCACAATTCTTGCTTTAGGATGTGTTCTTGATCCTATGTTGAAGTTGTGAATACTTAAATATGCTTACTCTAAACTTTATTCCAACAAACTCTTGGTAGATGAGAAGTTGAGTGTTGTGAAGAATGCTTTGTATGAACTTTTTAATCATTATGCCAACAATGTGGAAGTTCATACTTCTATGATGGATGCAAGTACTTCCACTCAAACTTATCAAGAAGGGACAGGTATTTCAACATTACCAGCAGACTATGATGTAAGTTATTATGCTTCAACAAACTTATTCATCTTTCATTTATTGTATGTAATTATTTATAGATTCTTTCATCTTTCAACTCTCTTTTGCTTAATGCCCTTGCTTTATGTCCTTGATGTCATCTTAACTATTTCAATTTCGATTACTTGTTTTATTCTTTTAGTAATTATTTGATAGGAATTTGAAGCAGAAGAGAGTAAAGAAACTTTGTTGAATGGAAAATCTGAACTTGACCTCTACTTGGAAGAATCAAAACTTGTGGGTCACAAGGATTTAGATTATTGGAGGGATAATAGCCGTAGATTTTCTGATTTAGGAAGGATTATCTGTATGTTTTTTAATGACGATGGATATTTATTATAACTATGGTACATTTCCTATGTTAATTCATAAGTCATAACCATATGAATGGAATGGTAATGAAATTTTCTAGTTAATCAAATGAATTTTAAAAAACAATAAAAATAATTTTAAAAAAAACGTTATCGGCCCATGGGCAAGCCCGTTTGGCCCGCAACCCGCATAGGGCTGGGCTGGACTAGGAAATTAGCAACCCAGTTGATTTTTGGCCCAACCCAGCCCAACCCGAAACTGTCTTAACCCGAACGGGCCGGCCCGAATGGGCTGGGTCAGCCCGATTTGACACCTCTACCTCAAACCTTACTACCTAGAAGGTAACACAAATAGCAGGTTTGTTGCCTAAAAGAACACAGAGTGTTTGCTACTAAAAAGTGATATGACCAAGGTTTTGAAAACCGGACCGGACCGGCCGGTCCGACCTGGAACCGGGACCTTGGCCGGTCCGGTCAGCAGGCAAAACCGGCCCTATGGTGAACCGGTGCAAAAACCGGAAAACCGGTTCAAAACCGGTAAAACCAGTCATAACCGGTAGTGAACCGGCCTGAACCGGTTTTCTAAAAAAAAAATTAGTATAAAAGGATTTTGATCATCCTAGCTAAAACCAATTCTTTTGGTTTCTAACATATGTGGGCTGGTTGTAGATTTTGGGTTGGTTTTCCCTATGCAGATGATTTTAACATATATCTTTATATTTATTTAGTTTAATTTCAAAATAAAAAAATTTGTGCTTAATAATTTTAGTTATTGTGTTGTTTTCTTGTTTAATATTGTTACAAATATTATATTAAAAATTAAAATAATATTATTTAATTATAACCGGTTCAACCACGGTTCAACCTCGGTTGGACCATCGAACCTCGAACCGTTGTCTTCATCGGTTCAATGGCCGGTCCGGTTTTGTAAACATTGGATATGACTTGTTTCACCAAGCACCAATAAACCAGCCACAGTATCAATTATAGAAACTATTATTAACCACCACCACACGGCTAAAGCAGTCCCATAGCAATTGCAGGATAACAAAGGACATTCTATAGTATAAGTAGCCAAAAGTCCATAGTAGAAACAGAGCAGAAAAAAAATCCCATTTGCTGTCGTACCACCTTTTTTTCCATCACTGAACCGCACAATATTAGCCAAGAAACATCCAAGCAAAAAACTGATTGGAATAAACCAGGCACAGTATAGGGTTCAGGAATGAAACTGCAGTAAAAAAAATCCGATTTGCAGAAACAAAAGCAGGTTCCAATCATCAAATTACCATCAGCAGTGTGCTAAATAATGTGGTTCATTTTCAGATGGAAGAACAAAAGAGAAACCCAGCCAACTGTATAACTAGTAACAGAGAAAGGACATAAGAGGAACATGTGTTGAGCTGGACACCACATAGAATCAGCATCTGTGAAGACTGTGATAACACTCCTTTGCAGAAGATTCAATCTAGAAGGAGGTAACTTCCAAGAGAACGCTAGGACCTTCCTAGGAACACAGCTCAACCAGAAGTTGTTGAACATAAAAGAATCCCCAGTATAGTTGATGAATTTTCCAAGATGAAGTCATATGCCATCAACTAGTTTATTAGAAATGTCAAATTGGACTGGTGTATGCTATTTGGGTCAGTTAGGACGGGTTAGATTGAGTCTAAAGTATTGTGCCCAACCTAACCCTTTGAATTTGTTCTTCTTTCTTTTTTTTATTTAAATTCTTCGGGTTTTTTTTACTGGAAAATTCAAGGTTTTTAACACTTAACAAAGTTGTAATATAAATATTAGATTACATAATAGAGAAAGAGCAAAACCATTTACTTGTCATGTAAATTACTTTAGTGCTCCAATAAAAAAATTATACATCCAGTCATTGGGCTGTGCCTAAATGAAATTTAGCTAACTAGCTAAGGGTCAAATTATATTCAAGCTTAAATTTCATCAACCCAATATGGCAGCTTGCTTGTCTAACTACTGATAACTGATTGATGTAAACACTACTTTGTTGATACAGATTTGGGTTCTAAAGTAGGTTCAATTGGGGTGGTGTTCTCCTACTAATGTTTTCTTTAGGGTGTTATTGTATATGCGGCAGTATAAATATTACTTGTACTCATATCAATAAAGATATTTATATGTTTTTTAAAAAAAATAAGTTTTAAAAATAATTAATTCATGACATGTCTATAATTTTTTTTAAATGCCGCCAAGATTTGTATTCAAGTTAAATGAACGATGTGATTTATTCGTGCACTAATTAAAAATTAATAGAAGAAATGATTTTAATGATAATAAGATTTAAGGACTAATTATGAAGAAAAAATAGTTAGAGGTGTTTATCTATAAACGAGCAAAAGTTAAAATGATGTGTATGCATTTAAAAAAGAAAAAAAATCAGAGAATGGTGCTTCATGAGATAGTGAATCCCGGGAAGGGGAGTGGGTGGAAGTGGAATGGGAGGCACGGCATGGCATGTGAGAGTGTTGTACTTGTTTGGTAGAAGAGAGAGAAGTTACAGTTAGAGTCCAACGAAGAACATTTGGGTTCATTGGTCAAGGGTAGGACGGTTATGAGTGTGTGGCCAACTCTTCACACCGTGAGGTCAGCCCTAAAAATATGAGTTAGGTTATTTGCACACCTAAATTTGACATCTGTATATCGTATATTGATGTGAGTGTGGGTAAGTATAATATTTATGATAGAGTATGTATATGTGTGTGTGTGTGTGTGTGTGTATATATATATATATATATATATATATATATATATATATATATATATATATATGAGCTGTGCTAATTTGACATAGAATTCCGACATCATACGTGACATCATGCTACAGTAGGGGCATTGTAGCGCTACTGTAGCACCACTTTTTTTAAAAAAAAATTGACTTTTTTAAAAAAATAAAAAATTTATTTCTAAAAAAACTCATTCACCACTGAATTCACCAGATATCTGTACATGATTCATCAGATAGTTGCACATATTTAACAAAAAAATAATAATTTATCAAAAAACCTCCTTCACCATATATTTACACATATGGCAGCTTGCTTGTCTAACTACTTATAACTGATGGATGTAACACTACTTTGTTGATACAGATTTGGGTTCTAAAGTGGGTTCAATTGGGGTGGTGTTCTCCTACTAATGTTTTCTTTAGGGTGTCATTGTATATGCGGCGGTATAAATATTACTTGTAATCATATCGATAAAGATATTTATATGTTTTTTTTAAATAAGTTTTAAAAATAATTAATTCATGACATGATTATATTTTTTTTTAAATGCCACAAAGATTTGTATTTAAGTTAAATGAAAGATGTGATTTATTCACGCACTAACTAAAAGTTAATAGAAGAAATGATTTTAATGATAATAAGATTTAAGGACTTGTTATGATGAAAAAGTAGTTAGAGGTATCTATCTATAAACGAGCTAAAGTTAAAAAGACGTGTATGCATTTTAAAAAAAAAAAATTCAGAGAATGGTGCTTCATGAGATAGTGAATCCCAGGAAGGGGAGTGGGTGGAAGTGGAATGGAAGGCACGGCATGTGGGAACTGGATCCTCTCTAGTAGTGGATTCATCCAGTATGAGAGAGAAAGAGACGTAAGAATAAAATAATATTATTTATAAAATAATATTATTTTATTCTTATGTCTCTTTCTCTCTCATACCGGATGAATCCAGTAAATGGAGAGGAGTTGCATCCCGGCATGTGAGAGTGTTGTACTTGTTTGGTAGAAGCGAGAGAAGTTACGGTTAGAGTCCAACGAAGAACATTTGGGTTCATTGGTCAAGAGTAGGACGGTTATGAGTGTGTGGCCAACTCCTCACATCATGAGGTGAGCCCTAAAAATATGAGTTGTGTTATTTGCATACCTGAATTTGACATCCCGTATAGACATCGCACTAGTGGAAAATATACATTAGACGGTAAAGGTTTACGTCAGTTAACCAAAAGCTAGACGTTAAAAAGGGGGCGGTGACAGTTTTGTAAATATCAGACTTCATTAATTCAATTTTAACGTCAGTTGTTGTAATGACTGGCATTAAAAGTGAAGTGACTCACTTTTAACGTCAGTTCAATAAACAACTGACGTTAATAGTGAATATTTTAACGTCAGTTCTTTATCGAACTGATGTTAAAAGTGAGTCACTTCACTTTTAACGTCAGTCCTTACAACAACTGACGTTAAAGGTTATTTTAATAATTTTTTTATCTAGTATACGTACCCTTCCGCATTGCCTTCCTCAAAGTTTCAGTTCCGCAATTGCTTTGATGTTTTCTGTTTCTGTTTTGAAAACTCAAATATATGTGCGAAGTATAAGTTGAATCAATAACCCAAACCGGATCTCATTCATGAAGTGTAATACAGACTGATACAAAAGATTGAAAGGGTTTAAAATCCTATAAAAAGTTACATTGAAAGGGTTTAAAATCCTAAACATTTGTTGAGGCTTCGTTCCCTTCACGGGTGAGCAAGAGAGGAGAGTCAAGCGACTGAGTTTTCCAGAATTCAATGAGGAGGTTATGTGGCAAAGCATAAGGCCACTTTTGGAACCCCTTATCACACCCGAAACATTAAAGCTACATCCCATCAGAGAGTTTTATGAAATATGCCAAAGGAAAAACACCGAATGTGACCATGTCTAGCAGTGATGGTGTTACTCATGTTGGAATCGAGGTACATGCTGATAATGTGGTCATTCATAAGCTGAGGTTTTGAAACTGTAGCAGCCGATTCTCCGGAAGGATGATAGGGTGAGCAACTCACATTATGTGATTTACAGAACCTTATCACCCATGTTATGTGATTTACACAACCTCAGAAGTTGTTTGACCATTAAGACAAAGATCTTTGAGTCTAGGAATAGGAAGAAAGAGTGATGAAGTTAATCTCCATGGCAGAGCCATATTGTGAAGCAGAAAAATAAAAGGAAGGAAGGAAGCTATTTATTGGAGTAGATGATGAAGTTACTAAGCGTGGTAACTTTCTAAAAAATTAAGTTGATCATTAAGAGGATTAGGTTCCAAGGTGAATGGATAAGTAGCACAGTAGTCAAAGGAATGAATGTTTTTGCAGAAACTTATATACCTTTAACGTCAGTTGTTTAATACAACTGACGTTAAAAGTGTTTTTAAAATAAAAAATACTTATTTTTAACGTCAGTTGTTTATACAACTGACGTTAAAAGTTTGATTTTTACTTCAGTTAAATAAATAGCTGACGTAAATAATCATATATTCCATGCCCTATTGTCACCCTTAAAAGGAAGCTATTTATTGGATCAGAGGATGAAGTTACTAGGCGTGGTAACTTGCTAAAAAATTAAGTTGATCATTAAGAGGATTAGGTTCCAAGGTGAATGGGTAAGTAGCACAGTAGTCAAAGGAATGAATGTTTTTGCAAAAACTTATATACATTTAACGTCAGTTGTTTAATACAACTGACGTTAAAAATATTTTTAAAATAAAAAATATTTATTTTTAACGTCAGTTGTTTATACAACTGACGTTAAAAGTTTGATTTTTTACTTCAGTTAAATAAATAGCTGACGTAAATAATCCTATATCCCATGCTCTGTTGTCACCCTTAACGCAGGTCACTCCATTATATAGTGCAGTTTATTTCTAAACTTTTTTTTAAAACAAGTTTATTTTTAATCTTCATTAATTAGCTTGAATTAGTAAACAAATTCTTGTGCAAATTAAAATAAATAAACACTTAACATAAAACAAGTTATATGTATAATCAAATCGTATCTCATTGAAGCGATTCATAAGTTACAATTACATGATTAAAAGATAAAAAATTTCTGCAACATAGCCCTAAAATTTTAAAAAGTTTTGCTTCAACATCATTTTCTTCTCAGTCCTGTCCTCAGAAACTCCAATGGATGCATCTCCTCCCTCACTTGAATTTCATGATGCAAAGTGAATCCACACTGAAATGGATCTTTGAATCTTCTCCTTCACTGGAATTCCTTGATGCATCGTCTTGAATCCACAGTCACTTGCTTCCAAAGCAAAGTGAAAGGGATGACGGGGATGAAATAAAGTGAGGGAATCACATTACGTGATTCACCCAACCTTACCATCCATGTTATGTGATTTACTCAACCTCAGAAGTTTTTTTACCATTAAGACAGAGACCTTTAAGTCTAGGAATAGGAAGAAATAACAACACCTCAAATATGATAGAGGCATATTGTGAAGGAAAAAGCACGAAATATAGAGGAAAAGACACTACTAGAAAAATTGAATTTTCGGACGGAATTTTCGGACGGAAATGTTTCCGTCCGAAATTTTCCGAAATTTTCGGACGGATTTCAGACGGATTGTGTTATTTTTTATATTTTCCATGATCCGTCTGAAATCCGTCCGAAATTTCGGACGGATTTCAGACGGATTGTGTTATTTTTTATATTTTCCTTGATCCGTCTGAAATGCGTCCGAAATTGCCGTCTGAAATATGTCCGAAAATTTCGGACGGATTTCAGACGGATTGTGTTATTTTTTATATTTTCCTTGATCCGTCCGAAATCCGTCCGAAAATTTCGGACGAATTTCAGACGGATTGTGTTATTTTTATATTTTCCTTGATCCGTCCGAAATCCGTTCGAAATTTCGGACGGATTTCAGACGGATTGTGTTATTTTTTATATTTTCCTTGATTTATCTTACATCCGTCTGAAATCCGTCCGAAATTTTCAGACGGATTGTGTTATTTTTTATATTTTCCTTGATCCGTCTGAAATCCGTCCGAAATTTTCAGACGGATTGTGTTGTTTTGTTTATATTTCTTACATCCAATCGAAATCCGTCCGAAATTTCGGACGGATTTCACACGGAATTTGTTATTTTTTATATTTTCCTTGAAAAAAGATTAAATAATTTATCTTATAAATATGATTAAAATATTTGATCTTAATAAATTTAAAAGCAAACAAGATTTATGAAGTGAATTAAACAAGATTTATATTTCTTACAAGATTTATGAAGTGAATTAAACAAGAAGTACGATTGTTTGATCCTAATAGAACCCAAATTGACTGTTTAGGTCATATTGGACCTAACTGGGTCAATTTGTACTTCTTTGGTCCTAAAGCAGCCCAAATGGACTTGTTTGATCCTAATAGAACCCAAATGGACTGTTTAGGTCATATATGACCTAACTATGCCAATTTGTACTTTTTCAGGCATAAAGGAGCCCCAATGGACTTGTTCGATCCTAATAGAGCCCAAATCGACTTGGTAGGACCTAATTGGGCCAATTGCCCCGTACGACCCAATTGTATTTCTTTGGTCCTAATGGATCCCAAATGGACTTGTTTGATCCTAATAGTGCCCAAATGGACTTTTTAGGTCATATACGACTTAACTGGGCCAATTTGTACTTCTTTCGTCATAATGGAGCCCAAATGGACTTGTTTGATCCTAATAGAGCCCAAATGGACTGTTTAGGTCATATAGGACCTAACTAGGCCAATTTTTACTTTTTCGGGTGATCAGCCTCTGGCTAATCTAGTTTTATAACTAGAAAAACCTTGGCTTTGTGCTAAATATATCTCATTTTCACCCAAATTAGACTTGATTGTCTTTAAGCAGCATTCTGAGTCGTTTAAGTATTTTTAGGTTAATTTAGTTGATTTAGAGTCAAATAAAGCACTTATGCTATTTACTGTTTTCAGGTTAATAAAAAAAAATAATTCTGGAGTTATTCGCCCCGCGAGAAGGCACTCGCCTCGCGAACCTGAAGGTGACTGTTCCAGAAATTACAAACCTCTCTGTGTAGCCCCGCGAATACATGTCTCGCCTCGCGAGACTGAAGACCAGAAGCCATGACTTTTCCATTCCTCGCCACGCGAGCAGTACTTCGCCTCGCGAGAAGACCAAACGTTGCAGACTGTTCATGATATTCGCCTCGCGAGACAGTGTTCGCCTCGAGAGCTAGCTGATTCCAGAAATTGTTTTTAAGCCTGTTTGAAGGCGGACGCGAGTAGTTAGTCAGTAGTAGTTTATCTTCTTCTCTTTAGTTTAGATATGTTTTGTTTTTCCTTTGTAATGGAGAGCTAGTCTCCTTTGATTAGTCTACTGTAATCGATTTCCATTATCACTTGAGGTTCTGTAATTCCTGTTTTGTTTGCTATTCTCTTTTCAATACTATGCTATATATTTCTGTTTGTTTAATTCAGGAGTGTATAGTGTTGTGTTGATTTATTTCGGTGATGTTATGTTCCTATACTTAATCACGTTTGTTTAATTCGCGTGTGTTCATTCATGTTCGTTTAGTTCATGAGGGCTTAACCCCGTTTGTTTAATTCGGGAATAGGAACATATATCTGTAGTAGTGATTTTGTTTGTTAATTGTTGCTACAACCGAAAGGGGATTAGAATCTGCTTAGGGCTTGGAATTTACATGAACTGATGATAGTTGGGAAATCGAGAACAGTAGATTAATCGTCTTTAGCTTATTTGTTAATCTTTTTAACTGCTTTGTTTTTATTGCTCTGCTTCTGTTCTGTTTCCTTTATTTTATTTCATACCCAAACCCCCCAAAACTGATTTTGTGTTAATAACAACAACCCAAGAGTCCTTGTGAGACGATACTCGAGTTGTCGCCCTAAACTACATTTTTACAAACCGCTCGTTCTTTTTGGCGCGTGCGCGATAGCGCGGCCAAAAATTGGCGCCGTTGCCGGGGACTCTTGTTGTTATTAGCAGAAAATAATTTAAAAGAAAAACATTTTGCTGAATTTGTCTGGTTATGGATCTTAGTACTGCTATGGATAAATTACTGTTTGGTGATATGCCTAATGTTTATTATGAGCCACCACCATGCACAAATTATCCTAATTTTGAAGGAAGTTATGAGTTTAGCAATGGTTTTGATATGATTGGTGTGAATGAGGTCCATAGCTCTTCTTCTATCCAGGCCCTTGAGAATAGAATGGATAGGCTCACTTATTTGAAGCAATTGTTTCAGCAGACAAGGTTTTGTGGCATGTGCGGCTCACCTGAGAACCTGTTTAAGGCATGCCCCATTCTGACAGAAGATACTTATTTGCCTCGATGCTATGCAATCCATCCTTACAATCAAGGCAATAAGCTTGAGGATAACGAAGAACCATTGGAAGTAGATGCATGTGTTGAAAGTGATGGGATGGATGAATTGTGTTCTGAAATTCCAGACATTCAGATCTTTACTAATTCAGTTTCTGTTACTACATGTACTGACTGTACTGACACTAACCCGTGTGCTGTTTTTGCTGAGTTTCTTGATTCTATTTTGCAGGGTGATAGTGTGAGTGAAGTTGTTCGTTCAGCCGAAGTTCTTGACATCATGGCTACTCCAAATACACCATCCATTGAGCAGCCACCCTCCTTAGAGCTCAAGCCACTTCCAGACATTCAGACTCTTACTGATTCAGTTTATTGTATCATATCTACTAATTGTACTAACTCTAACCTTTCTGTGGTGTGTGCTGAGAATTCTACAGGTTTAACAGGTGATGGATTTATCAGTGCAGTGAATGAAGATCATGCAGAAGATGAAGCAGCACCAATAACACTCTCTACCTATTTGCCACCTCCCACTGTGGAACAACCGGTGATGGAGTTCAAGCCACTGGATTTTGCACCATGGCCAGTCCAAGAGGTTGAACCCCGATTTTATTGGGAGGACTTTATGGACAAAGTTGAGAAATAGGTCAATTGTGACCTGAGAGGGAGTGAGAAGTCCGCCGCACTTGGCGGAGGTACCATGATTATCAGGCGCCCGCTCTCATCCTTATGCTGCATGCCATGGGATCCGGGAGGATCATACTGCAATTTGGGCATTCCATGGCCGCTGTATCACAGACAGTGGGACCCTGGTGGAACCGTCCCCATGAGTTTTCTCTGAACCTTACTCTTTTTAATTGCTTTGCCTTGCTTTATTTTTGTTTTGTTTTCTTTTAGCTCCTGAATAATTTGAGAAGATCAGGAGTATATGTGTGTTGAGTCTTGTGTCGGCAAGCTTGATTGGATTTTAGTTGAATTTTGCATAGATGGATTGCATGTTATGTGTTGACTATTTTCCCCCTAGGTTTTGAAAATTGAAAATTAATCCCCACTTGAAAAATTGAAAACTGAACTTTGAGATATTTTGTTGTGATTGCATGATTTATGATAAGTTTGGGGTGAAGGGAAGCACACACTAGGGATAGAATCTCAGTCAAACAATTTGCAAAAATGTCCAGGTGAGGATTTGAGCCTCCAACATGTTTTTAACTGTGTGAATCACTTTCAAGTTGCACTTTCCTGAATTTGCTTGAATCTCTTCTTGGTTTGCATGTTTATGTGTTTGCTTCAAATGATTTAGGCATTTTCTTTGTAAATAACTACTTAGCCTAAAATAACCATCTCTAATGCATGTTCCATAGTTAGCCCCTTTGAGTTTGATTAGCCTGTTAATTCTTGATGACCTTATGTTATGAGCCTAAAATCTGAAAAACCATGTTAACCCGATCTTAGGATTAGGAGAGCATGGAATCTTAGCAAAGATAATGGTTGCAAGAAACTAAGTTTGGGGTGGCTACAAGGTGTGATGTGTTGTTGGGATTGAGAAAAAGAAAAAAAAATATAATAAAAAGGCAAGGAAAAAAAAAGAATGAAGAAAAAAAAAGGAAATAAAAAGTACAAAAATTTCAAAAAGGCTATTTGAATAAAAAGGCTGTAGTCACCCAAGGCAAATGAAAAATGAAAAAAAGGAACTTGAGTTTAAATTCAAAGTGTAAAAAGCTCATGCTCTCTTAGTTCCTAGGGTCTTCAGCCTAGTACCCTTGTATATCCTAACCTTAGCCAGGCCCCATTACAACCTTAAAAGACCTTTTGATGTTGCATGCATGTTCTCTGTGGGAACCATTTTGAGATGAAAATCAAATTCATGGGAAGTGCTCTTAAGAGTGAAATTGAGTGAAATGTTGTTAACCTAGACAAAGAGCGAATGAGTGAAACACTAAAGTCCCTTGTGAGGAAGGCAGTTGTTTGAATTTGGTGCTCTCCCTTTTTGTGTGTAACTTGGATCCCTTGCTTAGATTAATGATTGTTTGAATGATGAAAGTCTCAATTGTTTAGAGTAACTGCATGTGGGGAATTGCTTTGTTTGAAAGGGGGGAATATTGAAGAAAACTGTTTTGATATATTGCTTGAAATCTGTGCAAAGTTGATTGAATCCTTAAGCTTGCCATGTCTTGAGTCTTTTTGATTTTTTGATAGTTTGCTTGGGGACAAGCAAAGTTTAAGTTTGGGGTATTTTGATCAGCCTCTGGCTAATCTAGTTTTATAACTAGAAAAACCTTGGCTTTGTGCAAAATATATCTCATTTTCACCCAAATTAGACTTGATTGTCTTTAATCAGCATTCTGAGTCGTTTAAGTATTTTTAGGTTAATTTAGTTGATTTAGAGTCAAATAAAGCACTTATGCTATTTACTGTTTTCAGGTTAATAAAAAGAAATAATTCTGGAGTTATTCGCCCCGCGAGAAGGTACTCGCCTCGCGAACCTGAAGGTGACTGTTCCAGAAATTACAAACCTCTCTGTGTCGCCCTGCGAATACATGTCTCGCCTCGCGAGACTAAAGACCAGAAGCCATGACTTTTCCATTCCTCGCCACGCAAGCAGTACTTCGCCTCGCGAGAAGACCAAACGTTGCAGACTGTTCATGATATTCGCCTCGCGAGACAGTGTTCGCCTCGCGAGCTAGCTGATTCCAGAAACTGTTTTTAAGCCTGTTTGAAGGCAGAACTGAGTAGTTAGTCAGTAGTAGTTTATCTTCTTCTCTTTAGTTTAGATATGTTTTGTTTTTCCTTTGTAATGGAGAGCTAGTCTCCTTTGATTAGTCTACTGTAATCGATTTCCATTATCACTTGAGGTTCTGTAATTCCTGTTTTGTTTGCTATTCTCTTTTCAATACTATGCTATATATTTCTGTTTGTTTAATTCAGGAGTGTATAGTGTTGTGTTTATTTATTTCGGTGATGTTATGTTCCTATACTTAATCGTGTTTGTTTAATTCGCGTGTGTTCATTCATGTTCGTTTAGTTCATGAGGGCTTAACCCCGTTTGTTTAATTCGGGAATAGGAACATATATCTGTAGTAGTGATTTTGTTTGTTAATTGTTGCTACAACCGAAAGGGGATTAGAATCTGCTTAGGGCTTGGAATTTACATGAACTGATGATAGTTGGGAAATCGAGAACAGTAGAATAATCGTCTTTAGCTTATTTGTTAATCTTTTTAACTGCTTTGTTTTTATTGCTCTGTTTCTGTTCTGTTTCCTTTATTTTATTTCATACCCAAACCCCCCAAAACTGATTTTTTGTTAATAACAACAACCCAAGAGTCCTTGTGAGACGATACTCGAGTTGTCGCCCTAAACTACATTTTTACAAACCGCTCGTTATTTTTACTTCTTTGGTCCTAATGGATCCCAAATGGACTTGTTTGATCCTAATAGTGCCCAAATTGACTTTTTAGGTCATATACGACCTAACTGGGCCAATTTGTACTTCTTTCGTCCTAATGGAGCCCAAATGGACTTGTTTGATCCTAATAGAGCCCAAATGGACTGTTTAGGTCATATAGGACCTAACTAGGTCAATTTTTACTTTTTCGGGTATAATGGATCCCAAACGGACTTGTTTGATCCTAATAGAGCCCAAATCGACTTGTTAGGACCAAATTGGGACAATTGCCCCGTACGGCCCAATTGTACTTCTTTGGTCCTAATGGATCCCAAATGGACTTGTTTGATCCTAATAGTGCCCAAATGGACTTTTTAGGTCATATACGACCTAACTGGGTCAATTTGTACTTCTTTCATCCTAATGGAGCCCAAATGGACTTGTTTGATCCTAATAGAGCCCAAATGGACTGTTTAGGTCATATAGGACCTAACTAGGCCAATTTTTACTTTTTCGGGCATAATGGATCCCAAACGGACTTGTTTGATCCTAATAGAGCCCAAATCGACTTGTTAGGACCTAATTGGGCCAATTGCCCCGTACGGCCCAATTGTACTTCTTTGGTCCTAATGGATCCCAAATGGACTTGTTTGATCCTAATAGTGCCCAAATGGACTTTTTAGGTCATATACGACCTAACTGGGCTAATTTGTACTTCTTTCGTCCTAATGGATCCCAAATGGACTTGTTTGATCCTAATAGAGCCCAAATGGACTGTTTAGGTCATATAGGACCTAACTAGGCCAATTTTTAATTTTTCGGGTATAATGGATCCCAAACGGACTTGTTTGATCCTAATAGAGCCCAAATCGACTTGTTAGGACCTAATTGGGACAATTGCCCCGATCGGTCCAATTGTACTTCTTTGGTCCTAATGGACTTGTCTGATCCTAATAGAGCCCAAATGGACTTTTTAGATCATTTAGTACCTAACTAGGCCAATTTGTACTTCTTTGATCCTAATGGAGCCCAAATGGACTGGTTTGATCCTAATAGAGCCCAAATTGACTTGTTAGGACCTAATTTGGCCAATTGCCCCGATCGGCCTAATTGAACTTCTATGGTCCTAATGAAGCCTAAATGGACTTGTTTGATCCTAATAGAGCCCAAATCGACTTGTTAGGACCTAAGCGTAAGCTCCAAACATGATTTTATTTGAAAATAACCTTGTTTGGTAATAAGATTAAGTGTTTAGATCAAATTAGAATGTGTGTTTGGTCATGCGTAATTGATTTCTTGATTTCTGATTGTTGCGTGTTGTTTGATTCCCTCTTTGAGACGTTTGACACGGCTATGCTTGCTTGATGGAGTAGATAATTACACTCTTGGAGCTAACGTGAGCATTAAGACGAGGATCCTTTACTTGTTTGTTTATTTTCAATTACATGTAATGAGTGTTGCAATTACTCATGGACTGATGCAAGATCTAGGAAAACATATGTCCTGTTTAAAGCAATCCGTACTGATTTAGTTTGAGTAATTAAATTACTCTCTTCAAATTATTTTATTGGGTGCGTTAGCATTGACTTATTTCAGTGAACGCACGCTTGCTAGACAATAATTTACGTTATTGTCACTGTTATTACCAGTACAGAAAAATGTTATAAATAATATGATTTAAGAGAAAAACATTTTCATATTTTTATCCTATTTGATTTTAGAGTTAAAAATATTTTGGTTTGACATTAATCGGAGATTAATTTTGGAAATACTATTTTCTTAGTTGCTCAGTTCAATTATTAATCTTTGCTCTAATTTGAATTTGGAAATCATATATTTATCAATCTTTATTTTTAGATTCTAAAAAGTAAAAATATGTTTATTTTAGGACTAATATTTTATCACTCATTTTTATACCTATTACTAAATATTAAGATAAAACATGAATTTCTCTCTCCT
Organism: Sophora flavescens; assembly: GCA_030762895.1. Taxonomy (NCBI): domain Eukaryota; kingdom Viridiplantae; phylum Streptophyta; class Magnoliopsida; order Fabales; family Fabaceae; genus Sophora; species Sophora flavescens. The sequence goes on from CM061065.1 coordinate 186,065,641, forward strand.
ACTTCTTATATCAAACCCGTAACCCCTTTTTCCCCCCCTCTTTCTTTCTTTCTTTCTTTCTTTCTTTCTTTCTTTCTCTGCTGCTACTTTCTCTTCCTCCCTTCAACCTAATCTTCTTCCTCCTTTTCCCCCACAACTCAGCCACCTCCCAACAGCCACCGCAGGGACGACGCTCACCGTCTGGTCACGCCTGGTAGCGGAGGAGAGGATGCGCGTTCTGCTCCATTTTCGTCCGCCATCGCGTCTCAACTCCGCCGCGTCGCTGTCGCGGTGCGCTGCCATGGCTGCCGTTCGGCTCAGTCCAGCCACCGTGTCACCGTGCCATGGAGGAAGAAGACGAACCCGAGCGTGGATCCGGTGAGCTCGTTCTGGGCCGTCAACATCACAGCCACCGCCACGAACCACCGTCCTCCGCCATGGCTGCCATCATAGCCACCACCGTCTCATCCTTGTCATCTTGGGTAAGTATTCTACCCTTAATCTCTTCTAGTTCAAAACCTCAAATCTGATTTTGAAACCCTAACCCTAACCCTTTGATTTCAGATTTTAATCTTAAAATTAAATCTTGTTTTATGAAATTGGGACTGTGAATTAGTGTTTCCCTAAACCAATTTCATTATTCTTTAGTAGTTAATTTTATCTATAAGTATTTTGATTTTGAATGCTAATGCTCGGTAAACTCAATTACTCAAATGATAAATACTAAATTAAAAGAAAACATAGGTCAACTGATCATGCATTTATATGTATCCTTTTTTTCTTTTTTGCATAAACATTATACATGTGACTGGATTTTAGGTATGGCCTTATTTTGGAATTCTGTGCACAATGTATGCAGGTGTTGTGTAGTATTTTTTGGTAGTTTCATTTGGCCATAGGTTTATACTTGTGACATTGTGTGGAAATATTAGAGCACGCAGCACTTCGATGATTCTTTGAATATATGTAGTTTGTAGGTTTATTCAGTTCCCGCATCATCAATTATCCACCTGATTTAATGTTTTGAGTGCCCCTTGTTTCCTTAGTTCTAACTTACTTTAAAAACAAACTCTAGGTCCCTGCTACCAAACCTTCCAAGTCTGATGACTTTATTAGGTGGTGATAAAACTGTTGTGAAAAAAGTTAATGAGAGTAACACACTTGAATCATCAAAAGGTAATTGATGGAAAGAACCGCATGTATTTCTTTTAAGTTTTAGCTTTATTATGTTACATATTCTTATTCATATAAACCTGTGAAAAATGCAAAATGATTTAGTTAAAAAATTAAGACGCTCCATGATGCAGTAAGCATGCTTAAATCTTAATAAGTCATGACATGGATGATATTCACGAAAATATTAATTCCCATATGGGCATGATGACTATAATGGGCAGGTCCCAACTGACCAATTTCCTGCCACTGCCTTCTCTCATGCAGAGTTTAAGACTGTGATGAAACGCATGACTGAGTTGGAAGAGAAAGTGACCTACATGAATAATCAGCCTCCTACCATGCCACCTAAGAAGGAGCAAATGCTGAATAATGCTATGAGCCGAGCCGACGTCTTGGAGCAAGAACTTCTGGCCACCAAGAAGGTATAAATACATTAATTTAGCTTGTGAAACTGCTCAAATATTGATTCCCTCTCTGAGACGTTTGACACAACTGTGCTTGCTTGATGGAGTAGATATGAGCTAACATGAGCATTAAGACGAGGATCCTTTACTTGTCTTCAAAGGTAAGGGGAGTTTGCCTAGGGATATTCAATAACTATATGCATGTGTGTATGTGTGTAATTGAGTGTTGTGAATATTATTGTGATCTTGAGCCAATACTTGAATAACTTGTTTACTTGAACTGTTGTGGTTATTACTTGAAGTTGAACATTTCTTGCTTTAAAGTGTTATGAATTATATATTTGTGATTAACTGTCATTAAGTGTGATATTATTGTTGTTGTGAATATATTACTGTTGATTGAGGTTTGAGAAGCCGGACTTGAGTCTGTGCCCAATGACTATAAGGATTAAAAGCCTTAATAAGCCTTGAATAGAACTTTGAAAGAGAGTCTTTATTTTAAAATGGAATGTTTATGGCTCGGAGAGTCTTTATTTTAAAATGGAATGTTTATGGCTCGGAGAGCATATCTTTTGAATGAAAATCTAAGCTTTTCCTCTTGGTCATGTATAACTTATTACTGTCTGGTGGTATTTGGTGTAACTGGAATTCTGGAATGAAAATGTAATTATTTTAGCAGGTGTTCTTTTACCTGGGATGTCCGAAATACAGAGGAGACTCTGTCGAAATTTTCGTAAAAATACTAACTTTTATTATAGTACATCTTAAAATTAAATAGGCTTTCCAAGCTATGATTGTAAGCCTGCGTGCCGATCAAGGCTTAGGTTTGGAGTCGTGACGTATTAAAGATGCAGAATTTTATTGAAATGGAAGTTCTATGACATGACATGTTAGTACCTCTTGTAATCCTGCAATAAGAACCTCATTAAGAACCTCAACAGATCATGTAGCTTGCTAGTGGCACCTTGCATTCCTAATGATTTTAGGTACTGACTTGCAGAATTGTATCTGTTTTATTGTTGACATCATGTCTAAATTGGTATTCTATGTATGTCATTTATGTAAATATGCTGGATGCACATGCTTGTCTCTATATTTTATCACATGCTTTGACTTTACTTGTGTGTCACTGTGTCTCAAGCGATTTCTGCATGAGGGTTTTTCTTTCTGGAACTATTGATTTGCAGTATATAACTTTGTTCATTATGATTGTGCGTTCTCATTGAATTGACCATGTTATCTTTTCTTTCTTGCCCCCCCTGTTTTAGAAACTGCCCCATCGATTTGAAGGAAGCAATTTCAAGTGTAGTATTTGCTTCTCCAAGATGTTCAGATGAGTAGAATGCAAGTGGTGCCTCTAGAAAGGCCGGTGGCAATCAGTCAACGACATCAGGGGTGTCTAATCCAGAAACTAGACCTTCAGGTAAATTTTTGAAGACAGTAATTGCAAATGAATTTGGGGCTTTTGTTCTTTCTATTGCCTGAATATTTGGGATTCTTTCTTACAGGAACTGGAAGACAAGAAATGGATTTTAGAGATTCGAGTTCTGAAAATATGAGTGCCTTTCCTATGGGTAAGCAGAATAGGAACATGGAATTCAAAGATGTTGCCTCTGCTGCAGAGGCTGCTGCAGAATCTGCAGAAGTTGCAAGCATGACTGCAAGAGCAGCTGCTGAACTTTCAAACCGAGAGAACATGACGAGGCAGTACTCAAGTGGGTCACAACAACTTTATTTATTTATTTTGTTTGGTTCATTACATGACCTTCACAGTTCATAGTGGCTTGATCTTCTGATAGTTTTTAAGTCATGACTTTTGGATTGCATGCAGCAATTGGTATTTGATTTTTAGAAGTTGTATGGTACCAAGGCTGTATTTTGTAACAATAGTCAAATTCATGATTTTGTGATTGAATGTGAAACTACAAATGTTAGTGATCGGTGCCATATAATTCGCATAGATAGTGAAACTGTAATGTAAGTGAAGTGATTTGTCACGGGCATCACGGCCTGGCCGTGACAGCTTCTGCCTTGAATGTTGCTTCACTAAATGGTCTGTCACGGCCGTGATGGGTATCACGGCCTGGCCGTGACAGATTCTGACTTTTCATTCTTTCGTGGGAAATTCGTCCTAAATCCGTTGGAAAACAAAAATAAATCTGTACGAAATCCGTCCGAACAATAACCAACAAAATCACAACATCCGTCCCAAATCTGTTGGAAAACAAAAATAAATCCGTCCGAAATCCGTCCAAACAATAACCAAAATCCGGATTTCCACGTTGTCCATATTCCGTCCGAAATCCGTTTGTAAATATTTTCGGACGGATTTTATAATTTCCCACGAGGCTTTTTCGGATAGGTGCCATTCCGTCCGAAATCCGTCCGAACAATAACCAAAATACGGATTTCCATGTTGTCCATATTCCGTCCGAAATCCGTTTGTAAATATTTTGGGACGGATTTTATAATTTCCCACGAGGCTTTTTCGGACGGGTGCCATTCCGTCCGAAATGAATTATCCGTCCTAAATCCGTCCGAAATTTATCCAATTTCCGTCCGAAATCTGTCTGAAATTCTGTCCGAAAAAGATGGATTTCAAGTAGTGAGAGGGGGTGTAATACAGATCGACTGACACACAAGAATATGGTTCTTTATATAGAGAAGATAGACTACCTGAATTTCTTGAAAACTGATCTAAAAACTTAATGCTCATTAAGAGGATTAGGTTACAAGGTGAATGGGTAAGTAGCACAGTAGTCAAAGGAATGAATGTATTTGCAGAAACTAATAAACTTTTAACGTCAGTTGTTTAATACAACTGACGTTAAAAGTGTTTTATAAAAAAAAATATTTATTTTTAACTTCAGTTTTTTAAACAACTGACGTTGAAAATGTGATTTTCAGTCAAATAACTAGCTGACGTAAATAATCCTATATCCTTATCTGAAATGCCCTGTTGTCTTGCACCCTTAACGCAGGTCACTCCATATATATAGTGCAGTTTATTTCTAAACTTTTTTTTTAAAAAAAGTTTATGTTTAATCTTCATTAATTAGCTTGAATCAGTAAACATATTCTTGTGAAAATTAAAATAGAGTCTCTCTGATTTTCTTGAAAACTTATCTATAAACATAATGCTCAGGGGTGAGTATCACAGTAGTCAAAGGAATTAATGTTTTTACAGAACACTTTTAACGTCAGTTGTCTTCAACAGCGGACGTTAAAAGCTTTTTTATTTTTAACGTCAGTTTCTTAATACAACTGACGTTAATTAAATGTCCTTTAACGTCAGTTTTTACAAACAACTGACGTAAAATGTTGTTTTATTTTGATTATAACGTTTACACCCATGCGCCTTCTGCACTTCGCTCTGTACGTCTCAACCCTCACTCTCAACCCTCACTCTCACTCTCACTCTCACTCTCACTCTCACTCTGCCCTAATCGCGAGCTCATCTCCACCGCAACCACTGCGAGGGCTTCTTCGCCACCACCGTGAGGTACACTCTTAACCCCTAACTCTGTCTTTCCCGCTCATTCTTTGCTATAACTTGACATCTCTCTTTCCCCTTCCCGCGTACTAACTCTCCTTGTCCCTCTGCTCTCAGTAACCACATCGAACGTTGGCCACCACTCGAGCTCCCCTCCCCACCACCACGCGAGCACCTATTTCTGGTGAGTCTTTAGGGCACATTTTTTTATTTTTGGTTTTAAGTGCATGTTCAAACTGTAGTCTCAGTAGTTGAAACTTGAAACTATGAGTTTGAGTTGTTTGGAATGTCTCTATTTTTGGTTTTGAGTGTATGTTGAAACTGTAGTCTCAGTAGTTGAAACTTGAAACCGTGAGTTTGAGTTGTTTGGAATGTCTCTATTTTTGGTTTTGAGTGCATGTTGCTCTGCTGGTTGATCTGTCACGGCCGTGATGTTCATCACGGCTAGGCCGTGATCAGTTCTGCCTATAATGGTCTGGTTCAGTTGGCACGTTATGGCCGTGATGGACATCACTGCCAGATCGTGACCAGTGCTTGGCAATCTTCAAAAACTATAGTATTCAATCTCCCGTATTGTCCTTATATTGGATAGATGTTTTGTATATCTACAGGACCTATCCAGTTATTTTTATTTATACTTCTGTATTTATTTTGAGTTATAACCTATGTTAATACATATATATTGTTTCTGAACAGGCATACATATGGATCAGTCGGATAGGCCACATGCACGGGAGGACACTGTGGGGGCTTCGCAGGACCCGATCACACCTACGCCTGATTCTAGTATAAGTTTACATGTTATATACTATCTTTAGTCCTTCTTTTTAATGTAAGTTTATAATGTTACAACCCTCTATTTTATCATTTTTTTGTCCATACAGACATCATAGGCTCATAGGAAACGGGGTCGAGGAGCCACCTCGTTGAAGAAACTAGGGAAGGACAGGCAAAGCGGACAGAAGCTTGAGGTGTCCTTCGATGCTAATCTAAATGCACAGGGACCCCGTGCTAAAGAATTTAATAAGTGGGTGTTTCTACAAGCGAAGCAGCACGTAAGCATCAACTACAACCACTGGAATAGCGTTCCACAGAACGTTAAGGATCAGATTTGGGAGGCTATCGCGGTATTTTACCTTTACATTCATTTGATTTACATTATTAGATAATTATCCGAGTTATAATCCATCTAGTTGTTATGTATTTAATGTGTAGGTAGCTTGGACTGTGCCAAATGACGAGGATCATCGTCATAAATGTATGAAAATTGCATCAAAGCGTTGGAATGGGTTCAAGCATGATCTTACCAGGTACTATGTATCTGGGAAGAAGCGGCTTGATAAAATGTTCTCGGATTATCCCTGGATTGATTAGGATACTTGGGATATGTTTGCCAGGAGTCGATAGGATGGAGAATTTCAGGTTGGTTGATTAAGTTAATTTTGTATGCTTCTTTTAGATCATTTAACTGTATTTAATTATGTGTTTTTGTTTGAATAGGCTAAGGCAAATAAGGGTCGGCAGAATCAGGCGAAGAACGTCCACCGCCACTCCATGTCTCAGGATGGGTACCAGACTCGGATCGAGCAGATGATGGCGAATAGGCTAAGGGCGAAGCAGGAAGAGCACTCTGCTAGGATTGAAAGAGGAGAGGTGCCTGAGGGCACACCATTAAGTCCTCCGTCAGACATCGACCGCGAGGATGTCTGGTTAGCCGACCGCATGACAAAGATGGGATCTTTTAAAGTTGATGCCACTCGCGAAGTGGCAGATAAGATTGTAAGTAAATAATTAACTTGATTTCAATTGATATTTGTATAGATATTTGCAACACTTTTCACTTGCACGTTTTTTCATTTTTTTCATTGTAGATGGATATTAAAGCACAATCCTCCCAGGGCTCATTCGTCCCTTCTGGACGGCGGGACGTCTTGATGACTGCTCTTGGCAAGAAAGACCATCCCGGTCGGGTTCTCGATGTTCCTGGGAACGTGACCATCAAAGAATATTATGGCAAGTCTGCTTCACGAAAGCGGGTGGTCGATGAAGCATCAATTTTGGCTGACATTACTCAGCACCTCATGTCTAACCCAGCTATTACAACACATCTGATGCAAAGCTTAATATCCAACCCAGAATTCAAGCAGGCGCTTGCCAGAGAGCTTTCCTCCGTCGGTACATCCCAGGACACCGCAGGGCATGCCAACCCTTCACATGTGAGCACAAAAGAGAGTTTTAGTAGGGTACATGTGGAGGACGATAAGTTGGCAGCTAGGGAGCGGGAGTTCGAAGTCCAACGCCATGAGCATGAGTTGGAAATGAAAAGGCGTGAGCTTGAGTTGGACTCCAAACGACGTGAGCTCGAAATGTTAACAAAGGTATGTATTCATTATTAATGTCCAAATTAGTCAAATAATTACTTGTGTTTTTTTTAATTATCAACAACTTATCTATTTTATTTTTCCTAAACTGAAGGCTAAGTCGACGTCGGTGTCGCTGTCACCTATCACTCGTTTGTTCTCACTTGGTGAGGATTATGCGTTTGATATTTTTGAATGTCCATTGGAGCACGATGGATGGGTGGCACGGCCAGATCAACGGAGGATATTTTCCTTCTGTGGTGACGATCTCGGGAACGCCTGCAGAAATAACATCTGGATGAACAGCAATGTTTTGAGTCTCTGGTGCACGTAAGTTAATTTTATAACTTATTTATTTTTGGTATTTTTCCATTTAATAATTTATTTTAATTTCAATATATATATTATGTAATTAACATCCACACCTTTTCATATCTTAGTTATCTCCATCGTCTTCAGCTTGATAAGGGCGTTGCATCAGTTTACGGCTTCTTAGATCGGTCAATCCTTCTGCCCGAATTCTTTGTTGGCGATGCATTGAGTAAATACTTAGGGAACTTGTTGGGAGACAATCCGAAAGAATTATATCTGGATCCCTACTGTATGAAAAGCCATTGGCAGTTGTTCGTACTTCACCCGTCTAGGCATACTGTCATATTCTATTGCTTTCTCCACCAACAACCGCCACAGGTGGTGTTGGAAGCTGTAAATAAGTAAGTAACTAATCTTAAATTTAATTTAAGTTTTAATATCAGTTGTTTTTAGTTTATTACACACATGATATATGAATTTGTTAATTGATCGACATGATTGTTTGTTTATGATAGCGCGCTGAAGGCGAGTAGCATAAGTTGCGCCAACGGGAGAAGTAGGACTTCTAAGGCTAAAGAAAATCCTGTATGGAACATCATCAAGGTTTGGTAGTTTATTTATCAAATAATTAATATTATAATTACTAATTTATATGTATATTCAACTGACATTGAAATTAATTTTGTTGGTAGTCTCGATTTCAAAATGACGGGTGGTCGTGCGGCTATTATGTGATGCTTCATATGCTGAACATAGTCTCCACATCTATTACGGATGGATGGAATAAGGTAACATTTAAACAACTTGTTAAATTATATATTATAGTTTTGAAGATGACTTGCATTGATGTTATTGTTATTATTTGAACGTGTGTAGGCATTTAACGACCAATCGCCTATTCAAGAAGATGAGTTAAGAGACTTGAGGATGCGCTTCGCTGAATTCTTCTTCAAGTATGCGGCTAAAAAAGGAATTGACAACATACCTCCGCAATACTTAGATAAATAGTTTTTTTGTTAAACTTTAGAAACTAATTAATAACATGTATATATATATATCCTTAGATTGGTAGTTTTGTTTTTTAGACATTGGAACTAAAATTTATTTATATATATACATGGGTTTTAGTTTTAAGTCCCCCCATTGTTCCATTTTTCCTTTGCAATTCTGTAATGTGTGTGATATTCTGTGTTACTGGGATATTTACTGAATGCAGGGATAGCTGAGGAGAATGATATTTTAAAACTGAATTTAAAAAAAAAAAATCTATTAACGTCAGTTGTATCAAACAACTGACGTTAATAGTATTTTATAAAATATACAGTACACTATTAACGTCAGTTGTATTAAACAACTGACGTTAAAATTAAACCTTTAACGCCGCTTTCTTTATAACAACCGGCGTTAGTTTTAACAAAATTAACGTCCGTTGTATTAAAGAACCGGCGTTAATAGTTTTATGTTTAACGTCGATTGTTTAAAAAAGCGAGCGTTAATTTTTACAAAATTAACGTCGGTTGTGTTAAAGAACCGGCGTTAATAGTTTTATATTTAACGTCGGTTCTCAAATCGACGTTAAAATATTAACTATTAACGTCAGCTGTATTTACGTCAGTCAGTATTCTGAAGTAAAAAATCAATTTTAACTGACGTAAAAAACACTTATTGCACTGGTGTCGTATATTGATGTGAGTGTGGGTGAGTATAGTATTTTAAGATAGAGTATATATATAGTATGTAATTGTGAGTGGGATGTTATATGGGGTGTCAAATTCAGGTGTTTAAATAACATAAATGTTAAAAATATGTTACAAGATGTATGAAGCCTACATGCTAGAAGCAAAGACAATAGAATAGATATTGTGGATTTGGATCCCATTGGGTGGTGAGCAAGAGACACTTGACTTGCATGTGTGATTCTATGTGTGTGTTTGATTTCATTTTGAAAATCTCTAGAATTGACGCTATCCTCTGTCAAACATGATTTTAGTGAAAATGAGATGCGTGGTTACTGGTAGGTAAAATTGATTTTACCTCCAGAAGTGATTCTGACTAGAAGATACAAAAAGTAGCTACTGAGTTGAGTTGAAAATTTTATACTAAATTTTACATCAAACTTGCTTTCAAAATAAAAACAATTCTTAAAATACGCTCGTTATTCCTTAGTCCACAATGATTATTCTAGTTTAGTCCAATATATTTAATCTTCACACGTAGTAAATGTTAAAGAATGTTCTGCGCCTTTGGTGTAGGCTGCTCTTTGAATCAAAGCCACATATTCATTAAAAAAAATTGATTTAAATTAAAAGATTAAAAACAATAAAATAACAATATTGTCATTCTCTTTATCATCCCTTTCCCACCTCCCCTCTCACCCTTCTATTAGTTCCATCTCCGCAAGGCAGGTAGCAACATCGCGTCTATCCACCACATTGTGACCCATAGCTTAGATCACCAGCAAATACAACACCTCCCAACAAATCGTGTGCTTGTAAAAACTTCTATTTCCCATTAAGACCCATTGTACATCGTCCCTCCGTTGCATACTGATGAGTGTGATTTCACCTCATCTTTGTCCATCATTTTGCATGCATTTTCATGTAGTTTAGGCATATTTTTATTAGATTTTAGGTTAATTTTCCTTTGGAACGGGTAAGGCGGTTTTCGTGTGTTGCTTTGCAGATATCAAGGGTAAAATGCTCAAGATCAACCATGATGAAGTTTGGATGACGATAGAGCTTTAAAAGTGCAGAAAATGAGCCAAACAGAGCCCATCACGGCCTAGCCGTGATGCCCATCACGGCCATGATCGAGCAAAACTGAAAAAGAAGAAAGGCAGAAGTCAGAGTCTGTCACGGCCTAGCCGTGATAGCCATCACGGCCGTGACCCAAAACCACCACAAGTCAGAGCACATCACGGCCCAGCCGTGATTCAGAACACGGCCATAACAGAGTTCTCGCGACGCGAGCATAGGCTCGCCACGCGAGAGACTGGAATTTTGCAAAAGTGCCAGAAGCAGAGACCGTCACGGCCTGGCCGTGATGGCCATCACGGCCGTGACGCGCATTACTTGGACCTGAAGAAACCGAAATAGATAAGATTTTGAGTTGGTTTGGGACTCTAACTTCCCAATTTCTATAAATATGGACCAGGCAGATCACATCAGGGAGATATTGGAGGAGGATCACATCCATAACAACAAGGACTTAGGCATAGATCTCTTCTCTTCTTCTCCTCTCTTCTCTTTTCTGATTTTCACTATGTTGTCAACCCAGCTTGTCATCTCCATGGCAAGACTGGAGTAGTAGTTTGTTTCTAGGGACTAGGGCTCTGCCCGAGTTTTGTAAATGTTGTTGATTTGATGTAAAAATCGTTGTTGATTTCGTTATTGTTTTAGATCTGATTTCTAGTGTGTTAATCACTCGTAAATTCGGCAACCGCTTATTTGCGTGACGTAGACGTTCTAAGGAGGAACCTAGCGGTGAACTTAGGATTTCTAGGGTGTTTCACTCGTAAAATTCGGCGGCTGTTTGTTTGTGAGATGTGGATGATCTAAGGAGGAACCTAGCGGTGAACTTAGGTTATTTGCATGACTTAGACATTATAAGGAGGAACCTAGCGGTGAACTTAGGTGTCGGACCTATAGAAGTCAGACTTGGGACTGAAATCACGAGAGTTAGAAGCCGTCCCTCGAGGAGCAACGAGTTGTCACGGAACGCAAAGGGTCCAATCTGGGATCGACTACCACGAGAGTAGGGGTCGGGTCAATTGGGCACGGCTTTTGTAACCCGAGAGGGAGCTTAAGCTATTAGAGGATAAACTCGCCTTCAAGGCAATTTCGGTAATCAACAAAGGTAAATCAGATTAGCAACATAGACAGCCTCAAAGGTAACCCAAATCCCTAGGAATCCGTTTAGATCAAAACCCCAAAAACATTTGTTTTATGTTTTAATTGTTCTCTGCTCATCTATCTTTTAATTTCAAATTCAAAATCCTTTTCACTCAAAACATAAAAATCCTTTTCACAAAGTCCAGATCTAATCGATTCGAAAACCGATTGCGATTCGAGAACACAGTCTCTGTGGGTTCGATATCTTTTATTACTTGACGGCAATCCGGTACACTTGCCGGAATCGCACGCGCGCGCCGCAGGAGCGTCGTCGCTCGTCGACTTACGCCACACATCAAGTTTTTGGCGCCGTTGCCGGGGACTGTGCCTTTTCGAATTTCAATTAGTTTTTAAATCGATTTTTCTGGACCATTTTCTTTTTATTTGATTTTTATTTCTGAAATTTAAAAAAAATCAAAAAAAAATAAAAATCAAAATCAAAAAAAAAATCAAAAATTTCTTTTCCTTCCATTGTATCCATCTCTCTGTGTGTTATATGCAAAGATCCCTAAGTCTTGGGAGCCTTAGTGAGATTGATCCGGAGATCGAGAGGACCTTCCACAGACGTAGAAGACTACAAAGAGAGGGAGAAAGGTTGAGTCCCGTTCCACTCATGGCGAATCAACCGGATACAAAACCTTTGAAGGACTACGCAGCCCCAAATGCGAGAGGCTTGCGAACTGGGATTGCAAGGCCAGAGATTGAGGCGGAAAACTATACCATACCACCTATGCTAATCAACATGATTAGGCAACATCAATTCGGAGGATTGCCTTCGGAGGACCCGACCGATCATATAGAAATATTCTTAGAGTTCACCGACGCAATCAGGATTAATGGAGCCTCGGTCGATGTTGTGCGTTTGAGACTGTTCCCCTCATCTCTCACTGGAAAGGCGAAGGCCTGGCTTAAGCAAATCCCCGCTAACACTTTGACCACTTGGGACCAACTGGAGCAGGCGTTCTTGGAGAAATTCTTCCCTCCATCCAAGACGGCCTACATAAGGACCCAGATCACCGGCTTCTTCCAGAAAGACGGAGAATCATTATCGGAAGCTTGGGATCGATACAAGGGACTGCTGGAGTCATGCCCACATCACGGACTCGAGAGGTGGTTAATAGTGCACACCTTCTATAACGGATTGGATTACTCTTCGAAGGTGTCACTAGATTCTGCAGCCGGTGGAGCGTTTATGAATAGGCCTCTGACTGAGGCATTCAACATCATCGAGAATGTCGCCACCAACTACCACCAATGGGGATCCGAAAGAGGTAATAACCCGAACAAGATTTCGGGGGGTACGTTTGAAGTAAATAGCACAGATCTTATTATGTCAAAGATAGACTCACTTAATAAACGTTTTGATCGGCTGGAAAGAGCTAATGTGAGTGCATTTGGTGCTACTAACCTTGTTTGTGAGATTTGTGGAATGCAGGGACATGACATGATGGAATGCCCACATGGATCCGGCGCTTCGGGTGAGCAAGTGAACTCTTGTAACAACTACTACGATACGAACCTGAAGCTGCCCAACTATGCAACCCCAAATCCCTACAACCAAAGAAGAAACAACCCTTACCTCTCCTACGGCAACTACAGCAACACGCTCAACCATGAGTTCCAAGAGGGTCAAGGTAATAAGAGAGCAGCACCGGGGTATCCTCAGGTACAAAGATCTAAACTCGAGACTTTATTTGAAAGTTTTGTTGAAACTCAGACAAAACAGAATGAGGAGTTTAGACAATAAGGAAGGGCAGTGAGTGAAGCAATAAAGGAGCTAGCATCTAAGGTAGACAACTTAGCAACTCATAACAAGATGCTAGAAACCCAGATTGCCCAACAAGCCATCACGTACTCGAGACCTAAGGGTGCATTCCCGGGGCAACCCGAAGCAAATCCCAATGAGCATTGCAATGTCATACACTTGAGGGATGATAAGCTTGGGGTGGGGGTAGCTGAAATGGAGGTGGAACCGGAGGAGGACACGAGCGAAAAAGAAGAGCCAGAACCGAAATATGTCCCTCCACCACCGTACCAACCCCCGATACCTTTCCCACAAAGGTTGGTCAGGAAAAAGCAAGTAGATGTAGAGATTAAAATGCCTACTAAACTGAAAGACCCAGGTAGTTTCTCCATCTCTTGCTCAATCGAACAAGTGCAAATAGACCAAGCCTTGTGTGACTTAGGGGCTAGTGCAAGCTTGATGCCCCTCACTATCATGGAAAGGTTGGAAAGTAAAGAGTTGAGACCGTTCAAATTCTCCTTACAATTTGCGGACGACTCAACTAGGACTCCTCTAGGCATACTAGAGAATGTCCCTGTGAAGGTAGGGAAATTCTTCATCCCTACCGACTTCCTGGTATTGGATATGAAAGGGAATTCTAAATTCCCCATCATTTTAGGAAGGCCATTCTTGGCAACCGCTTGAGCAGTAATAGACGTAAGGAATGGTAAACTCTCTCTAAATTTAGAGGAAGGTAGGGTAAAATTTCAGTTGACTAACTCTTGTAACAACCCTCCTTTTGAGAGCCATGTGTGCAGAATAGATGTAACGTCTCCAGTGGTAAAAGAAGAGCTGAACATGGAAGCAACTCCGAAGATATGCATGTCTAATGATGCACCCAGCAGTGATGGAATTGGAGTTGCTGTCCATACTGAAACAAAACTTCCGCCGGGAGAAAGGAAGGCTAGGAAGCTCCGAGAGAAAAGAGCAAAGCGGAAGCGTTACTGGCCGTATGAGCAGAAACGACTTTTTGAAGGAGTTCCGTGGAAGAGAAGTGTTCCTGCACTTCTACGCCCAGCCGACCCCGGTTGATTTAAGGAAGTATGGTCAAGCTTAAGACCATAAATAAGCGCTTCTTGGGAGGCAACCCAAGTTTTCTTTCCCTTTTTCCTTTTGTTTTTGATTTAACCTCTTAAATAATTTGAGAAGATCAAGAGGCAAAAATATCATTAATAGGTTTGTCTAGTGTTTTCAGGTTGAGAAAGAGAAGAAGAGCATAAAAAAAGATAAAGTCAGAGGCCATCACGCCCTGGCCGTGACAGTGGTCACGGCCGTGATGAACTAAACAAGAGCACAGTAAGGATCACGGCCTAGCCGTGACAACCATCATGGGCGTGATGAGTAGGATGCCAAGATCAGAGAGCATCACGGCCTAGCCGTGATGTAGATCACGGCCGTGACAGGGCAACTCCTGAGGACCAGAAACGATCACGGCCTACCCGTGATGAGCCTCACGGTCGTGATGAAATTTCTACCCAAGTTTTGACTGGAATGTGAGCCAACACCCGCTACCGATTCGGTAAGTTGTTCCATTTTTCTCCTCTCTCTGACTTGATTATTTACATTGGAGACAATGTAAGTAATCAAGCTTGGGGTAGGGGTATTTATTTTTGCATTTGCATTGTTGCATTCATATTGCATTCTCATAGGCATAGATTGGTATGATCACATTCTCTAGATTGCCCCTCACTTAGAACATGCATCCGATTCTGAGAACTTGGAGCCAAATGAATTGAGATAGTGAATTTTGAACCCAATTTTTCATTATTCTTGTGATATGGCTAAAAATGAAATTTCTTGAGATAATCTTTTGATAGTTGATAATTAGCATGTGGTTCCTTAGATTTGTGTTTCTCACTGATTTTTGAACTACTAAATGTAAGATTTTGAGCCAAAAGGGGTATTCACTAAATCTACCCCATTTCTTGTGCTAGAGTGTTGTAATTCCTCTTGGACTGTATTTTCTAGAACTTGACTTGAAACCATTTCTAAACTTAAAAATTTTTGAAAGCATTTTTGAATATGATTGAGGCACTAGGTATTTTTCCGGCCTCCCGAGCTTTGAATGATAAATGCTACCCCTTAGTTGCCCAATTTTGAGCCTAAAGATAAAATACTTTTCTTGGTACCTTGAATTACTTTGATAAATAATGCTTGGTAAGGCACCTTTTAAGGTATTACAAAAAGGGTAATTGGTAGTTGGAAAAAGTATGGGATGAAAAAGCTAGAAAGTAATTTCTCTTGAGCTATAAATCTCCCCTTCTCCAAACACATAAAAATGAAATAAACACAAAGAAAAAAAAATGGAGAAGGGGATGACGAAAGAAAGTGAGAAATGAAAAGAAAAAAAAAGGAAGGAAGAAAGGTGGAGAAGTAAATCAAAACCCCTAAAAGGTATTTTAGAAGGTGTCATACTTTGTAATGTTTGATAATCTGTCTAGCCTTCTTGAAATTCCCTTTCCTTGATTTTCCCACCTAACAATAAATCCCATGGCAACATTACAACCAAAGGAAAAGACCTCTTGATTCTTAAGTGTTTTCATTAATAAAGTAGAGATTTGGTTAATAGTCAAGCCTATGGTAAAATACTTTCCTTGAGGAAACTGAGTGAATTGTCAATAAACCCTAAAACACTTGAGTGAGGTGAGATGAGTGCCCAAATCAGTGAGGACATGAACTTGAAAAAACCTAAGCTTCTAATTGGACTAGAAATTGATTATCTCTTAAGTGCTTATTGAATATGCCTATCACTTGGATTAGCTTCTAGGGTTCTTGGTTCACTATCCATGCTTTGATTGATTTATCTTATGTCCTGAGTAATTGCTTGAGGACAAGCAAAGTTTTAAGCTTGGGGTGATTTGATGAGTGTGATTTCACCTCATCTTTGTCCATCATTTTGCATGCATTTTCATGTAGTTTAGGCATATTTTTATTAGATTTTAGGTTAATTTTCCTTTGGAACGGGTAAGGCGGTTTTCGTGTGTTGCTTTGCAGATATCAAGGGTAAAATGCTCAAGATCAACCATGATGAAGTTTGGATGAAGATAGAGCTTTAAAAGTGCAGAAAATGAGCCAAACAGAGCCCATCACGGCCTAGTCGTGATGCCCATCACGGCCATGATCGAGCAAAACTGAAAAAGAAGAAAGGTTGAAGTCAGAGTCTGTCACGGCCTAGCCGTGATAGCCATCACGGCCGTGACCCAAAACCACCACAAGTCAGAGCACATCACGGCCCAGCCGTGATTCAGAACACGGCCATAACAGAGTTCTCGCGACGCGAGCATAGGCTCGCCACGCGAGAGACTGGAATTTTGCAAAAGTGCCAGAAGCAGAGACCGTCACGGCCTGGCCGTGATGGCCATCACGGCCGTGACGCGCATTACTTGGACCTGAAGAAACCGAAATAGATCAGATTTTGAGTTGGTTTGGGACTCTAACTTCCCAATTTCTATAAATATGGACCAGGCAGATCACATCAGGGAGATATTGGAGGAGGATCACATCCATAACAACAAGGACTTAGGCATAGATCTCTTCTCTTCTTCTCCTCTCTTCTCTTTTCTGATTTTCACTATGTTGTCAACCCAGCTTGTCATCTCCATGGCAAGACTGGAGTAGTAGTTTGTTTCTAGGGACTAGGGCTCTGCCCGAGTTTTGTAAATGTTGTTGATTTGATGTAAAAATCGTTGTTGATTTCGTTATTGTTTTAGATCTGATTTCTAGTGTGTTAATCACTCGTAAATTCGGCAACCGCTTATTTGCGTGACGTAGACGTTCTAAGGAGGAACCTAGCGGTGAACTTAGGATTTCTAGGGTGTTTCACTCGTAAAATTCGGCGGCTGTTTGTTTGTGAGATGTGGATGATCTAAGGAGGAACCTAGCGGTGAACTTAGGTTATTTGCATGACTTAGACATTATAAGGAGGAACCTAGCGGTGAACTTAGGTGTCGGACCTATAGAAGTCAGACTTGGGACTGAAATCACGAGAGTTAGAAGCCGTCCCTCGAGGAGCAACGAGTTGTCACGGAACGCAAAGGGTCCAATCTGGGATCGACTACCACGAGAGTAGGGGTCGGGTCAATTGGGCACGGCTTTTGTAACCCGAGAGGGAGCTTAAGCTATTAGAGGATAAACTCGCCTTCAAGGCAATTTCGGTAATCAACAAAGGTAAATCAGATTAGCAACATAAACAGCCTCAAAGGTAACCCAAATCCCTAGGAATCCGTTTAGATCAAAACCCCAAAAACATTTGTTTTCTGTTTTAATTGTTCTCTGGTCATCTATCTTTTAATTTCAAATTCAAAATCCTTTTCACTCAAAACATAAAAATCCTTTTCACAAAGTCCAGATCTAATCGATTCGAAAACCGATTGCGATTCGAGAACACAGTCTCTGTGGGTTCGATATCTTTTATTATTTGACGGCAATCCGGTACACTTGCCGGAATCGCACGCGCGCGCCGCAGGAGCGTCGTCGCTCGTCGACTTACGCCACACATCACATACCGAAACCCCTTACCATAAACCTAAAGGCGCTAGACCAGTTAACCACTTCACTGGATTGCACCTGCCGTCAAGAGACTCAGCCGCTACTTTTCACCGCTACGTGTCACATTGTCCACCTCTGTGTCGTCATACAATGCCTCCCGTCACATACAACACCTCCCAAGCTAGACGACATCATCGTCGTCGCTATCTGTCGCACGGTTTCACTCAAACCAGATCCACCTTACAACCCAGGTCCGCAGTGAGTTGCTTCCTTGCCGCCACCGTTCACCCCCGTTGTGCCGCCTGCTTCACACATATAGCCACCCTTACTTCTCTCCCTTGTTCATTGGTAACTTTGGGGAAGCTAGAAGCTTCCTTCTGACATTTTTTTTTTCTCTTTTATTATTGTTGTTATGATATAATTGGACTTTGTGGTGGCCGGAGGAGGTGTGGAAAGGACATCGGTGGCTAGCTGGGTAGGAAAGGATGAGGATAAAATAGCAATTTCATAATTAGACGTGAGATAAAAAGAGAATTTGGTAAATATATGGTACAGGATGCACCTCTTTTCAAAGGTGCATTTTAGGACATGCATCATATGTTACTAACAAATCACAAATATGAACTAACTAGTATCTAGCTAGGTGAATGAACTTGACTATTAATTGTGACAAAGGAAGTAAAAATTGACCCGTTATGCAAACAAAGAGGAATGTCTTAAACTTTAATCAAACACATAGTGGGTAGGAAATATAGGGAAACAGAACAATGAGCAATGATTTGATCGAATGAATATGTGTATTCATTGATAATCCTGAATATAAACAAGAGACGAATTTATATAAAGATGTGCAGGTGCACCAGAAGCCAAGCTAGGCCTTATTACACCAAAAAAAGCTACTAAATCTTAACAAATTATCATGACTCAGCATAACCGAAACCATGACTCTCGTTGTGGTGCCTCCCCCCCACTCTCCATGTGATTATGATGCGTGTGAATATTCCTTGTGATGAAATGAATTCTGAGTCTAGAATGTTCTTTAATTTGGTGTCACTCTCCATGTCAGCAGCTTCTAAGTCAGCACCAACACCATCCACATCCAAATCAGCAACAGATTTATTTTCCAGCTCAGCACTCTTTATGTTTAACACCCCCCCGCAAGTTAGACCATGGTATAAATCCATCATTCCCAGCTTGGAAATGAAGGGAATGAAGGCAGTAGGTGGCAAAGCCTTAGTAAAGAAATCGACTAGTTGAGCTTTGGAAGCAACAGGCAGTAGTAGTAGGGTACCATCTTGTACCTTTTCCCTTACAAAGTGACAATCAATTTCAAGGTGTTTGGTGCGCTCATAGAAGTCCGGATTAGCAGCAATATGCATCGCACTCTGGTTATCACAGTACAACACAGGTGATCTATGGCATTTCACATTCAAATCAGCAAGGAGATATAATATCCATTGGAGCTCACATGATGCAGTGGACAAAGCACGATATTCTGCATCTGATGAAGACCTAGAAACAGTTTGTTGTTTCTTTGTTCTCCAAGAAATTAAGGATGATCCCATAAAGAAACAATACCCGGTAGTAGATTTTCTGGAATCTAAACACCCAGCCCAATCAGCATCTGAAAACCCAAACAGTTGAAGAATTGAATCTCTGGGAAAGAATAAGCCACGGCCAGGACTCCCTTTCAAGTATCTTATCACCCTGCAGGCCGAGTTATAGTGAGTTACAGTAGGTGCACTAAGGAACTGACTTAGTTGTTGAATCGCATAGGTGATATCCGGTCTAGTATTTGTCAAATAGAGGAGTCTTCCAATCAACCGCCTGTATGCACTAATATCCCTATATGCCTCTGCAGAGTCTTGGTGTAGCTTGATGGATGGATCTAAGGGAGTCTTTGTAGGTTTGGACCCAAGAAGTCCTGTTTCACTCAGTAAATCTAGGCAATATTTCCTTTGACAAATTGAAATACCAGTTTTGGATTGAGCTACTTCTAGCCCAAGGAAATACTTTAATACGCCTAGGTCCTTGATCTTGAAAGCATAATCCAGAACAGTCTTGATCCTTGCAAATTCCTTTAAACAATTTCCGGCAAGAATTACATCATCTACATAGACCAAAAGAGTCGTGAATGCACCTTCATTAATGTGGGTGAATAATGAGTAGTCTGAAGTGGATTGACAATATCCTTGGGTGAGGAGCAAGGAAGTCAATTTTTCATACCATTTTCTACTTGCTTGCTTGAGCCCATATAGTGACTTCTTCAACTTGCAAACCATATTCTCCTTACTGCATATCACACCTTTAGGGACTGCCATGTACACATATTCTTTTAGATCCCCATGTAGAAAGGCATTATTTACATCAAGTTGATGTAAATGCCAATTGTGCATAGATGCAATGGCAAGTAGCACCCTAACTGTTGTCAACTTGGCCACTGGACTAAAGGTATCAAAGAAATCTAGTCCTTCAACTTGATTGTAACCCTTGGCTACTAATCTATCCTTATATCTTTCAATTGTGCCATCTGCCCTGCGTTTCACTTTGTAGACCCATTTGCTTCCAATTGGTTTGACATTTGGAGGCAAGTCCACTAGCTGCCATGTGCCATTTCTTTCTAAGGCTTCCAACTCAGTTTGCATGGCCTCATTCCAACAAGAATATTTACAAGCTTCCTCATAACTTTGTGGTTCTGTCACTGTGCTCATAGACAAGGAAAACTTGTGGTGTGCAGGAGATAATTTAGAAAATGAGTGAAATTCAGAAATGGGGTAAGGAGTACCTGAAGATGATGGGGTAGCTGTGGCTATTGAGAGGCTGGATATGTAGTCTGAGAGATGAGGAGGAATATGTTTTTCCCTGTGCGATTTTTTGACACCTTGAGTCACTGATTTCTGCATAGTTGTGTCATTATCAGGTTCGGGTGGCTCTGCTGATGCGGATTCTGGTTCA
Source organism: Sophora flavescens (assembly GCA_030762895.1). NCBI lineage: Eukaryota > Viridiplantae > Streptophyta > Magnoliopsida > Fabales > Fabaceae > Sophora > Sophora flavescens. The sequence continues at coordinate 186,086,481 of CM061065.1, forward strand.
CTGATCAAAGCTGGTTGTGGCATTTGGAGGTCAGATTCATGATAATTGTGGGAATGGTAATGCCACCTGGATAAGGGTTGAGTAGATTTGTATGGTAGAACATGCTCATGAAATGTCACATCTCTAGATACAAATAATTCCTTGTTATTCAAATCCAGTAAGACAACTCCTTTCATACCAGATTTATACCCTAAGAAAATGCATTTTCTAGCTCTTGGTTCCAATTTAGTTCTATGAGAGTGAAGTGTGGATGCATAGCAAAGAGATCCAAAAACCTTTAATGAGTGCAAATCTGGTACTTCATCATTCAAAACAGTATATGGAGCCTTATTTTTCAAGAGAGGGCTAGGGACTCTATTAATTATAAAGGTAGCATGTAACACAGCATATGACCAATATTGTTTTGGGAGTTTTGATTGGAAAAGAAGGGTTCTACCCACATTTAACACATGTTGATGTTTCCTTTCAACCCTCCCATTTTGTTGTGGAGTCTCCACACAACTTGTTTGATGTACTATCCCTTTTGAAGCATAAAAGTGTGGCATCAAAAATTCTGGTCCATTGTCTGTTCTTATTATCTTCACCTTGGTGTTATTTTGGTTTTCCAGCATAGCAACAAAGTTTTTCACATGATCACTTACTTCCCCTTTGGTTTTAATTAAAATTATCCAGGTGAACCTGCTATAGTCATCTAGAGCCGTTAAAAAATACTTGTGACCATGAACTGAAGGTGTAGAAATGGGTCCCCATATATCAAAGTGCAACAACTCACAACATTTAGAAGCTTTACTTGGACTTGCTAAAAGGTAATCTCTTATGCCTAGCATAGTGGCATACATCACAAACAGAATTTTCATCAACATTCACAAAAGGAAAATCACTATGTAAGGATTGTATCCTACTATTGGACAAATGTCCTAATCTAAAATGCCAAAGTGCTGACTGTGGCAAGTATTGTGTCCCTTCTTCTTCTTGAGTTCTTGTTGAGTTGATAAGCTTGGACTCTATCAGCAGGTAGTACAGCCCCTCAAACAACTCAGCCAAAACAATCATCTTCCTGGTCCTCGAATCCTGTATTTCACATTTTGAACCATTGAAAATGACAGCACAATTTAGTTCATAACTGAGTTTTGAGACAGAAATCAAGTTGAATGAAAAATCTGGAACATAGAGAACATTTGTGACACAAAAACCAGGCGAAAATTCAACAGTTCCTGCTAATTTAGCTATTGAAAAATGCCCATTAGGTAACTTGACATTCACTGGTTTGATGGGTGTATATGCAGTGAAGCATTTAAGCGAAAAACATATGTGATCACTAGCTCCAGAATCAATTATCCAGGAACCAAGACAGCTACTGCTCAAAGAAGAGGAAAATTGAGATGTACCTGATTTTGGTTTTTCAGAGGAAGCAGAACCAGAACCATATTGTGTCACCAGGCTAACCTGGCTTGACGAAGCAGGAGGTTGTTGTGTCACAGTGCTGCCTTGAATGAGGCTTAACAGTTTGTCATACTGTTCCTGAGTAAAACCTGGGGAAATTAGCTTAGGTTCTTCATTGTCCTTCTGCTCACGGCCATCACTTGCTGCATTAGTGACCAGATTCGATGTGCCCTTTTGCCAATTTGGTGGGAAACCATGCTTCTTGTAGCAAGTCTCTACTGTGTGCCCAACCTTTCCACAATAGGTGCAGACCTTACTAGGATTTCTGCTGTTATAATTTTGGGAATAGCCGCCTCTACCTCGACCTTGAGGCCTTTAATAGTCAGTGTTACTTGCCAAAATTTTGGCATCATCATTACCACAATATTGCCTCTCATGTTGTATCACCATAGAGAAAATTTTATTCAAATTTGGCAAAGGATCCATGAGAAGGATTTGTGACTTGACCATGGAAAAGTTGTCATTCAAACCAGTAAGGAATCTAATGGTTCTATTCAGATTGTGATAATATTGAGCATTGGCCATACCTGTTTGACAAGTGCATTTCACAGGACATCCACATACGAGCATTGGCATGTAGCTTTCCAACTCTTCCCATAAAACCTTGAGTTCTGTGAAAAACTCTGTAACAGTAAGTGATCCTTGTTTCAAACCATAGATCTCACATTGCAAATCTGATATTCTGATCAAGTCTCCCTGGGAGAACCTCTCCTTCAGCTCTTTCCAGACATCTATAGCATTTTCAAGGAAGACAATGCTTTGTCCAATTGGCTCAGCAACCGAATTCATGATCCAGGAATGTATGAGCATGTTGCATCTGCTCCATGCCTTGAAGCTAGGGTCAAAAGAGTTAGGAATCTCAATTGAACCATCTACAAATTCGAATTTTTTCTTGGCTCCCAGTGCTCTCCTCATGGATCGAGCCCAGGAGTGGTAATTGGAGCCATTTCCACTAAGAACAGGGGTTACTGCCACCGAAGAGGGGCCATCACCCGGATGTACATAGTAAGGACTTGATGTGTCCTGTGTTGGATCTTTTGGAGGCTGATTGCCTGCATTGATGTTTGTAATACCCGAACCAGAAGGATTACCTCGAGCCATGAGATATGATTGCAGCGGTAGCAGAGATTAGAACGCTCTATGATACCATCTTAAACTTTAATCAAACACCTAGTGGGTAGGAAATATAGGGAAACAGGACAATGAGCAATGATTTGATCAAATGAATACGTGTATTCATTGATAATCCTGAATAGAAACAAGAGAAGAATTTATATAAAGAGGTGCAGGTGCACCAGAAGCCAAGCTAGGCCTTATTACACCAAAACAAAAGCTACTAAATCTTAACAAATTATCATGACTCAGCATAACCGAAACCATGACTCTCGATGTGGTGCCTCTCCATCACTCTCCATGTGATTATGATGCGTGTGAATATTCCTTGTGCTGAAATGAATTTTGAGTCTAGAATGTTCTTTAATTTGGTGTCACTCTCCATGTCAGCAGCTTCTAAGTTAGCACCAGCACCATCCACATCCAAATCAGCAATAGATTTATTTTCCAGCTCAGCACTCTTTATGTTTAACAGAATGCAAAGAGAACTTCAACAAAATATATACGTATAACACATGAGCTTTACTATAGAGCAAAAAGAACAGTGACGTACGTACGACATTTTTTGTCTTGAATAATATAAGTGAGGTAGACTTAAATATAAAAAAAATTACCAAATTTTAATGATATTCACTAGAAATATAACAAATAACATTACTATCAATACACATATGAAAGAAAAAGACTATTACACCAGAAAGTGTTAATTAAATCAGTATACATTTTTGCAAGTGAATGGAAGAAGCTAAGATCAAATTTCTCCTTTACCTGTCCCAGTTTTACAATTTCTTTCTTATGTGTGAGTTTCTTGCACGATAAAATCTTTAGTATTTTCCAAAACAAATATATATATATATATATTGACTCGAGTAATCACACTAAGATGCAATACATATTTCTGGTCAATAGTTTTTTTTTTCTACTGAGAAATACCGCAGTAAAACAAATTCGAATCAAGATTCGTTATACATGATATCAAGAGATTAGTTATGTTAATGTATTAATTAGTTAAAACCTACATAAAAAATAGATCACACAGGCAAAACATATCCTTAATTTACAGCTTATTAGATTAGATTATTTTCATTTTCCATGGGTGATTTCAATTCAACATTTAACATTTAACACCACAAGAAATTACGTGATTATCTACAACAAATTTAATAGTTATTTTGTAGTTAATCTCTAGCAAAATGAATCAACTACAGATTAACTAAGAATTAACTACAAAAATAGTGATAGCACGAAATGGCAAATCAGCTAGAAAAATTATGTAGTTAATCCATAGTAACAAGGTGTTCAAAATTGTCTTTTCCTAGCTATATAGCTAGGATATTGTCATTTTTGTAGCAAATGTATAGCTAATATCTTAGCACTCTCCTAACTAATTTGTTGCTAATTCATGATTAAGGGTTAATCTAAGTTTTGCATTCCTAAAGCTATTACGTAGGTAACTTGTCGCTAACTTCATATTCTTCCCTAGCCAATTCATATTATAATATATAGCTAATTATATTTTAAACAAGTTTGCAAAACAAGTTCAAAACAATACATTATCAATTCATATGTCTATTACAAACACTTCAAAACAAGTTCAAAACATCCATTGCAAATTCATAGGTCTATCACAAACACTACAAAACAAACAAATTTACAAAATAAGAAATTAGAGGCTTAAGTTCAAAACAATCCATTGATCAAAGTTATCATTCAAGATCATTCATCCTCATGATCTTCCTCTCCTACTCCACCTTGCAATGGTGATTGAGACTTGAGATTTCTGAATTGAAAATATGATCCATACCATCAGTCATAGACCCATCAACCGAATCAGTATCTTCAAACTTTGTGTTGTATATTCAATTTATTTCAAAAATTTAATTTTGAATTTAAAAGTATTTAAATTTTATCATTTAATTTTTCAAATTGCCTCATCAATTTTTTTTAATTTCCTTTGATTGGTTTTATCTGATTTTAATAGCTATCAATTTGCTTTAACAATAATTTAATATGATTGATGAAAGGCATTTGGAATTTGGGAACGTGCGATTTTCTCTTCTTTAAGGCAAATGATCCGTTAGAGCACTATTTATTTGGAGGTGCAATTCTAATGGCCACTTAATGACCATTATTCTGTTGGAATTTTGCAACGAGCCTTTTTTTTGCTCTTAATGGGAAATGAATTGCCATTATTATTATTTTATTTGAGTTTAAACGAAAATAGAATTTGAATATACATTGAATATTATTACAATCAAATTAGCTAATGACATTAATTGCAAATTTCATTCCAATGTTTCTGCACGTGTTCCTTTTGTGCAGCTGGTTTGCAACGTGCAGATTGTCTATAATGGCAATTTAGTTCCCCTTCTAATGTCACATTGATTTGCTGCTCACAAAAGGAAAGGATAAATACACTTTGAAAGGCAAGTCTTTGGTAGAGTTAACGAAAAAAGTGCACACAAGATAGAAACAAAATTCTGAGTGTATTTGATCTTGCTGTTATGATCCTGGTCTGTGTGTCAAAAGAGTTTGTTATATCCTGGTCTTTGTGCATTTGATCTTCGCATTTTGTAATTTTTATTTGTGGGCGGAATAATCCTTAAGGATAGTGTCACTTAACATGTCTCGGGCTATTTCTTATACTCAACATTGTTATTTTATCAATATTATCGAACACTTTGTTCCTTCCGGTCCAATTGCATCAGAAATAGTAGAAGATTTTGTCACGGGATGCAGATTTAGCATATAAGGTGTGGACATAGAGATTACATTCACATTTGTTGGTGTTTCAATTTCCCTATACTTGCATTCACGTGCCAAAGTTGACATTGCCAAAACTTGCCAACCATGTGTTGAAGAGATACACCAGAAGGCAGTGAGTCCAGCTGTTGAAGTCCAAACCTTTCACCAACCATTGCTAAAACAGTAAGCTCCTCCTTTAAAGAATATGATCCCTTGGCAATGTTACAGTAAACTCCAGAAAAGCTTCTTTCCCAGATAATATATTATAAAAGAAGATTTCTACGAAAGGAAAGCACGAGTTAGAAACTTAGCTTAAAAGTTCAAAGTTAAAAGTTAAAACTAAACCAATACATTGTTACTTTTTTGTATCTACACCATACAAATATTGAATTCACAGGGACCAAAAAGATAATAATGTGCATAAAAAAATAAATGAATTCACAGGTCATAGGCTCACAAGATAAAGCAAGACTTCATCACAAAAAATAAAACCCAGTAGCTATATAGTTAAGGGAACAAGCAAGTTAAACATTTTTTTTTTTTTTTTGACAAGAAGATGAATGAAGTTTAAGAAAGAGCAATCATTACTGTAATGATATGATCATATAACAACTAAAGGGAAACCAAAAAACCACACACCAAAAAAGACCAGACAACACAGAACAACAGCCAAAAAATCTCCCTTGTGCAATACAGCATCCCTCATTGCAGAAAAACCAAAACAACAGCTAAAAAGGAACCAGCAACCAGAAGAAAAGCACCAATGTATATGGTGCTAGCTAGCTAAATTCACATCAAATTCAAATTTAGCCAAATCAATATATAATTTGTAAATAATTTTTTTATAAGTAGTAATACGTATGTCAAACTTGAAAGCCATTAAATTACAGGCGATAATGATAAGAAGAGTTATATAAATAACTTCACTATTACTGCAATGATAACATATTTAATTAACAAACTGATCTTGCTATTCTTATCAATTTTGTTTATCATTTAGCTCACACTTTTAACTAAATCAACTCACAATTTACGAAATTGAAGCTCTGAGCTTGAATCCAACCAACTTATAATTAAGAGTATGATCCTAAGAGAAACAACTTGTATTTTGGAGGATACATGTTAGAACCAAAGTGGTTTTGGATTAAAATAATCTCTTAAGTTTTGATGTTAACAAAAAGGTTAAATTTGTATGACAAAGTATTTGTCAAAAGATCTAACTTGTTTGTTATAAGTATGCAGGGATTACTTGATTTTATGTGAGTCAGAGGAACTAAAATTTAAAGTATGAAATATACAGATTCTAGTTCAAACCTCTAGACCAGTCTACAACTCTTGGTAAAATTATGAGTCTTTAGTTTTATGGTAGACGAGATCGTTAAAATAAGAATAAACGAGGTCTTAGAGTTAACTAAGGTAGAAGCGTTACTAAGTCTAAAGAAAAATTAAGTAGACGAGACATTGAAATATAACAAGTCCAAAGACTTGATAGACGAAGTTGCTTCACTATACACCACATCAGCAGACGAGCTCTTAAGTATAGCACGTCCATCTCTTTGGACTAGGCGGAAAGTATGTAGACGCATTATCAGTAGACGAGCCCGTCTCACTGATAAGTAAATCTTGCTCGTCCAAAGGCCTGCGCGTCCACTAGTTTTAAGACGTGAACCAGTCTAAGCTTAAACGTATTTATTTCAAATGATTGCTTATTTAATTCAAAGAATATATGTCTTTTACCTTGATGTTTCTTTTGTATAAAATCTTTATCTCTTGGATAAAAGAACTTCGTGGTGGTTTGCACAAGACTGGGTCGAAGGACAGCTCGTCAGCTCTGCACAAGTTTTGTCTCTACCATCTAATCACAGAGACTAAAATCAACCTGCCCAGAATTCTGTATGGAAGATTCAGGGATGCTGCTGTTCACAAGAAGGAGCTCTCTGCAATCCCTTACTGTCATCTTCTGTCTAAGATTTTCAAGTCTCGGGGAATCTATGACTTTCTTGCTGCTAAGTCCCTTGAAGAACAAGCAAGGATTCTACCTGAGAAGGGAATGTCTGCTGCTGATTTTGGCAAGATGAACATAGCCAATATGAATCTCAGTACTTATGTTGCTGCTGCCTTGGCCAAAACAGAAGAATTGATGAAAATCAAACAGGGACAAGTTGAGCAAAACAATGCTGATGTTCTAGGTCTGAAAAGAACAGTGAGAAAGAAGACTACTGCTGTTAGGAAACCTTATGCAAGTAAGCCTGCAGCTGGAATTGTGATAGGGAACCTGAAGCTGTTGCCCCTCAACCTGCTCCAACTCAGAAGAGAACAAGGAACGTGATCTTTTCTCATAATGAAGATGAGGATGATAAGGACACTATCCCCATCAGTGCTGTTTTGAAGCAGAAATTGTTGCTGTTGCTACTGATGTTTCTGTTCCTACCAAGAGAAGGCAACCCTCAAGAAAAGCTTAGTCCTTTGTGACTTCTGTGGTAAAAGTCTCTACTAGTGATCATGTTCAATTAGCAGTAGATGCTTTCGTAGAGAGTTTAGAAAATAGGGATGATACTGGTACTACTGCTATGGTTGTTGACACTGATGTGTACATACCCACACTACAGCGTCATCTGCAAACTCACCTATAAAAACCTCACCAAATAGACCACACTTTCAGCCCATAATACCTGCAGATGATCCCTGGTTCAATCAACCAGATGATGTAGGGATTAACCCTGGAGCCCCCTTTCCCAAAATACCTAGAACCAAATTTCCTTACACTCACCCTTCAGTTCTCTATGATGGCAAAGCTGAAAGCTGGGCCAAAGTAAAAAGAGACTGGAAAATCCTCTACCATCAATATGAACCTGAACCTGTTTCAACCAGACCTTTCTATCTTTTACCAGAATATGAGTATGAACCCGAGTCCATACAATACCCAGAATACATAACCATTCCATATGTGCCAAACCACAACAATCCTCTTCCATCCACTCTGCACAACCACATTGGACCCGCCCTTACTCACCTTCCACTACAAAATTCCCACCTAGAAAAATCTACCCAAACCTCATCAAATCCCCTCCTTTAAAACCTTTCACAGATGGTGTCAACAGGCACATCATACCTGTGTGGGAAATTGACCATTGCAAAGCAAATGCTCCATCAATCATCCATAAAAGGTTAAGAACAGAAGGAAGACCTAAATTCATTCTGGACAGAAACTTCTTGGGAGACTTTCAGACATCCAAGTATTTTTGACAGAGCTGAGTCTTGTGGACCACCTTATGTATGCCTTCCTGCAGAATGAGTTTGAATTACCAAGATATGTCAGGACTGCAAACTTTGTCACTCCAACTTGGCTGTTTCACACCAAGAAGAAGACAAAGATTGGTGTCGGACCCTATATGATTGCTCCAAGATTACCAATGATAAATCTGAACAAAGACAAGGATCTGAAGAAGTAGAGGAGCACTGCAAAGAAACTAGAAAACAGTTCTTGCTTTATCAATCATGATATTGTTGAATCTTATGATCAAAATATGATTATTTCTGGTTGTCACATCCAGTTGAAGACATTGATCAAGATTCTGCTTTTTCCATTTGGGCAAATCACATGCTTGACTGTGCTAAGGAAGCTTTTTCTTCTGGTCTGAGTGATGAAAAGAAGAGAAGAATTCCTAAAGTTAGAGGCAACTGTGGACTCTCAAATGCCATATTCTTCATTTACAAGGACACTCTTTGGATTCATGTCATCAGTCCTGTCTATTTCCTCCACCTTCAGAGCACGCTGATGAGGAAATAATAATCGAAGACCTGCTATGGATGTTGACTCTGTTCAACCAGTTGCTGAGGTTGAGGAAGTTACTGAGTCTGTTCCTAGACCAAGCATTTCTAAGAAACACTCATCTCAGCCAATGGCTCTAACTGTCATTCATCCTAATGAGCACCCTCAAACTTCCAGATCTCTAGACACTGTTCCAAGCCAAGCACATGCTCAAGACAGTGTTGAAAGTTCAAGGCCCTCACTGCCTCCAAACTTTGAAGAGACAATTGGAAAAATGATAGAAGAGAGAATAAAGGTTGAGGTCAAGGAACAAGAAAGAGAGCAAGTTGCAGAATCCCTGGCTCCAACGAATGTAATGATCAACTAGATGATGAGCATTGTGCCAAGTTTTCAACAGAATCACAATATGCCAACTCAACCTCATCCACCTCCACCAAACCAGAACCTTCCTTCACCACCTCCACCCTCTTCTTAGCCTTCTTTTATTCCTTTATATTGACAATGATGGTCCACTCCTATTTCATTTTTGTCTAATGACTAAAAAAGGGGGAGACAGGATATAGAAATTAGATTTTATATATAAAGTCAGTTTTTGGTTATACATATCTGTTTTCACATGCATACTATTTTGCTTCATACTTGTGCTTAATATGATCTGATTTTGCTATCTGTGTTTGGACTTATAAGCTCTGTTAAAATAGTTAACTCTGATACTATGTTTTCAACATGACTGATCTGATGTGTTAAAACCGTTATATGCTGCTGCTTATCTGTTTTACTCTTTAAGTTTGAATGCTTTGTCTTAGGGGGAGCTCTATAGCTCTCTTAGACTTTGCTCACTCAAATTTAATTGGTTTTTGTCATCAGCAAAAAGGGGGAGATTGTTATAACCAAAGTAGTTTTGGATTAAAGATGTTAACAAAAAGGTTAAATTTGTATGGCAAAGTATTTGTCAAAAATCTAACTTGTTTATTATAAGTATGCAAGGATTACTTGATTTTATGCGAGTCAGATGAACTAAAATTTAAAGAATTGAATCTACAGATTCTAGTTCAAACCTCTAGACCAGTCTACAACTCTTGGTAAAATTATGAGTCTTTAGCTTTATGGTAGACGAGATCGTTAAAATATCTTAGAGTTAACTAAGGTAGAAGCGTTACTAAGTCTAAAGAAGAATTAAGTAGACGAGACATTGAAAGGTAGCAAGTCCAAAGACTTGATAGACGAAGTTGCTTCACTATACACCACATCAGCAGATGAGCTCTTAAGTATAGCACGTCCATCTCTCTGGACTAGGCGGAAAGTATGTGACGCATTATCAGTAGATGAGCTCGTCTCACTGATAAGTAAATCTTGCTCGTCCAAAGGCCTGCGCGTCCACTAGTTTTAAGACGTGAACCAGTCTAAGCTTAAACGTATTTATTTCAAATGATTGCTTATTTAATTCAAAGAATATATGTCTTTTACCTTGATGCTTCTTTTGTATAAAATCTTTATCTCTTGGACAAAAGAATTCCGTACCATCGAAACCATAAACCTTTGGTACAATAGAGAAGTGACAGTTCTACTTTAAGCATTCCTCTGTTAAACGAAAGCACTTCTCAGTGAAGCATATCCAGTTATCAGTCTCAACGGATCCAAGCATTTAACGCTAAGTCTAAACGGATACAATTTGAAGACCGTTGAAGAATATCTAGACAGAGAAGCACTTCAGCTATATATATACTTGAAGAACTTCAAGGAGAAAATAGACATAGATTCAATATATAGATATACGCAGTAACACAAGCTCTGATATCATAGTGCAAAAACTCTGTTGAAATTGTAACACAAGTTTATGTGTAAATCTTGTTGATCTTAAACTTTCAAATCCTCACACATAGTGAGTTCTTAGATCAAAACTTTAAATCTCTTTGTTAGAGTAAGAGCCTGAAGAGGCTTAGTAGAGAAAGAATATTTGTAGCCTGAAGAGGTGTTGAATACTTGTAAAGCTATTGGATTATAGTGGAGAAAAACCTTCAGGTAGAAGGGACTGGACGTAACTCTTGGTTGGAAGAGAGTGAACCAAGATAAAACACTTGCATGAATCTTCTAAACCCTTATCTTTTACAGTTTTTGTTTATACTAACTGTGGGGTTCTGAATCTGAGTTTATTAACTCTTCAAAAACGTTTTCCTATCTGTGTGTTGTTTTTATTGTTTTACTTGTAAAAGGTTTGAGAAAAGACTTTTTCGAAAATCTGTTAAGAAACACAATTCAACCCCCCTTCTTATGTTTCCCTGTGTCAACTCCAATATATCCTTCATTAATATGAGTCATAGATTTAGAATAAAAATAATTCAACGAACACAATTTGATATTTAGGTATTTGACTCCCTCAAAATATTCTGTCAAGCTCCGCCACTGAGTCAACCAGTCAACCCTAATGAAACAAGCAGTATTTGCTCTCTTCCCTCTCATTTCATTAACAAGATATTTTCAGAAACCAAACGATAATAACTTGTTTAACAGGTTCCAGGTCTTAAATTGTTTATCAGTAACATTAGTTATGCCAAAAGACTAATAAACTTACATTGAAAAACTCACTTAGTAGGATTTCCATTTGACCTTGTGGTTTAGGAACAGAGTCCCATCTTCAGATGAAAACAGGTAATGCAACAGATGTTAGAAAAAGTATATAACAATTAACATCATATGAAGATGAAAGTATTGCATTACCTTCTGAATATTTTCTCGCAAAATAGGTTCTAAATTTTAAGTGGCATCTATAAAAGAAAAAGGTTAATCTCATCAATAACAAATAAAATTATAAAAACACATTAAAAATGAATAACAGGAAAATATTTAGAAATTTAAAAGGATAAAATTATTACACATGCAACAAGTATAGGACTGTCAAGCTTAAAATGAGAATAATGCACCATACCACTGAGACCAGACGAGTTGCAGAAGTGGTTACTTTGTATTTAGTGTCTTCAACCTATTGAAATAATGCATCTAGCAATTTTTAGCAAAACTGACCCTTTTTGTTTCTTTATTTTTCTCTATTTTCTACAATGCTAGACTCAAAGAACAAACTAGATGAAGCTTACTTATGTGCAGGAAGGTTATCATCCTACAAGGCATCATGAGATTCAAATTCCTTAGTTACCCATTTCATGAATTCCTTTGCCAGCCTCAATGAACTTAGCTTCATCTGCAATCATTCAATCAATAACATGATGAAGTGTTTCAATTTTCAACTCCTATGATTGCAATGAAATTTTCAATCAGATTAATTGCAAAAATGGTTTGTATAACACCTCTATCTTCCCTCTACTCCGCTTTTCCTTCTTCCTCATCATCCGGAAGGGGTGGTTTTGGGCCATTTTTTGGCATGTAATCACCCCTCTACATCGTTTTTTCTCTCCTTTTATCTAAATAAGTAGTTTTTCCACATAGATCTGGTTTTTCTTTCGTGTTTTGCTTGTTTTCGTCGCCTGCGTGCGGCGGTGTTTTATTTGTCGTCTTGTTGCGATGTCATTTGGTTTCCCGTCTTGTTGCGGTGTTTGTTTGGTTCAGATTGATGTGAGTTTGTTCGCAGATTCATCCTTTTTGGTTTTTAGTGATGTTGAATTTGTGTTGTTTTCGATGTATTTTACTAATTTGAATGAATGAATATCTTTTTTAATAAAAAAAAACACGTCTATCTTGGTTAAACACATAAATACATGCATCCTTTCTTCATTACCAACCTATAATATAATAAAACATAGCACTATTTTTAGGCTCTAAAGATATTAAAAATCACAGGTACTATAATTTAAGCTTATGAACATATTAGCTGATCACTCTACTCAACTTGATATGGCATTGCAATGTACCCTGGATAGAGCATAAGAAGAATAGTCTTAACTTTATTATTACAAAAATCTAATAGAATTTAAATCCCTCTAGTCTAAAGGCTACAACATATCAGTCAAACTACAAAACTTTACAAGGCAAGAGTACATACCAATTGGTAGGCTAAGTACTCCAATGTCAGTGATTTCACCAGAAAAGTAATTGGTAGACAAGTTTCTAAGACAAGCAGGATTAGCATTCACAGAAAGTTCAGGTTACCAATTTATACCACAAAACCAAATTAATTACAGAACTTGCAAATGTGAGAGATGGCCAATGGTTGAAGAGCCTCTGTTTGACTGGTTTTATAACTAGTAAAGACATTGGCTTTGTGCTAATTTTATATCATTTTCACCCAAATTAGACTTGATTGTCCTTAAGTAGTATTTTGAGTCTGTAAAGTATTTTTAGGTTAATTTAGTTGATTTAGAGTTAAATAAAATACTTACTATTATTTCTTATTTTCAGGTTAATAAAAATGAATAATTATGGTTCGCCCCGCGAAGAAGTTTTCGCCTCGCGAGTCACCAAGCCCAGAAAGTCAGAGACGATCACGGTTTGAGCATGTTGAAGGTCGCGGCTACGGCAGTTTTGAAGTTGAAGCGTTCGCCTCGCGAGCCCCGGAAGTCAGAAAGCATCACGGTTGGCCCCTGATGTTCATAACGGGCGTAATAAGAAGGCCCTTCCAATTCTCGCCTCGCGAATGATATGCTCGCCTCGCGAGAAGATCAAAAGTCGCAGACTGTTCACAATTTCCGCGTCGCGAGAGAGGCTTCGCCTCGCGAGTCCTCTGATTCCAGAAACGTGTATATAAGACAGTCTTAGGCAGAACTGAGAGGAAGTCAGAGAGTTAGCCAGTTTTGGCTAGTTCTTAGGCAGTAGTAGTAGTTTGTCTTCTTTTCTTAGATATGTTTTGTTTTCCTTTTGTAATGGAGAGCTAGTCTCCTTGATTAATCTACTGGGATTGGTTTCCATTTACATTTGAGGTTCTATAATTCCTGTTTTATTTGCTTTTCTCTTTTCAATGCAATGCTATATGTTTATGTTTGTTATTTCAGGAATGTATAAGTGTTGTATTGATTCATTTCGGTGATGTTATGTTTCTATACTTAATCGCGTTTGTTATTTCGCGTGTGTTCGTTCATGTTCGTTTGTTCATGAGGGCTTCACCCCGTTTGTTATTTCGGGAATAGGAACATACATCCGTAGTAGCGGATTGCGTTTGTTATTTGTTGCTACAACCGGGAGGGGATTAGAATCCGCTTAGGGCTTGGATTTATTTGAACCAATGATAGTGGGAAACCAAGAACAGTAGGTTAATCGTTCTTTAGCTTATTTGTTAGTCTCTTAAACTGCCTGTTTTTATTGCTTTGTTTTCTTAATTTTATTTCAATTACTCAAAACCCCCCAAATTCTAACTTTTGATTTTCTGTTAATAATAACAACAACTAAAGAGTCCTTGAGAGACGATATCCGAGTTGTCGCTCTATACTACATTATTATAATCGCTCGTTCTTTTTGGCGCGTGCGCGACAGCGCGTTCAAAAATTGGCGCCGTTGCCGGGGACTCTGGTTTGTTGTTATTAGCAGAAAATAAAATTTAAAAAAAAAAAATCTCTTTGCTAATTAGTTTTGTCTGCTTGTCTGGTTGAGAATTTTAGCACCCCCCATGGATAATTATATGCAAGGTTACATGCCTAATGTTTACTATGAACCACCACCATGTATATATTTTCCTGATTTTCTTGGTTTATCACACTGGTTGCCAAGGTTTAGTGGTTTTGCAGGTGAAAATCCGCAGGAGCATCTGAGAGAATTCCAGATTGCTTGTTCTATAATGCTGAGACCTGCAGGAATAACAGAAGACCACATCAAGATGGAAGCTTTCCAGTTCTCACTTGAAGGAACTGCAAGAGATTGGTTGTATTGTCTTGATGAGAATTCCATCTCAAGCTGGTTTGATTTGAAGGAAGCCTTCCTGTTTAGATACTATCCTAGTCAAGTGACCACCTCTGCACCTTCCGAACCTTCACAGAGCACCTTGTATGAGATTGCTTCAATGCTACAACAAATGGAAGAGAACAATCAACGGTGGGCACAACAAAATCTTGAATTCCAACAGAAGATGGAGGCTGAATACCAGAGGAACCAAGCTGAATCTCAGAAGTTGTCCGCTCTAATTGATCAAGTTACCGCCAACTCGGCTACAATGCTAACTCCACAGCCCCTTGAAGAACATAAAGATTCACAGATGGTTATTCTTGAAAATACTTCTGAGGATGATTTTGATGATGATACTTCTGTTGATGAACTGTGTGTTGAATCCCCTGATTCTAATGCATGTGATGATTGTTATTGTTCTGGCACTGCTTTGTGTGTAGAATGTTATTTTGAAAGGTATGTTAAGCAAAGCATCCATATGGAACAGGAGACAGATGAGGTTGAGGGCCATGTTCATATAGAAAATGGGGATCAGGAGGACATTTGCTTCACCATGCTTGAGGATAATGAGGAACCTGTGGAATCAATTGCATGTGTTGAAAGTGATGGGGTGGATGAACCGTGTGCAGAAAGTCCATACAACCAGACCTTTACTAACTCAGTTTCTTTTACTACATGTACTGACTGTACTGACACTAACCCGTGTGCTGTTTATGGCCAGTTTCTTGACTCTATTTTGCAGGGTGATAGTGAGAGTGATGCTAATTGTTCAGCCGAAGTTCCAAATATACCATCCATTGAACAGCCACCCTCCGTAGAGCTCAAGCAACTTCCAGACATTCAGCCGCTTTCTGATTCAGTTTATTGTAACATATTTACTGATTGTACTAACTCTAACCTTTCTGTGGTGTGTGATGAGATTTCTGCAGGCTTAGCAGGTGATGGATTTATCAGTGCAGTAATTGAAGAAACTGCAGAAGTTGAAGCAGCAGTAACCCCAGCTAACTGTTTGCCACCTCCCTCTGTGGAACCAAAAGCTCTGGATTTTGCACCCTTGGATTTTGCACCATGGCCAATCCAAGAGGTTGAAACCCACTTCTATTGGGAGGATTTTGTTGAGAAAGAGGTCATCTGTGACCCACGAGGAAGTGAGAAGTCCGCCGCACTCGGCGAGGTCGTCATAATTGTCAAGCACCCACTTCCACATCAAGGCTGCAAGTTGGGGAAGCATGGAATGAACTCCCACTCTTTGTCCATCACGTGGGCCTTATGCTACAAGCAGTGGGATCCTGGTGGAACCGCCCTTCAATGAGTTTTCTTAACCCTTTCTCCTTTTTAATTTTCTTTTCCTTACTTTAATTCTGTTTTGTTTTGAATAAAGCTCCTGAATAATTTGAGAAGCTCAGGAGTTGTGTTTGAGTCTTTTGTCGGCAAGTTTATTGGATTTGATTGATTTTGCATAGATTGATTGCATGATAGTGTTGACTGTTTTCCCCCTAGAATTTGAAATTTTTTTGAAAATTGATCCCCATGTGATTGAAAACTGAACTTTGGGATTTTGTTATGATGGCATGATTTATGATAAGTTTGGGGTGATAGGAAACACACACTAGGGATAGAATCTCTTTCAAATAATTTGCAAAAAAATGTCCAGGTGAGGTTTTGAGCCTCCAACATGTTTTTGACTGTGAGAATCTCTTTTAAGTTGCACTTTCCTGAATTTGATTGAATCTCTTTTTGGTTTGCATGTTTCTGTGTTTGCTTCAGATGATTTAGGCATTTTCTTTGTAAATAACTACTTAGCCTAAAAATAACCCATCCCTAATGCATGTTCCCTAGTTAGCCCATTGAGCCTATTAGCCTGTTAATTCTTGTTAACCTTATGTTACAAGCTAAAATCTGAAAAACCATGTTAGCCCGATCTTAGGATTAGGAGAGCATGGAATCTTAGTAAGAAATTTGGTTGCAAGAAATTAAGTTTGGGGTGGCTACCCGGTGCAATATGTTGTTCGGGATTGGGAAAAAGAAAAAAGAAAGAAAGAAAAATAGAAAGAAAAAAAAAAGAAAAAAAAAGTATTAGAAAATAAAAGGCTGTAGCCACCCAGAAGCATAAAAAAAATAATAAAAAAAAATAATTAAGAAAGGAACTTGAGTGAATTTCAAAGTGTAAATAATGTTCATGCTCTCTTAGTTCCTAGGGTCTTCAGCCTAGTTCTTTTGTATATCCTACCCTTAGCCAGGCCCCATTACAACCCATAAAAGACATTTTGATGTTGCTTGCATGTTTTCTGTGGGAATCATTTTGAGATGAAAATCAAATTTATGGGAAGTGCTCTTAAAAGTGAAACTGAGTGAAATGTTGATAGCCTGACACAAACTGAGCGATTGAGTGAACATAAATTTCCCTTGTGAGGAAGGCAGTTGTTTGAATTTGGTGATCTCCCTTTTGTGTGTGACTTGGATCCCCTGCTTAGATTAATGAGCATTTGAATGATGAAATTCTCAATTGTTTAGAATAAATGATTGTGGGGATTACTTTGTTTGAAAGGGGGGAACATTGAAAGAAAAATTGTTTTGTTAAATTGCTTGAAATCTGTGTAAAGTTGATAGAATCCTTAAGCTTGCCATGTTTTGCCAGGTCTTGAGTCTTTTTAAGTTTTTAAGTTTTAGTTTGCTTGGGGACAAGTAAAGTTTAAGTTTGGGGTATTTTGATGAGCCTCTGTTTGACTGGTTTTATAACTAGTAAAGACCTTGGCTTTGTGCTAATTTTATATCATTTTCACCCAAATTAGACTTGATTGTCCTTAAGTAGTATTTTGAGTCTGTAAAGTATTTTTAGGTTAATTTAGTTGATTTAGAGTTAAATAAAATACTTACTGTTATTTCTTATTTTCAGGTTAATAAAAATGAATAATTCTGGTTCGCCCCGCGAGTCACCAAGCCCAGAAAGTCAGAGACGATCCCGGTTTGAGCATGTTGAAGGTCACGGCTGCGGCAGTTTTGAAGTTGAAGCGTTCGCCTCGCGAGCCCCAGAAGTCAGAAAGCATCACGGTTGGCCCCTGATGTTCATAACGGGTGTAATAAGAAGACCCTTCCAATTCTCGCCTCGCGAATGATATGCTCGCCTCGCGAGAAGATCAAAAGTCGCAGACTGTTCACAATTTCCGCGTCGCGAGAGAGGCTTCGCCTCGCGAGTCCTCTGATTCCAGAAACGTGTATATAAGACAGTCTTAGGCAGAACTGAGAGGAAGTCAGAGAGTTAGCCAGTTTTGGCTAGTTCTTAGGCAGTAGTAGTAGTTTGTCTTCTTTTCTTAGATATGTTTTGTTTTCCTTTTGTAATGGAGAGCTAGTCTCCTTGATTAATCTACTGGGATTGGTTTCCATTTACATTTGAGGTTCTATAATTCCTGTTTTATTTGCTTTTCTCTTTTCAATGCAATGCTATATGTTTATGTTTGTTATTTCAGGAATGTATAAGTGTTGTATTGATTCATTTCGGTGATGTTATGTTTCTATACTTAATCGCGTTTGTTATTTCAAGTGTGTTCGTTCATGTTCGTTTGTTCATGAGGGCTTCACCCCGTTTGTTATTTCGGGAATAGGAACATACATCCGTAGTAGCGAATTGCGTTTGTTATTTGTTGCTACAACCGGGAGGGGATTAGAATCCGCTTAGGGCTTGGATTTATTTGAACCAATGATAGTGGGAAACCAAGAACAGTAGGTTAAACATTCTTTAGCTTATTTGTTAGTCTCTTAAACTGCCTGTTTTTATTGCTTTGTTTTCTTAATTTTATTTCAATTACTCAAAACCCCCCAAATTCTAACTTTTGATTTTCTGTTAATAATAACAACAACTAAAGAGTCCTTGAGAGACGATATCCGAGTTGTCGCTCTATACTACATTATTATAATCGCTCGTTCTTTTTGGCGCATGCGCGACAGCGCGTTCAATGGTCAATAGAGGAAGGTATAGCACCTTTCAATAAGTTGCTTGATAAATCCCTATAATTAAAATTTGTATTAAAATCCTAATTGAAAATTAAAATTGCAGTACACTAATTTTTTTTTGGGATGTGAATGTTTATTTAAACTTCTCGATAAAGTTTAATTAGGAATGTTTATTTAAACTTCTCAATAAAGCCATCAATCATAACTCCATTGGAGCATCAAAATATCTGCTATAAGATTTTCAGTACTCATGTGATAAAATGAGTACAATATGCTTTACAAGAAGTTCTAAAAAGAAACAACATAAAACAAACCATGGTTGTCCGTGAAAAAATATGCAACAAATAAAAAGGGATAACTTGCACAAAAGCATGGGTTCAAGAACAATTACCATACTCCACTGTCTTTATCCCAAAAGAAAATAGGGAACATCTGAAACAAGCCATAGAAAGAAAAACAAACATTTAAGGGCTCGTTTGATGGTCAGGATAAGAGAGACATGATAGGATAAGCTATCATATCCTGTCTAAAACTATTGTTTGGTGAACCAACAGGATAGGATAAACCAATCCTGTCTCCTATCATATCCTGTCCATCCAGTTAAAATTCTATCCTGAGGGGGGAGCTGGGTTAGAATTCAACAGGATAGGATAAGGTGATTTAAAGTATAATAAAGTATAAAAAAAATGTATACATAAAATAATTAAAGTATAATAAATTATAATATAGTTACCGAAAAAGGTATAATAAAACATAAAATAATAAAAATATTAATAATTAATTTTAAAAATTATTATTTCTTCTCACAAGGCTAATTTTGTTACGTCATATTATTTTTAAAAACTTAAAAATAAATAAAAAATTCTAATAATTTAACTATATGTAAAGTAAAAACTAAAAATGAATATTTAAAATTATAAAAAATTTAATTTAAGTTAAACAATATTTTAAAAAAATTAAATATTATATGTAATTTTATCAGAAGGACAATTTTGTCTTTTTATATAATCTTAAAAAAATGAAAATTATAAAAAAAACTAAAATCTAATAAAATATGAAAACATTCAGAACAAGAACGAAAATTTTAAAATTCATACTAAAATTATAATGTTATCCAGTTAGTTATCTGGTGGACACCAAATGTCGGATAGGATAATAGCTTATCCTGCTCATATTATATCATACTCCTATCCTGCTCCTTTATCCTATCCGCCCCTATCCTATCCTGACCACCAAACGAGCCCTAAGCATTTCCAAAAGAACATATAAGTAAGAAGAAGATATATTACCTACACACCCAGCAACTTAATTGAAGCATTTCTAGGAGCGTGATTTGATCGCAAACTCAATTTAATTGAGGTTTTTCACACCCTTCTCATCCCTTACGTCAATGATCATTGTTATTCATAAGTTCAACGACTATACTAATTACCATGAGACAAAAGAATGGAGAAAAAATTACAGAATAATAACGTTAAGTGAGCCTTGGTGCGGGATTATCACTATGCAACTCAAATGTTATATATTAGATGGGTAAAATCAGTTTTTGCAAATGCAAGACTGATTATTATGAATCCACAAGTCAATTGAAGCTTTATAACACCATGTTGTTCTTTTATTCATAAGAATGTCATGGTATCCTATAACCATTTTAAAATAAAACTAACCTCTTGACAACTCAAGGTCACCATTCCTTAACCAATTATAAAAACTAGTTCCATAATTTCAGCGGCATTTTTTTCTTTCTTGATTTCTTAGTACTAGTACAAGATGTAGAATTGACGAAAACAGAGCAATCCGAAGTGTTAAAAAGTAATCTCAATTAATAAGTAAAATACTTAAATAACATAAGCACGAGTAAAAAAATAAAAGGAGAAGAAAATAATCAAACAAGCACCACGGTGTAAGGGTTCAATGCTTCAAGACTCTCAAACATCGTGTGAACTGTGAGCACAAAACATTCATACAAACTCATAAACAAGACTAAATTCCTTACAGGAATTTTAACAAACAGTTAATGTGCAAGTACCATCACAGCAACATTACTTTTCTTTAAACAGTGGTGATGGATCTTGTAAGTCATCACTTAACACACTAGCATCAGATCAATGAAACCAACTAGAAGTGATAACAAACTGAGCTAATAATCTATTACAGCATAGGTTATGTAACCCAATAGAACTTGGAATAATAAACTTACAAGGAGAAAGAGAAGGATGGGTTGCACTGGCACCGAAAGGTTACTGCGGTGGGGTGAACGATGGCGGTGGGGTCGTGCCAGAGAAATGAAAGAAAAGAAATGAGAGAATCGGATCGAGACGACGACGATCGAAGGGCGAGATGGCGGCGATCGGAGCGAGGCGGTGACGATCGGAGCGTGGCGGTGACGATCGGAGTGAGGCAGTGATGATCTGAGCGAGACGACACGGCGACGGAGCGATACGGCGTGAACAATGAGGGAATAGTGGGGAGCACGGGTGTTCATCAATCGATCCAAACTGATTCAAACAGTAAAAACCAAACCGAAAATCGAACGAATCGAAAACCGAAAAAACCGAAAACCGAAAAAACCGCAATTATTTATTGGATTGGATTGAATTTTGGATCCTATAGTGAAATCAAATCCAATCCAAACCGATCTATTATATACATATACTATTATTTTTGAAATTATAATATTACTCATACTTAAACATTATTATTCATACTTTTATGTCTCTCATTCTCTTTAATATTTTTGTTGGAATGACATATATAAGGCTATTTAGAATAAATATTAATGTCTTGAAGTTATATTTTACTAAAAGTTTTGATGCATAACATATATATAATTGATTGAGTAATCATGAAAAGTAGGAAAACAATTAAGTAAATTTGAAAAATAATTAGCTACAATTTATTTGTAGTCGATTTAAGGAAAAAAAAATATGATAAGTGAGAGTAGATATAGAGAATTAATATAAAAGAACGTGTTAAAAGATATCAATAATTTTGTTTTTCTCAAACTCCCCAATTAAAACGAAGATTATCTTTTATCCACTGTTAAATAAGTAGAAAGGACACTTGACATTAGAAAAAAATAAAGTATGACAAAAACCGAATTATCCAATCCAATCCAAACCGCATTTGATTGGATCGGATCGGATCAGATTTTTTTAAGAAAGCAAACCGATCAAATCCAAACCGCACGATGTTTTCATCATTGGATCAGATGACTTTTTAGCTTAAAACCGATCCAATCCAATCCGCGAACACCCCTAGTGGGGAGTGAGAGAGGGACAGAGTGAATAAAGAGGGAATGAGAAACAAGAGTTACTAAAATTGACTTGTAAAAATAAACTGATACAAATTAATATAAAAAGATATATTGTAGTTAAATGAGAGCTAATTAACCCAAAATTAACTAGTGACAAACTTTGTAGCTAAATTTTGTAGCTAAATCAAAAAATTCCTGTAGTGTAATTTTATATATTGTATGCTATCACTACTTTTTTTGTGATTAAAGACCTCAAATGAAGGTAAGTATATTTTCAGTGAGGCTAAGAGGTGTGTAGATGCTTTGGGCAACTTAAGTTGCTTGCAACCATCCGGGAGTTAGTGCATGTTTGGAATCACTATGGGAACAATGTTCACCGTGAAAGTTACTATTTGTAGCTTCATAAAAATTGCGGTGGACATGGTTGGTGGAAGCACTTTTGGAGAGTTTTGCCGCAGTACCAAACATGTTATTAGTATCTGTTTGATTATGCGTCTGCATTAGGGAAATCACGTTTAAAATGTCATTTTTGTAATTTTTTACAAATAACGTGAAGCTACAAAAGAGTAGCTTCTATGTAATCCGGTTCACATCCAACCAAAAGCTCCACCAAATACACACTTATTTTACACGAGCATCCTCTTAGTATGTGTTAGGATACACGTTTGATAAAAGTGATTTTGAATGTAATTGATTTTATAAAATTGATTTCGTTAGAATTAAGTTTGAATTGAAGTGACTTATGTTTGAATATTTTCATTTTGAAATCAAGGTTGATGTAAAACTTAGCGCAAAATTTTCTAATATTCAATGCAAAAGCTACTTTTTGTAGCTTCTAGTTAGAATCGTTTCTGAAGGCAAAATTAATTCTCCTTGACAGTAGCCAAATATCTCGTTTTTACTAAAATCACGTTCTCGTCGTAGAACGTCAAACCAAGAGTGAACAATGGGGGTTGTTTTAGATTATGGCTTGACAGAATAAGGTATTCTAGTCCTACGTATCCCAATGGGAATCAAAGCCAGATGTAGTTCTGTGTTCAACCATTGGCCATGTGGTGAAGTCAATTCCTTAATCTTGTATATGATGGATACCAGTGAACAAGGACTCTTTGGTAGTCTCTTGGTTAGGCTAGTTCCTCAAGTACGCTTAAGGGAGATTCACCTAGGTTAGGAAAAGTGAGTCCTTCTCTTAGGGTTTTCCTCTTTTTATAATAGGATCCCCATATCTCTTAGATTTATCTCTTCCTATCTCTTATCATTTAAGCTATCCTCTTGATATATGATAGATAAGATTTATCTCCTTATTTAAATTCGGGTTGTTAGCTAAGGTTAGGCGAGTGTTATCCTCTAAGTTTATCTTCTCTATTTCTTTGGGAGATCAAGTCTCCAAGCTCGGTTGGCCGGGTTTACTACCTCGGCTAGTACACAAGCCCCCCAAGCTTTGAGCTCGGAAGAGCGTAAAAGCTTTCATGATTTAAACCGTGCTTGGCTTTAATATTATCTTCCCCTACTTGCTTGAGCTCGGTAGCCGATCTTTACACTTTGGCCAATACCGAGCTTATTAAGCTCAGTATTGAGACGAGCCTAGTGACCCTTTCCCTCTAGTTATTTGGGTTCATTAGCCGAGCTTGATTTCTCAACCAGTCATTTAGCTCGGTAGGCTCGGTGACCGAGCTTGCCACCTCAGCCAATACACAAGCCCCCCAAGCTTTGAGCTCGGAAGAGCGTAAAGGCTTCATTAAAAGAACCGAGCCGAGCTATTGGCTAATATTGATGTTTCATCGTTTTTATGCCAATATGTTTGTTTCTCGGGCTCTGAGCTGAATAAAAGCATAGGCTTGCTCGTGCCGTGTGTCCTTTATGGCATCATTCTCGAGACCTACTCTTCGGCTGCAACCTATATAGGGCTAATTAAGACCCTAGCAGTCGCAGCACATTTTTCGAGCTCTTGGACACGTGGTACTTTTTCATTGGCGTGCCGAATTGATGTGGTTTTTGAAGAGACGTTTCCTTTCCCTCACACGGCAGCTAACATTATTACTTTCAAAAGGTAACGTTTCAATTTTCCCTTTGAACGTCATCGCCTTTGGTATAAATTGAAGGAGACTCGTATTCAGGACTTCATTTGCCTCTTTCTTCATACCTTTCTGCTTCAAGTTTTTCCTCCAAGCATTCCTGTACTCTCTTATTTTTCCCAGGTACACCTTCCAGTCTTCTTCTGTATTTTGTTGTTTCCTTTCGGTTTGTTTCATCCATGAAGCCTTCCTTCAAGGTTTCTCAAAATGCCTCTTCTGAGGTTCAAATTATAGAACCCGAGATAAACCCAGTTAGGGGTTCTCCCCATTCTTCTCCTTCTCCTTCTCCTTCGAAGGGTAATGGAGATAACCCTGACATTTCTTCTCCTTCTTCTTCCAATGAGAGTAGTTTTGCTACTCCTCAAGTTGTTATTGTCCCAAAGCGTCGTAAACGCACCACTAGGATGCCTAAAGTTCCCTACCCAGAAATTTTTATTCCTGGGTATTTCTGGGTGAAGCCAGCTGTTGGGGGATTCTTTTCCAACTTCTGGAGCCATGAATCTCTTCTAGCCATAAAACCCAAGGTTTCTGCTTCTCGTGAAACTGTTCAATGCTTGCCTTGTTCAGAAGATGAGCATGTTTTCTTGTAAACTCTTGCAGTCGAGCCACATTTTACCTATATGTATAAAACCTTATTTGAGCACATTGGTGTCACCTTTCCCTTTACGCAATTTGAGTGAGATGTTCTGAAAATTATGAACGTTGCTCCTACTCAGTTGCACCCCAGCAGCTGGGTTTTCCTAAAGGCTTTCCAGATTCTTTGTGGCCAAATAGGGATGACGGCAACCGCTCCTAAGTTCCTTTACTTTTATAAGGTTAGGTTTGGGAACCGAGTTGGTTGGGTCTCCCTCAGTGGGGTTAAGTAGAGGGGTATCATCGGACCCTACAAGAGTTCCTACAAATTCTTCAAGTCGGACTTTTTCAAAGTCCGACCTATTGAGGGGAACGAGTCTATCTTTTTTGACTCAGATGGAATTTCGAAATCTCCTTTCTACTGGAAACCCCACCCATTCAAATTTTCTAGCTTTGATCTCGGCTGTATGACAGCTCAAGATCAAGCCGATGTTGAGGTTCTGAAACTTTATCCTTGGCGATTGCCTTGTGGGAGCCTTTTAAAACTTCCGACCTCTTCCACTCGGCGAGCCGACTTTGATCTTAAGTATTTTTTTTCAGATATCTCACCATACTTGTAAAATTAAGCTTCTTACATAGCCGATTTCCTTTTTGCAGTGGTCATGGGTAAGTTCAACTACAAGGCTATGTTGAAGAAGTCGGCTCATCAGGATGCTAGTGCTTCAGTTCCAGCTGCTGACAGGAAGGGAAAGAAGAAAAAGACTATTGAAACTCCCGACGTCGACACCCGTCTTCCTAAGCGGGCACGGGCCGATATTTGTTTAGAGGTATCGAGGAGGAGTATCTCTCCTTTTCCGGTAACCCGTGAGGACCCGGATGTTAAGAAGCGGGCTGAGGGAAAACCTTATATGACCGATCTGACTGCGGATACTAAGTGGTATAATGGTCGTTGTAACCCTGGGATCAGCTCGCTCTGGATCTATGACTTCAACCCCGGTCCCTTCATTGATGGTCAAGTTCTTAAACCCTCCGATGCTCGACTTCTACTGGAGCAGGGGCCTGATGCGAGTATGGAGATTGGTGCTACTTATGCCCTCCGGATTTTTATAAGGTTAGGTTTGGGGACCGAGTTGGTTGGGTCTCCCTCAGTGGGGTTTAGCAGAGGGGTATCATTGGACTCCACAAGAGTTCCTACAAATTCTTCAAGTCGGACTTTTTCAAAGTCCGACCTATTAAGGGGAACGAGTCTATCTCTTTTGACTCAGATGGAATTTCGAAATTTCCTTTCTACTGGAAACCCCACCCATTCAAATTCTCTAGCTTTGATCTCGGTTGTATGATAGCTCAAGAGCAAGCCGATGTTGAGGTTCTGAAACTTTATCCTCGGCCATTGCCACGTGGGAGGCTTTTAAAACTTCCAACCTCTTCCACTCGGCGGGCCAACTTTGATCGTAAGTATTTTTTTCAAATATCTCACCATATTGTAAAATTAAGCTTCTTATATAGTCGATTTCCTTTTTGCAGTGATAATGGGTAAGTTCAACTACAAGGCTTTGCTGAAGAAGTCGGCTCACCAGGATGTTAGTGCTTCAGTTTCGGCTGCTGACAGGAAGGGAAAGAAGAAGAAGACTATTGAAACTCCCGACCTCGACACCCGTCTTCCTAAGCGGGCTATGGCCGACATTCGATCGGATTTACCGAGGAGGAGTATCTCTCCTTTTCCAGTAACCCGTGAGGACCCAAATGTTGAGAAGCGGACTGAGGGAACACTTTATGTGACCGATCTGACTGCGGACACTAAGTGGTATAATGGTTGTTGTAACCCTGGTATCAGCTCGCTCTGGAGCTATGATTTCAACCCTGGTCCCTTCATTGATGGTCAAGTTCTTAAACCCTCCGATGCTCGACTTCTACTGGAGCATGGGCCTGATGCGAGTATGGAGGTTGTTGCTGCTTATGCCCTCTGGATTTCATCCATCACTTGCTTTTGGGGTAATGAACTGAAGAAGATGGAGGTGATGAAGGCCGAAGCTGCTCGTGCCTTGCAGGTGCGGGATGAGCTGGCTCAAGCCGTTACCAAGTGTGAAGAACAAGCTCGCTCTATCGGGTAATTAAGAGCACAGAAGGCCGAGCTAGAGAAAGCCAACTCCTCCCTCTGAGCCGAGCTAGATAGACAAAAGGCTAACTATCAAAAGGCTGCCGAGGATTCTCAAGCTTCTCTGGAAGTCCTTCAAAGGTCTCTTGATACCAAGAATGAGGTCAACTTGAAACTTCAATATGATATGGCTAAAGCTGAAGCTTCCATTATGAAAGAGCATGTCAATGGGTTCTCCCGAGCTGTGAAGCAGCTTCAACGCTTCAACCCGGACGCTAACTTCTCCCGAGCTGATGTGGACAAGGATTTCAACAAGGATGGAGTCATGGTTCCTCTGTCCGAGCTTGAAGATGAAGAGGTCCCAGAAGAAGAAGGAGTCGAAGAGCATGCTGCAAAGGAGGTAGGGAGTGGCGAAGGTGAAATGGTTGTGCCTGATCCATCTTCAGTTGTTCCTCCGAGTGCAGAAGGTGCCCTCGACTCTATTCCTGTTGGAACCGTTGCACATGGGGATGCCCATGAGTAACTTAGAAAAATAATTTCTTTTATTATTTGTTTCGTTCCTAGGACAATGCCCTTTTTTATTTTGGAACCCTGTTTACTTTGGGCTATGATATTTTTGAATTATTATTCTACTTTATGCTTTCCAGAATATGACATGTTTTTCATTCGATACCTAGAGAATTTTCTAAGTTTTTACTTAGCTCCTAGTCGTACTTACGGTATTTAACCATGTATTTGATCTACACAGCTAGTTTCCACAAGTTTTTATTGGTTTGAACTCGGCTTTTTAACCCTTTTAGGTTTTTAACTCGGCCTATTTGAGCTTCTTGAGCTCGGCCCCTTTAATGAATGGCTCTTCGATTTTAGCTCGGTCAGCCTTTTCGGCTCGGCATTTTGATTTTAGCTTGGATTACTTCTTCAGGTTTTTAATTACCTTTTTAAGCATTGTGTACCTCTTTAGGTCTTTTATTACCTTTTCAGGTTCTTATTACCTTTTTAGGTTCGGCCCATTCGACTTTAGTTCAGTCGATTTCAGCTCGGTACACCTTTTTAGGTCTTGAGTTTCGCCTCTTTAGGTTCGGCATTTCGACTTCAACTCGGTCAATTTTAGCTCAGTCAACATTTTTAGGTATTAGCTGCCTTTTTAGGTTCGGCATTTCGATTTCAACTCGGTTGATTTTAGCTCGATCAACCTTTTTAGGTATCAATTTTGCCTTTTTAGGTTCGACATTTTGACTTCAACTCGGCCGATTTCAGCTCGGTCAACCTTTTTAAGCTCGGCATCTTTAGTATGCCAACACAAGTAAACTCTTAGCCATATAATAGTTTTTTGCTAAATAACGTAACTGAAATAGACTTTATTCATTTATTTAGCCAGGTGTGCCTTATTAAAACCTTCCCGACCAAAACCACGTGGGAAAAAGACCAGGGTAGGAAAAAAAGTACATTACCTGTTTACATAACTTTAACTCAAATAAAACTTAAGGTGGGAAATGTTCCATGTTCTTGGAATAACCTTCCCTGACAACTCTTCTAGCCTATAAGCACCATTTCCAAGGCTTTCGACTATTCTGAATGGCCAGACCAGTTTGCTGCTAGCTTACCCTCTTTGGAGTCTTTTCTTACATCATTTTGCAGTCTCAGTACTAAGTCACCTTGCACAAATTCTATTGGCTACAACCTTGATTTGTACTTCCGAGTTGCTTTCTGCTTGCATAGTTCTTCCCTGATTTTTGCCTCAACTCGGACTTCTTCAACCATGTCAAGCTCAACTCGGATTTCTTCTTCATTCATACTTTGGTCATGAGGTTGCCTTCGGAAAGAAAGTTCGTCAAGCTCAACTGGAATCATTGCATCGGTTCCATAGGTCAACTTAAATGGCGTTTCACCAGTTGATGACTGTGGTGAGTAGGGGTATGCGTAGGACGGGTTGGGACGGGTTTGGCTTGTCCCTCACTCGGGCCTAAACATTGACATGACCAATTCTTTGAACCCGAACCCGTCCCTAAACCCAAAGGAACCCGATCATATACGGGTTGAATTAAGACCGGGCCAAAGTGGGACGAGATCGGGTTGACCCGAAGTTGAATAGATCCTTTATAAGTTGATGAATTAATTTTTGTAAGTGAGAAACATAAATTGGAACTTTGTACAGCATGACTGTGTAACTTTTATAATGCAGTAAAAACAATATATCTATTATACATATAGAGATTGGCATCAAATCTGACTCCTATAATTGGAGTATCAACAATCATCTAAACACAATTAAAGCACTATCACAGTGTAGATATAACACTTTTATAGTCATAACAAGTAATACAAATTGCATAACTAAATTAGGACTATCACAGTGTGTGTTATAAACTAAAGTAGGACTGAAAAATAAAGATATAAACTAGCTTATAAATGAATGTAGTTATGAACATAAGGTACTGCTTAAAGAATGTCACAGGAGTATATATGTATGACTGCCAACTAAACAACTTGAATTGTCTAAAATCATGAGCAGGAAGACTTGCCTAAAATCATGCGCAGGGAATATTAACAATAATGATAACAAAGTGATAAGCTATCTAGTTACAGACAACATGATAACATCGTAAGATTTGGTCAACCCATCTATACAGCTATCAGAGTATCAGTCAACCAGCAGCATAAATCATCCAATTGAGAGGTAATTACAGTCATAACATGTAGTACAAATTGCATAACAACTTCAAGCATACTCAAAATATTCAAAACAGACTGAGATAAACACGGTAACTATAAGCTGCCACAAGCAACTAGTGCAATAACTATAACAATACTAGTAAAGCTGTAACAGTAATTGAAATTGTCCATTGTAACAGTAACAACATAACAGAAAGCTGCTACTAACAATTAAATTGTCCACTACCATACTAAATAATTAAACTGAGTTTTAAGTACCAGAATTCAAAACATAATAAAAAAATCTGCCTATTAGTCAATATCTTTGGCAAGACTGGCTATCATTTACAAAAAATACTTGCCACAAAGTTGCCTATCATTCACAAAAAAAATATTTGGCAAGGCTGCTATATCATTCACAAAAATCATTGCCACAAGGCTATCTATCATTCAGAATCAATCCCTGCTTTCACATTCTGATTAGCCAAAAACTGAAAAATAGGGTGTGAAGTAGTCACTTCATCATAGACAACAGAGCTGAGAAATTGTTTTAGGGTTTCAAAATAGTAAGCACAACCAAGTACAAAAGTGCAAAAGACTATCAGAGCTGAGAAATTGTTTTAGGGTTTCAAAATGTTTTCAGAGATTTGAGAGAGAGAATAGAGAGTAGCAGAGAGAACATACCAAGGTTGCAAGGACGAATGGTTGTGAGTGGTGGTCCTCTTCGTTGAAGCATGAACGTCGAACGGAGTTGCAGGGACGTGGTGGGTTTCCTTGAGTTGCAAGCGGCGGCACAGCAGGCAGCAACGGTGGGGTGGGTCTCCTCCTCGCGAGTCGACGCCGTCGTGAGTGGGGCTGAGTCTTTGTGTTCGTGTCTTTGAGAGTGAGGAGTCGATGATTTTGTGTCTTTGTGAGTCAAAATGTGACAAATTTTTAACCTAGAGTGACTGACTAAGTGTGCATTGCGTGATGGGTTGGGCCGTGCAGCACTGTAGGTATAAACTTCTGGGAAAAAATTGGTGTAAGTATATTAGGGATGGGCCGGGTAACCCGAAGGGTAACCCGGGCCCGTCCTAAACCCGTACCGGGTCAGAAAAACATGACATGGTTCGTCTATTTGCCTTTTCGGATCTGTTTTTTTTCGTCCAAAACCAATCGGGTCAGGTCAGGCCGGGTTAACGGGTCATGCACACCCCTAGTGGTGAGCAACGGTAAGCCTAGAGGATGCTTGGTAATTCCTCAACCCATGCCCCTTTTGCTTGGCCTAACCTTTTCTTGAGCTCGCTCAAAATGACTTTGTTGGCTGCTTCTACCTGGCCGTTTGTCTGTGGGTGCTCAACCTAGGTCACCTTATATTTGATTCCGAGGTTGGAGTAGAACTCTTTAAGTCCTTCATCAATGAATTGCTTTCCATTATCTGTGACAATTGCATAAGGTAGGCCATGTCTGCATATGATGTTTTTCCATACAAGAGTCTGAACCTTTTTAGTTGTTATGGTATCTAATGGTTCAGATTCAATCCACTTGGTGAAGTAGTCCACCCCCACTAGCAAGAACTTGACTTGGCTTTTAGCAACAGGGAAAAGACCAACGATGTCCATCCCCCACATA
Organism: Sophora flavescens; assembly: GCA_030762895.1. Taxonomy (NCBI): domain Eukaryota; kingdom Viridiplantae; phylum Streptophyta; class Magnoliopsida; order Fabales; family Fabaceae; genus Sophora; species Sophora flavescens. The sequence goes on from CM061065.1 coordinate 186,117,590, forward strand.
GTGAAAGGTCACGGCGAGAACATGGAATGGAGCTCTTCACCTGGTACTCGCGCAACGTGGGCGAACCTCTGACAAGGGTCACACTTGTTAGTCCAAGCAGCACAATCTGATCTCATGTCGACCAGTAAAAACCTGCTCGCAGAACCCGAGCTGCTAGAGATCGGCCACCTGAATGCATTCCGTAGATTCCTCGATGCATCTCGTCCATTACGTACTCGGATTGCTCCTTTGTTATGCACTTTAGTAAAGGCATGGAGAATCCTCTTTTGTATAGCTCTCCATCTTGGATGGTGCAATGACAAGATTTCAAACGGACTTTCCTTGCCTCTTTGGGATCATTAGGCAATTTGTCTGAGGCTAAAAATTCCCAAATATGTGTCATCCAACCCCGATCATAGTGCTCGATCATCATCACCTCGACACTCTTTATGCTCGGCTCAGGGAGATTCTCCTGAACGAAAGTTCTTAGTTGGTCAGCTTTTTTGGTGCTAGCCAACTTAGACAACAAATCTGCCCTGGTATTTTCCTCGCGAGGTATATGTTGAATAGTAAAATTATCAAATTCTGAAATTAAACTATTAACTTTACGAAGATACCTGGTTAATTGGGGATTATTTGTTTGGTAATCACCCCGAGACTTGTCCTGTTACAAGTTGTGAGTCACTTCGACATTTCAACTCTTTGACTCCAACTTCTTTAGCTAGCATCAGTTCTGCAATAAGGGCTTCATATTTTGCTTGGTTGTTTGAAGCAGTAAACCCAAACTTCATGGATTGCTCCAGGACTAGATCATCAGGTCCTTCAAGAATTATTCCAGCTCCGCTTCCTTTCAAGTTGGATGAACCATCAACATATAGAAGCCAGATGGAAAATTCTAAATTCGGCTTTGAAGAGAGCTCGGCAATGAAGTCGGAGAGACATTGTGCTTTCATGGGTCCCCTCGGCTCATATTGCAAACTGAACTCTGATAACTCTACTGACCAAGCAATCATTCGTCCTGCCAAATCAGGTTTTCTGAGCACTTGCTTTAATGGATGGTCTATTTTGACTATAACTTGGTGTGACTGGAAGTAAGGTCGTAACCTCCGAGCCGACATGACTAAAGCGAGGGCGAGCTTTTCAATTACTTGATACCGTGTTTCCACATCTTTCAGAATTCTACTAACATAATACACCGGCATTTGTTGTTTTTCTTCTTCCTGGATAATTACTGCAGTGATTGCGTAATCGTTGACAGACAGATACAAATACAGATCCTTGACGAGCTGTGGCCGAGTTAGGATCGGGGGAGAGGCCAGAAAAAATTTCATATCTTCAAAGGCCTTTTCACACTCATCGGTCCAGGTGAACTCTTTTGGTCTTTTCAGAAGCTGAAAGAAGGGTCTTACTTTTTCTGCAGACTTTGGGAGAAAGTGAGATAGAGAGGCTAATCGGCCAGCTAGCCTCTGTATCTCTTTCACACTCTATGGGCTCCGCATTTCAATGACAGCTTTGCACTTATCAGGATTAGCTTCAATTCCTCTATGTGTTAGCATATATCCTAAGAACTTCCCTCCTTGTACACCAAACGAGCATTTTTCTGGATTCAACCTCATGTTGTACTTTCTAAGTTGGCCAAAAATTTCTTCGAGGTCGGCTGGGTGTTGCTTTGGGCTATCGGACATTACCACCATATCATCAACATAAACTTCTAGGTTCTTTCCGATTTGATTGACAAATACTTTGTCCATAAGCCTTTGATATGTTGCACCAGTATTTTTTAAACCAAAAGGCATTACTCTGTAGCAGTAGTTTGCCCCATCAGTCATAAATGTCGTTCTTTCTTCATCAGGTGGATACATCCTTATCTGATTATATCCTGAATATGCATCCAAGAAAGTCAAGATTCTGTAACCTGAAGCCCCGTCCACCAATCTGTCAATGTTGGGAAGAGGATAAGAATCCTTTGGACATGCTTTGTTGAGATCGGTGTAGTCGGTACACATCCTCCATTTGTCGTTGACCTTTCTTACCAACACAACGTTATCTAACCAAGTAGTGTATTTCACCTCTCTAATGAAATTTTCTTTAATCAGCTTCGCAGTCTCCTCGGCTACTGCCTTGCGCCTTTCTTCGCCGAGCTTCCTTTTCCTCTGAGCTATAGGCTTGGCCTCCGGACATATAGATAGCATATGGCACAAAAAATTGAAGTCTATGTCAGGCATATCCGATATCTTCCAAGCAAACAAGTCAACATTCTTTCTTAGAACAGCTTGAATCTGTTGTTTGAGCAAGGGGTCGAGCTGGCTGCCGACCTTTGTGCACTGTTCGGCTTGGGCTCCAAGTTGGAACTTCTCCAAAGACTCTGTTGGTTCACCTCAGGACTTATACATCTCCATCCTCGGATCCAATTCGAACATACTGACCGAGCTTGCCGAGCTAACTGAACCGACTGAACTTACCACTTCTGCTTTATCATCTTTAGCATTTTTTGTGATATCTAGGTTTCTAGTCACCTTCAAACTATTCGCATAACACCGTCTAGCCATCCTCTGGTCAGCTCGGATGGTAGCTATCTCTCCCAAGTCAGTTGGAAATTTCATGGTGAGGTGGGGGGTTGAGACAATTGCTCCAAGTTCATTCAGAGTTGGACTTCTGATGAGGATGTTGTACGATGTGTTGGCATCCACGATAACATACCTGATTGATATGGTTCGGTCAAGCTTGCCTTCACCAAATGTTGTCAGGAGGTCTATGTAACCTCGGGTCTTTACTGAAGTTGGCACAGGCAAACACAAGTAGGGGGCTGAATTGTGTTTGTTAATTATTTTCGCAAAAACCCTTTTTAACAACTTTTTCACAAGCAGAAGATAAAAAGATTAATCACACAAGAAATCTTTTTAAAAGATCAACAAAAGCAATATCGAAACCCCACAGTTAGTATAAGCAAATAAAAATGAAGAGTTTAGGGATATAAAATTCACACGAGATTTTATCCTGGTTCACTCTCTTCCAACCAAGAGCTACGTCCAGTCCCTTCGACTTGAAGGGTTTTTCACTATTTCTCCAAATAGATTACACAACAAGTATTCAACACCTCTTCAGGCTACAAGTATTCCTTTCTTACCAAGCCTCTTCAGGCTCTAACTCTATCACAGAGATTTAAAAGTTGATCTTCTTAACTCACTAAGTGTGAGAGTATGATAGTTTAAGATCAGTTGAATATTACAACAATATTCAAACTAAAAGATTATAGACTTTTGTTTTTGAAAGAATGAAAGAATAAGAGCTTGTTTTCTTAAGAATTGTATTGGAAGAAGTTGGGCTAGCAAAAGTTGTTCTTCAGTATATGTGGTCTTCTACTTATATAGTGACCTTCTTCTGCTCTTATAGTTTTTCAACGGTTACTTTGAATAATCCCATTTAGAGATAGCATTTAATGGTAGATATTCGTTGTGACAGATAGCTTGATTTTGGCGAGTTGAAAAGTATCCTTGGTAATCAGAGAATCACAAAATGGAGGCTCACTGTTCTGAGCAGTTGTACCTTAAAAGTTTTCTTTCCTACTTTGTGTATAACCCAGCTTTTGTTCAGCAAAAGGATGTCATCGTACAGATCGTTTTGCAATTCCAATTGTACTATTTTCTTTTTGTATTTCCTTAATAGTACTATAAGTTTTCTTACAAGGAACAAGATGTTAACAATCATAAAGAACATATATTCCTTTGAAATAAATATCAATCATTTGAAATAAATTCAATGTGGACCAGATTGCATTAAATCATATTCAAGGTAGTAAAGATATAAAACATATATAGCCGTCTACTTAGTTTTAAGAACGCATCTATACAAGAGTTTAATTTTGCTCGTCCACTAATGTGGCAGAAGTGCTCGTCTACTAATGTGGTAGAAGCGCTCGTCCACTGAATTGACAGAAGCGTTCATATACTAATATGGTAGAGGCGCTCATCCACACAAGTCTTTGGACTTGCTAAGTCCTTAGAGAACCTCCATCCAGCGACGTGGCATATGGATGTCTACTGAATTTTAGTTAGACATTATGAATGTATACTTGAGTTTTAAGGATAGCACTCGTCTGCTAACATGGCAGGATGGATGTGCTTATTTTCAAGTCTTTGGACTTGCTATACCTATCAAGTTATTTAGGTATTCATTTATAGCCTCGTCTACTAACGAAAACCAGTCTACTTATCATTTAAAATATAAGCAGTTTAAATAACCTTTGGACGGGTAACTCTTTGCACGAGTCCAAGCATTGTATACCTTATATTATTTTGAATATTCCTGCATAAATTGAACTCACTTGTTATATCTCAACTAACACTTTGCCAACAAAATTTAATCCTTTTGTTAGCATCAAAACTTAGAGATTATTAAATCCAAAACCACTTTGGTTCCAACAATCTCCCCCTTTTTGATGATGACAAAAACTGATTAAATTTAAATAGCAAAGTCTAATAGAGCTTGCAAGGTTCCCCCTAAGACAAGGTATTCAAATATTTAAGCAGACTAACATAAAGGTACAAACACTTATCATACTTAGAATCCATATAAACACAAGTATCAGAGCAAATAACATAAGTAAAGCAGATCAATGCAAATGCAAACATATAAGTGCTTTTCAACAACTGACTTTATATATATTTTTACATATAAGTGCTTTTCAACAACTGACTTAATTTACAATTTTCTTTTTTTCCTTTCTCCCCCTTTTTGTCATCAGCCAAAAAGGTAAAAAAATGAGTGGACCATCATTGTCAGCAAAAAAACAATAAGAAAGAAGAAATTCTAAGAAGAAGGAAGTGGTGGAAGGGGTTGGTTTGGATTTTGATTCTTTTGAAATTCCATAAGAAATTCAAGCATTTTATTCACAACCTCTAAGGTCGGAGCCATTGAGGTTTGGACCTGCTAATGAACACTCCTTGACTAGGAACATAAGCATTATTCACATCATTTGGAGCAGAGAAATTATCATCATGAGTTGTCAAATTAGAGACTAGTTCATCTACTGCTAACCTAACGGGGTCATTAGCAGAGATTACTACCTCAGAGGTCAAAGTTGTTCTAACCTTCTTCGCTGGTTGCCTTTTCTTCTTAGCAATTGGACCAGCAACAACAGCAGCTTGCTTTTCAAGAATAGTAGCAATAGGGAGTTCATCATCATCTTCATCTCCAGACATGATGACTTTTCTTGCCCTTTTTGGTGTAGATGGACGAACAGCACCAGAGGATACAGAGGGGACCGATCCTCCAGTAGTCCTCTTCGGAAGGGGTTGCCTTACAGCCACAGTTTTTCTCTTGGTACCCTTCTTCAAACCAAGAATTGCAGATTCGTTGGCTTCAAGAGTTTCCTCCTTAACCTTCATCTTCTCTTCAAGCTTTGCCAACTCCGCTTGCTTGTAAGTACTGAGTTGCATGCCACTCAGATTTACTCAGCCAAAGTCTACAGCTTGCAATCCTTTCTCACGAAGGAGTTTTTCTTGTTCATCCTTCAGCTTTGCACTTAGAACATCGTACAAGCCTTGTTGCTTGAGAATTTTTGACAATAGATGGGTGAAGGTAATGTGAGAGGCGGATTCTCTGTTGGTAATGGCATCCTTGAAGCGATGAAATAGGATCCATAGAAGGTTAATCTTGGTTTCAAAAACCAGATGACACAGGCAGAATTTGTGAAGAACTGATAAGTTGTCCTTGGAGCCAATCTCATGCAACACTACTTTATTCAGAATCTGGTGAAGAATTCTGATGTGATCTTTCATTTCAGATGATTTCCAAGAATGATTTCTCACGCTGTCTTGCCTCATAAGGGTAACAGCAATTGTTTCTGGACCACCTAGGTCTTCTTCCCAGTTTTCAGTAAAGACTAATCCTTCTTGAGCACAAGCAATGGCATCAGAGATGGTTTTCTCCGATACTATCACTTTCCTACCTAGCACAAATCCAACAACTTCTATTTCAGAGATCTTCGGTCTCCTCCGGAATTCCCTTATAAAGTCAGGATACACCGAGACCTTTTCCAAGAAGATTCCATCCCAACCAGTAGCGTTGATGAACTTACTCACATCCAAGTTGTATTCTTGTAGAATTCCGAAGTTGAAGTGGTGTTCCACGGATATGGACATCGTATCAGTTGCAAAAGCAGGCATGGGAGCAGTGGTTGAAGCCATTGTTGAGCAAGAAGAGTTTTGGAAGAACAAGGGAGACAGAGAGTTCGAAAGATTGAGAGAGAGAGGTTGACGATGAAGAGATGCAAACAGATTTTTAGAGGGAAAGAGGTTACTTTTAAAGATTTCTGAAAATCAACAGTTTCCAAAAAAAAAAGATAATGACAAGACATGTCATTAAGTGTAAAACGGTGTTGGTAATCTTGGAACCGTAAAAAGGTCTTAATGGGATTGATGAGAGTTGCTGACTCAGCAAGGAAAGAGAAGAGTTTTATATAAAAGTGTTCAAGAACAAATTAATATTATCAATAAATGTGTGTATAGACGAGTCCACACAAGACTAAGAGTGGACGTGCAAAGACATAGGTAATGGACGTGTAGAATCCACTTGCTTTGGACGTCATGACTAGTGGACGTGCAGTGAAAACATGCAATGGACGATCAATTTAACAATATACTAGCTCAATCCACATACAACATATTCAAATTCTTTCTTAGAGGTTTAGTAAAGATATCTGCCCATTGATGGTCAGTATCTACAAATTGAACATCAAACACACCTTTTTGCACATAATCCCTAATAAAATGATGTTTGATTTCTATGTGTTTAGCTCTAGAATGTAGTATTAGATTCTTAGATAAATTGATTGCAGCAGTATTATCACACATAAGTGGAATACTACTTACAAATACATTGTAGTCCTCCAATTGATGTTTGATCCATAGAAGTTGTGAGCAGCAGCTTGCAGCTGATATGTATTCTGCTTCAACAGTTGATAGAGCAATGGTACTTTGCCTTTTGCTTGACCATGATACTAGGTTAGCTCCAATGAAGTGACATCCTCCACTGGTGCTTTTTCTTTCAATTCTATCTCCAGCATAGTCAGCATCACAAAAACCAACTAATCTGTAATCATCATTTTTCTTAAAGCACAAACACAGATTAGTAGTACCATTTAAATATCTAAATATTATTTTAATTGCTGAGAGATGAGACTCTCTAGGATCAGATTGAAAATGAGCACATAAACAAACACTGAACATTATATCAGGCCTAGACGCAGTCATATATAAAAGAGATCCTATCATACCTCTATATACCTTTTGGTCTACCTTTTTCTCTTTATCATCTTTGTTCAGTATTGAAGTGGGATGCATAGGGGTATTCATTGGTTTGCAATCATCCATCTTAAACTTCTTTAGAAGCTCCTTTGTATACTTAGTCTGATAGATGTACACCTCGTCCATAGACTGTTTAACTTGAAGTCCAAGGAAGAATTTGAGTTCTCCCATCATGCTCATTTCAAATTCTTTCTGCATTAACTTAGACAATTCCTTGCATAGAGATTCACTAGTAGCACTAAAAATGATATCATCAACATAAATCTGTACTATATTGATATCTGACTTAATAGATTTTCTAAATAGAGTTGTGTCTACTTTTCCTCTGTTAAAACCATTTTCCATTATAAACGAACTTAACCTATCATACCAAGCTCTAGGAGCTTGTTTAAGTCCATATAGTGCTTTCTTGAGCTTATAAACATGTTCAGGGTGATTTGTATTTTCAAAGCCTGGAGGTTGCATGACATATACTTCTTCATTAATAAAGTCATTTAAAAAGGCACTTTTAACATCCATTTGAAAAAGCATAATATTATGATGCGCAGTAAATGAAAGTAATATTCTAATAGCTTCTAGCCTAGCAACCGATGCAAAAGTTTTAGTGTAGTCTATACCTTCTTCTTGAGAGTAGCCTTGAGCAACAAGTCTTGCCTTGTTTCTCACAACCTTACCATCTTCATCAAGCTTGTTTCTATAGACCCACTTTGTTCCAATGACTGACTTGTCTTCAGGAAGGGGTACAAGCGTCCAAACTTCACTTCTCCCAAACTGATTTAGCTATTCTTGCATAGCAAGAATCCATCCCTCGTCCAGTAGAGCTTCGTCCACTGTCTTCGGTTCACATTCGGAGACAAGAGCAGAATCACTTTGTTCTCTAAAAGTTGACCTAGTTCTTAGCTTGTCATTGGGGTCACCAATGATTTGATCTTGAGGATGGTAATTTCTGAAATACCAAGATTTCTGAGCATTCTCTTGTTGAGAAGTAGATGATTCAGGTTGTTGTTGAGAAGTGTCGTCTACTTGGATATCAATCTTGATTTCTGGTTTCTCTCCCGAGATATTTAGATCAAGATCTGCAAAAGCTTCATTTAGCTCTGATAGATCCTTATCAGGCTGTTTGTCATCAAATTTTACATGAATACATTCTTCTACACCTAAAGTTATAGAATTATAAACTCTAAAGCCTTTTTAAGTTTCAGAAAATCCTAGTAGAATTCATATAACATTTACATCCGAAGGGGTGAAAGTATGAAATGTTGGGTTTTCTACATTTCCACAATTCATAAGGAGTCTTATTCAGAATAGGTATAATGTATATTCTGTTCTGAATGTAGCAAGGAGTGTTCACAGCTTCAGCCCAGAAGTGCTTAGGGACAGAAGTCGTAGCCATCTCTTGAAGAGATCTGTTCTTTCTCTCTACCACACCATTTTGTTGTGGTGTTCATGGTATTGAGAAGTTGTGTTGAATACCACTTTCTTCACAAAACTCATGGAATAGCTCATTGAAAAATTCTCTCCCATGATCATTTCTAATTGAAGGTATACACATGCCTTTTTCATTCTGTACACGTTTGCAGAATACAAAAAATACCTTGAATGACTTATCCTTGTTAGCAAGTAACATAACTCATGTCCATCTAGTGTAGTCGTCTACTATGACAAGACCATATTTCTTTCCACTGACATAGGAAGTCCTTGTTGGACCAAAAAGATCAAGGTGTAACAATTCTAGTGGTTTGTTGGTACTAACAACATTCTTAGATTCAAATGAACCTTTGACTTGTTTTCCCTTCTGACATGCATCACAGAGAGCATCAGATTTGAAACTAAGGTTTGGTAGCCTTCTTACAAGGTTATGCTTTTTTCAGTTTTGAGATTAATCTCAAACTTGCATGACCCAACCTTTTGTGCAAAATCCATCGCTCATCCTCAATGGACACTAGACATGAGACACTTTGATTTGAGAGGTCTTCTAAGTCAATCTTATACAGATTGTTTTGCCTCTGGTCTGTGAATAAGAGTGATCCATCACCTTTCTTGAAAAAACACATATTCTTATTAAATGAAACAACAAACCCATTATCACATAATTGACTAATGCTAAGCAGACTGTGTTCAAGACCATTTACTAACAGAACATTATCAATGGAGGGAAAATGATCTTTACCAATTTCACCTATACCAATGATATTTCCTTTTTGGTTTCCTCCAAAAGTGACCCAGCAACCATCCTTGGGTCTAAGGTCTTTGAACATATACCTTTCTCCTGTCATGTGTCGTGAGCATCCACTGTTCAAGTACCAGGATTTCTGTTTCTTTCCTGTTGTTAAGCAAATCTGCAACAGGGATTATCTTATCTTTAGGTACCCAAATTGACTTGGGTCCTTTCTTGTTAGTGATCATAGGTCGTGAATGCTTTGCATGCTTGTTATGTATGCATTTAGATGACACATGCCCACTTTTTCCACATACTTTGCAGTAAGTATTGGAAGGGCTTGGTTTTGACTTAGTATGCTGTGGATGGGCTTTAAAAGCCTTATATTGTGTATGAACTTTTGGTTTATTCAGAGATGCATCTTGCTTCTCTTTATCATAACCAATGCTAGATTTGTCATGTGGTGATCTAGAATATCTTAATATAAGATTTAACTTATCTGAGCTACCAACCAGTTTTGACAGAGAGTTTGTCAAGTATATCACATCTTGTTTCAGTTTTTCAACTTCACAATAGCTATTTGACTTACACTTAGTCTTGTCATTCAGACTAACATGGTTTGATTTTAAAGTTTCATTCTTATCCCTAAGGTTTTGATTTACTGTGCAGATCTTATCACAGTCTCTAGAAAGTTTAACAAACTTCTTTTTGAGACTCTTATACTCTTTAGATAGTATGCATGAATCATGCAACAATTCATCAAAAGCAGTTTGAAGAGTTGATGGATCAGATTCTATTACCTCAGCATCAGTGAATTCACTTTCTGATGCAGTGTCAGCCATGAAGCAAATGTTTGCTTCTTCTCTTGCTTCATCTTTTTCATCTGAAGAAGACAGGTCAAGATCCTCCCAAGTAGTCATCAAGCCTTTCTTCTTTTTGAAGAATTTATTTTTCTCCTTCATCTCTGGGCAGTCAGCTTTGAAGTGCCCTGGTTTCTTACATTCAAAGCACAGGGGTGGACCTTTCTCCTTGGAATCTGACTTCTCCTTGGAGAATTTTTTGTTGAGCTGCTTCCTTCTGAATCCACCTTTCTTTCTCCACATGTGTTGTATTTTTCTGGAGATGAAAGATAGTTCATCCTCATCTGAGTCATCTTCATTATTTGATGAATCAGCTTCATCTGAAGATTCAGCAACTTTAAGCATCTTTGAGGAACCAGCTTTCTTGGCCTTTAAGGCAATGGACTTTCCTTTTATGGAGTTTTCCTCTTCATTAAGTTCAAGTTCATGAACTTTTAATGATCCCAGAAGCTCTTCCAGAGAAAGAGTATTCAGATTCTTTGCTTCCTGGATAGCAGTTACCTTAGGCCTCCACTGCTTTGAGAGACTTCTCAAAAATTTTCTCACATGATCTCTATTTTCATAGACCTTTCCAATAGACCTGAGACAGTTGGTGATTGTTTGGAATCTTCCAAACATACGATCTATGGTTTCATGATCTGCCATCTTAAATAGCTCATACTGGTGAACCAGCATGCTTATCTTTGATTCCTTCACTTGTGAGGAACCCTCATGAGCAAGTGCTAGTGTATCTGAGATTTCTTTAGCTGTGTTGCAACTATGAACCTTATCATGCTCGGATCTGGTGATAGCACACATGAGACAGTGCTTAGCTTTCAAGTTTAGTGGATGTTGGCTTTTCTGCTCTCGAGTCCATTCAACTCTACGGACTGCAGCTCCAGTTTCACTCCTTGGCTCAGTGTAGCCATTTTCTATCAGTTCCCAGATGTCAGCATTCTGTGCATCCAAGAATGCCATCATCCTCTTTTTCCAATAATCATAATCAGTTCCATCAAAGAGAGGACGTCGGTTGATAGCTTGTCCTTCTGCATCCGTGATTGTAGAATCGTACTGCCTAAGCACTTGTTATATGCTCAACCCTGTCAAGGCTGAGCTCTGATACCAACTGAAGTTGGCACATGCAAATACAAGAAGGGGTGGTTGAATTGTGTTTGTTAATTATTTTCGCAAAAACCCTTTTTAACAACTTTTTCACAAGCAGAAGATAAAAAAGATTAAGCACACAAGAAATCCTTTTAAAAGATCAACAAAAGCAATATCAAAACCCCACGGTTAGTATAAGCAAATAAAACTGAAAAGTTTAGGGATAAAAAATTCACACAAGATATTTTATCCTAGTTCACTCTCTTCCAACCAAGAGCTACGTCCAGTCTCTTGGACTTGAAGGATTTTTCACTATTCCTCCAAATAGATTACACAACAAGTATTCAACACCTCTTCAGGCTACAAGTATTCCTTTCTTACCAAGCCTCTTCAGGCTCTAACTCTATCACAGAGATTTAAAAGTTGATCTTCTTAACTCACTAAGTGTGAGAGTATGACAGTTTAAGATCAGTTGAATATTACAACAATATTTAAACTAAAAGATTACAGACTTTTGCTTTTGAAAGAATGAAAGAATAAGAGCTTGTTTTCTCAAGAATTGTATTGGCAGAAGTTGGGCTGGCAAAAGTTGTTCTTCAGTATCTGAGGTCTTCTACTTATATAGTGCCCTGCTTATGCTCTTGTAGTTCTTCAACGGTTACTTTGAATAATCTCGTTTAGAGATAGCATTTAATGCTTGATATCCGTTATGACTGATAGTTTGATTTTGGCGAGTTGAAAAGTATCCTTGGTTATCAGAGAATCACAAAATGGAGGCTCACTGTTCTGAGCAGTTGTACCTTAAAAGCTTTCTTTCCTCCTTTGTGTATAACCCATCTTTTGTTCAGCAAAAGGATGTCATCGTACAAATCGTTTTACAATTCCTATTGTATTATTTTCTTTTTGTATTTCCTTGATAGTACTATAAGTTTTCTCACAAGGAACAAGATGTTAATAATCATAAAGAACATATATTCCTTTGAAATAAATACAAATCATTTGAAATAATTTCATTGTGGACCAGATTTCATTAAATCATATTCAAGGTTGTAAAGATATAAAACATATATAGTCGTCTACTTAGTTTTAAGAACGCATCTATACAAGAGTTTAATTCTGCTCGTCCACTGATGTGGCAGAAGCGCTCGTCTACTAATGTGGTAAAAGCGCTCGTCCACTGATGAGCCTCTGTTTGACTGGTTTTATAACTAGTAAAGACCTTGGCTTTGTGCTTATTTTATACCATTTTTACCCAAATTAGACTTGATTGTTCCTAAGTAGTATTTTGAGTCTGTAAATTGTTTTTATGTTAATTTAGTTGTTTTAGAGTTGAATAATTATTTACTTTTATTTTCTATTTTCAGGTTAATAAAAAGTAATAAATCTGGAGCCACTCGCCCCGCGAATAATCTCTCGCCCCGCGAGTATTGCAACCATGAAAAAGTCATAGACGATCACGGCTCGCCCGTGTTGAAGATCACAGCCGTGGCAATTCTGAAGTTGAAGCGTTCGCCCCGCGAGCAATCCTTCGCCTCGCGAGTCTTGGAAGATCAGAAGCCATCACGGTTTGGGCGTGTTGAATGCCACGGGCGTAACAGTTGGAAGCTGAAGAGTTCGCCTCGCGAAGGATGTGCTCGCCTCGCGAGAAGACAAAGAGTTGCAGACCTTTCATGTAATTCGCCTCGCGAGCAGTGATTCGCCTCGCGAGTACTCTGACTCCAGAAACGTGTATATAAGTAGTCTTAGGCAGAAATGAAGGGATGTCAGAATTAGCCAGTTTTGGCTAGTTTCTGAGCTAGTCTTAGCTAGTCAGTAGTTGTAGTTTGTTTTGTTTCCTTTTCTGCTTATGTCTGTAATGGAGAATTAGTCTCCTAGATTAATCTACTGTAATTGGTTTTTATCCATACTTGAGGTTCTTGTATTTCCTGTTTTCATTTCCTTTTCTCTTTTCAATGCCATGCTTTATATTTCTGTTTGCTTAATTCAGGAGTATATTGTGTTGTGTTGGTTTATCTCGGTGATATCATGTTCCTATATATAATCGCGTTTGCTTAATTCGCGTGTGTACGTTTCGTGTTCGCTTAGTTCACGAAGTGCTTAACCCCGTTTGCTTAATTCGGGAATAGGGACATATATCCGTAGTAATGGTTCCGCTTGTGAATTATTGCTACAACCGGGAGGGGATTAGAATCTGCTTAGGGCTAGGAATTTGCATGAACCGATGATAGTTGGGAAACCAAAAGCAGTAGGTTAATCGCTTAGCTCATTTGGTAACTGCTCTGTTTTCTTGCTTTGTTTTCTGTTTTGCTTCTTAATTTAGTTTTCAATCCAAAACCCCCAATTCTGACTTTTTCTAACTTTTTCTGTTAATAATAACAACACCTAAAGAGTCCTTGAGAGACGATCCGAGTTGTCGTTCTATACTACATTATTTTGTAATCGCTCGTTCTTTTTGGCGCGTGGCGACAGCGCGTTCAAAAATTGGCGCCGTTGCCGGGGACTCTGGTTTGTTGTTATTAGCAGAAAATAATTTTTGAAAAAAAAAAAAAAACTTTTTGCTTTGCTAATTAGTTTTGTCTGCATTGTCTGGTTGTGAATATTGCCCCATGGATAATTATATGCGAAATTATTTGCCTAATGCTTATTATGAGCAACCTTGCATGTATTATCCTAATTTTAGTGAGCCACCACCATACTATCCTAGCCAAGTGACCACCTTTGCACCTTCTGAACCTTCCCTAGAGGACCTGTGCAAACAGATGACTGCAAAGATAAGTACAAATATGGAAGGACTGAGGCAACAAATGGCCGAGCAAACTCAACGGATGATAGAGGAATTTCAACAGAAGATGGAGGCTGAATACCAGAGGAGCCAAGCTGAATCTCAGAAGTTGTGGGCTCTAATTGATCAAGTTACCGCCAACTCGGCTGCAATGCTAACTCCACAGCCTCTTGAGGAACATACAGATTCTAAAGTGGTTATTTCTGAAAATATTTCTGATGATTTTGATAATGTTTCTGTTGATGATGAATTATGTGTTGAATCCCCTGATCCTAATGCTTGTTATTGTGACGGAACTGCTTTATGTGTTGAATGTTTTACAGGTTTATACTTTTCAGGAAAAATAGAAAATGCGGATCGTTTTGCAGGTTTGTTCTGTTCAGGAAACTTAGAAAAGGAGGATCAAGAGGGCAGCTGCTCCCCCGTGCCTGAAGATAAAGAAGAACCTTTGGGAGTAGATGATTCAAGTAAAACAATTGAATGTGTTGAGAGTAATGGGGTGGATGAATTGATTGAAGAATTCCCAGACATTCTAACTTTTTCTGATTCATTTTCTTGTAATATATGTACTGACTCTAACCTTTGTTTGGTGTGTGCTGAAATTTCTGCGTGTATAGCAGGTGAAAAATTTGTTAGTGCAGTGGATGAAGACACTGCGGAAGTTGAAGCAGCACCAATAACCCCAACTAACTGTTTGCCACCTCCCCCTGAGGAACCAGTGATGGAGTTTACACCCTTGGATTTTGCACCATGGCCGGTCCAAGAGGTTGAGCCCCGATTCTATTGGGGAGATTTTATTGAGAAAGAGGTCATCTGTGACCCGAGAGGTAGTGAGAAGTCCGCCGCACTCGGCGAGGTCATCATAATTGTCAAGCACCCACTTCCAAATCAAAGCTGCAAGTTAGGAAAGCTTGGAATGAATTTCAGTCATTTGGCTACCATGTGGGACTTATGTTACAAGCAATGGGATCCTGGTGGAACCGCCCTTCAATGAGTTTTTCTTACCCTTGCTTCTTTTTAATTTTCTTTTTCTTGCTTTAATTCTATTTTGTTTTGAATAATGCTCCTGAATAATTTGAGAAGCTCAGGAGTTGTGTTTGTGTCTTAGTATTGGCAAGTTTGATGGATTTGATTAAATTTTTGCATAGATTGATTGCATAATAGTGTTGACTGTTTCCCCCTAGATTTTGAAATTTTTTTTTTTGAAAAAATTGATCCCCATATGATTGAAACTGAACTTTGGGATTTTGTTATGATGACATGATTTATGATAAGTTTGGGGTGATAGGAAGCACACACTAGGGATAGAATCTCTGTCAAACAATTTGCATAAATGTCCAGGTGAGGTTTTTGAGCCTCCAACATGTTTTTAACTGTGAGAAAATCACTTTTGATTGCACTTTCCTGAATTTGCTTGAATCTCTTTTTGGTTTGCATGATTATGTGTTTGCTTCATATGATTTAGGCATTTTCCTTGTAAATAGCTACTTAGCCTAAAATAACCAATTCCTAATGCATGTTCCCTAGTTAGCCCCATTGAGCCTATTAGCCTATTAATTCTTGATAACCTAATGTTATAAACCCAAAAATCTGGAAAACCATGTTAACCCGATCTTAGGATTAGGAGAGCATGTAATCTTAGAATGGGTGCAAGAAACAAAAGTTTGGGGTGGCTACCCGGTGCAATGTGCTGTTTGGGATTGGGAAAAAAAAGAAAAAAAAAAGAAAAAAAAAAAGAAACAGAAAAGAAAAATAAGAAAATATAAATATATATATATATATATATATATATATATATATATATATAAAAGTGCAAAAAAATGCCAAAAAGAAATAAAAAGGCTGTAGTCACCCAAGGCAAAATGAAAAATGAAAAAGGAACTTGAGTGAATTTCAAAGTGTAAAAATGTTTCATGCTCTCTTAGTTCCTAGGGTCTTCAGCCTAGTTCCTTTGTATATCCTACCCTTAGCCAGGCCCCATTACAACCCATAAAAGACCTCTTGATGTTGCTTGCATATTTTCTGTGGGGACCATTTTGAGATGAAAATCAAATTTATGGGAAGTGCTCTTAAAAGTGAAAATGAGTGAAATGTTGATAGCCTGACACAAATTGAGCGATTGAGTGAAATACAAATTTCCCTTGTGAGGAAGGCAGTTGTTTGATTTTGGTGATCTCCCTTTTGTGTGTAACTTGGATCCCCTGCTTAGATTTCTGATTGTCTGAATGATTAATTTCTCAACTGTTTAGAATAAATGAATGTGGGGATTGGACTACTTTGCTTGAAAGGGGGGAACATTAAAGGAAAAATTGTTTTGAAAAATTGCTTGAAATCTGTGTGAAAGTTGATTGAATTCTTAAGCTTGCCAGGTCTTGAGTCTTTTTAAGTTTTTGAGTGTAGTTTGCTTGGGGACAAGCAAAGTTTAAGTTTGGGGTATTTTGATGAGCCTCTGTTTGACTGGTTTTATAACTAGTAAAGACCTTGGCTTTGTGCTTATTTTATACCATTTTTACCCAAATTAGACTTGATTGTTCCTAAGTAGTATTTTGAGTCTGTAAATTGTTTTTATGTTAATTTAGTTGTTTTAGAGTTGAATAATTATTTACTTTTATTTTCTATTTTCAGGTTAATAAAAAGTAATAAATCTGGAGCCACTCGCCCCGCGAATAATCTCTCGCCCCGCGAGTATTGCAACCATGAAAAAGTCAGAGACGATCACGGCTCGCCCGTGTTGAAGATCACAGCCGTGGCAATTCTGAAGTTGAAGCGTTCGCCCCGCGAGCAATCCTTCGCCTCGCGAGCAGTGATTCGCCTCGCGAGTACTCTGACTCCAGAAACGTGTATATAAGCAGTCTTAGGCAGAAATGAAGGGATGTCAGAATTAGCCAGTTTTGGCTAGTTTCTGAGCTAGTCTTAGCTAGTCAGTAGTTGTAGTTTGTTTTGTTTCCTTTTCTGCTTATGTCTGTAATGGAGAATTAGTCTCCTAGATTAATCTACTGTAATTGGTTTTTATCCATACTTGAGGTTCTTGTATTTCCTGTTTTCATTTCCTTTTCTCTTTTCAATGCCATGCTTTATATTTCTGTTTGCTTAATTCAGGAGTATATTGTGTTGTGTTGGTTTATCTCGGTGATATCATGTTCCTATATATAATCGCGTTTGCTTAATTCGCGTGTGTACGTTTCGTGTTCGCTTAGTTCACGAAGTGCTTAACCCCGTTTGCTTAATTCGGGAATAGGGACATATATCCGTAGTAATGGTTCCGCTTGTGAATTATTGCTACAACCGGGAGGGGATTAGAATCTGCTTAGGGCTAGGAATTTGCATGAACCGATGATAGTTTGGAAACCAAAAGCAGTAGGTTAATCGCTTAGCTTATTTGGTAACTGCTTTGTTTTCTTGCTTTGTTTTCTGTTTTGCTTCTTAATTTAGTTTTCAATCCAAAACCCCCAATTCTGACTTTTTCTAACTTTTTCTGTTAATAATAACAACACCTAAAGAGTCCTTGAGAGACGATCCGAGTTGTCGCTCTATACTACATTATTTTGTAATCGCTCGTTCTTTTTGGCGCGTGGCGACAGCGCGTTCATCCACTGAATTGACAAAAGCGCTCGTCTACTAATATGGTAGAGGCGCTCGTCCACACAAGTCTTTGGACTTGCTAAGTCCTTAGAGAACCTCCGTCCAGTGACGTGGCATATGGACGTCTACTGAATTTTAGTTAGACATTATGAATGTATACTTGAGTTTTAAGGATAGCACTCGTCTGCTGGCGTGGCAGGATGGCAGGATGGATGCGCTTATTTTCAAGTCTTTGAACTTGCTATACCTAACAAGTTATTTAGGTATTAATTTATAGCCTCGTCTACTAAGGAAAACCAGTCTACTTATCATTTAAAATATAAGCAGTTTAAATAACCTTTGGACGGGTAATTCTTTGCATGAGTCCAAGCATTGTATACCTTATATTATTTGAATATTCTTGCATAAACTGAACTCAGTTGTTAGATCTCAACTAACACTTTGCCAAGAAAATTTAATCTTTTTGTTAGCATCAAAACTTAGAGATTATTAAATCCAAAACCACTTTGGTTCCAACATTTACCTGCTTTCTGGTGAACCCTACTAGCTTGTCCTCCTGTTATTTTATCAACTTTCTGGAATTCCAAGATTTTTAAAGGTTTCCAGGTACAAAATGTCAACCGAGCTACCCTGATCATCAAGTGTTCATTTGACCGAGTAGTTGGCTAATTCCACCGTTATCACCATCGGTTCATCTTGATTAGGATCCAGCCCTTGGAAGTCATCATCTGAGAAAGTAATGTGATGTCTTGGCCTTGTTGGTTTTCTAGACACCGAGTTGACAGATCGGATAGCTTTTACATAACGCCTCAGAGCTGAACTCGTTGTACCTCCTCCTGTGAAACCTCCTGAAATAGTATTAATGACTCCTCTGACCCCTCCTTCTGCTTCATCATTTGGAGCCCTCTGGTTGTGCATCCGATCTCCGTTCTGATTGTTACCTCGCTGGTTTTCATCTGGGTTACGATTGTCATAACCTCGTCTTCCTCGTTGCCGGCCAGCTCGTCCACCTCCATTATCATCTCGGTGAACGAACCGGTCAAGACGGCCTGCTTGTACCAAGGCCTCAATTTTATCCTGGGTTGTTCTACAGTCTTCAATGGAGTGACTATAGTTTTGATGCCACTTACACTCTTTACTTCTGTCAGCCTGGGCAGGAGTTTTAGATGGCCGGGGTAAGGTGAGCAACTCAGCATTACACACCTCTTGCAGAATGGTGGCTCTGGATCGATTCAGTGGTGTGTAAGACTGGTATCTGGGTTGCTTATCTAAGAATCCCCTTTCATTGCTTTTGAGAACTTTAGGTGGATTGGCTCCTCTGTCCCTTTCTTTGCTTGGGACTGTGCTCCTGTCCTCAAAACCTCTTTCCCTCTTCTTGGATTCTACCATTTCTTCAGAGTTCATGAAACCTGTTGCTTTTTCCTCAATTCTTCAAAGTCTCTCGGTGGTTTCCGAGATAAGTACTTAAAGAAAGGCCCCGGCTTCAAACCAGCCATGATGGTATTGATGAGTGTGATTACACCTCATATTTCTTTATCATATTGCATGCATTTTCATGTAGTTTAGGCATTTTTAATTTTATTTTTGTTAGTTTTTACCTTGGAACGGGTAAGGCAGTTTTGTGGTGTTTTTGTGCAGGAATTGAAGATTAAAATGTTCAAGATCAACCATGATGGAGCTTTCATGAAGATGGAGCTTGAAAAGCAAGAAAACTAAGCCAAACAGAGGCCATCACGGCCTAGCCGTGACAGCTATCACGGCCATGATCGAGCAAGGCTGAAAAGAAAAGAACAAAAAAGTCAGAACCTGTCCCGGTCAGGCTGTGATGGCCATCACAGCCGTGACAGGCCATCAGTGCCAAGTTTTCCAAGACAGAATCCGTCACGGCCTGGCCGTGACGGGCATCACAGTCGTGACGTGCAATATCTGAAATTTTAAAAGCTGATTTGATCTGATTTTGTAATTGCTTGGGATGCAAGTTACCCTACCTTATAAATAGGACCTAGAGGCTTGAAAATAGGATCACTTTGGGCTGCTACCTTAGGCAAAAACTAGGATTTCTCTTCTTCTCCAATTTCTTCTCTTCTATTAGGTTTTTTTATGCTTTTGTTAATCAAGATTGCTATGATCATGGCAATGCTTGAATAGTCTTCTTATTTCTAGGAATTGGGGCTATGCCCAAGATTTGTTTAAGGTGATGAATTGACGTTTGGTTTCTTGTTAATTTGAATTTTGCTTTCGATTTGATTCCTATTGCTTTAATCACTCGTAAATTCGGTGACCACTTATTTGCTTGTCATAGATACTCTATGGAGGAACCTAGCGGTGAACTTAGGTATCGGATCTATAGGGATTGAACTTAGGACTTAAATCACGAGAGTTAGAAGTGAACCTTCGAGGGTTCACGAATTGTCACAAAGCTTAAAGGGTTCGATTTAAATTCAATTACCACAAAAGTAGGAGTTGGTTTAATTGGGCACGGTTCTTGTATCCCGAGAGGGAACATTAACTTATTTAGGATAAATTCGCCTTCAAATCAAATTTCGATAATTAACAAGAGGGGCAGTCAATTTAGTAACATGAACAATCTTGTTGGTAAACCAATTCCTGGGAATCCCTTTTGATATTTTGAAATCTCAGATTTGATCTACTTTCCTATTTTGTTCTTGATTTCGTTTTAATTGCAACTTTAAATTTGATTTGCTACTTGATTCAAAAATCAAATCTTTTCCAAATCTTTATCTTTTATAGTCCAGTTTAATTGATTTAGTAATTAATTGTTATTTGAGATCACGGTCTCTGTGGGATCGATCTTTTTTATTACTTGATGACGAAGCCGTGCACTTGCGGATTCGAGCCCCATCAGGTATGAAGGCAGAGTTCTAAGCTCATATTGGGAATTAAAATTTGTTGAGCACTAAAATGAGTCATGCAATCTCTAAGTGATTCATTTTTTTCTTGCTTAAAATTCGTTAGCGAGACCGAGTGCTTTTATGCTTTCGGCTCGCAACAAATTGTGCAGTGAACTTAGCTACAAGTATATCAAAAGAGTCAATTGACCGAGGTGGAAGATTCGTAAGCCAGGTCAAGGCAGAGCCTTGCAAAGTAGTTGGAAAAATTTTGTACATGACGGCTTATGAATCGGTCACCAAGTAAACATACGGAATAAAGGATTCTACGTGCTCAGTTGGGTCAGTGGTGCCATTGAATTTATCAATATTAAGAGGCTTAAAATGTCTAGACATGAGTAACTCGTCTATGTCATCGGTGAAAGGCAAACTCGATCGTCTGTCTCTTACCTTTTTTCTGGACAATCTCGTCAGCATGAGATTTGGTTCTTGAACCCTGATGCCCAAGTTTGGTCCTGGTAGGTTGACTCATTTCATGGCGAGAAGGTGCATATGAGGGATCTTCCTTACTTTCCTCGGATGAAGATCGCTCTCCATCGGAAGGCATTGCCGATCTAGCCCTTCTCCGAGCTCTTAGAAATTTTTGGTGCTGCGCACGAATCTCCTCATTTTCTTTGCGAAGCTAGTTCAATTATGCCATTATCTCTCCCAGCTGAGGATTATCTTCATTGAGGGGTGGAGGCGGAAGGTTGTCATGGTTCTGGTTTGTATTTGATGCTTCTTGATCAACGTGGTTTGCGCTATGTGCCCCTCCCCTCGGTCCGTTCCGTGTAGTCACCATCAAGCTTTCTTATGGAACCGGGGAAAGTTTTTCCTCGGCCCCACAGTGGGCGCCAAATATTCCTGCCGAGATCCGACTTGCCGGAATATAGCCGTAGATTGTCAAACCAAGAGTGAACAATGGGGGTTGTTTTAGATTATGGCTTGACAGAATAAGGTATTCAAGTCCTACGTATCCCAATGGGAATCAAAGTCAGACGTAGTTCTGTGTTCAACCCTTGGCCATGTGGTGAAGTCAATCCCTTAATCTTGTATATGATGCATACCGGTGAACAAGGACTCTTTGGTAGTCTCTTGGTTAGGCAGGTTCCTCAAGTACACTTAAGTGAGATTCACCTACGTTAACAAAAGTGAGTCATTCTCTTAGGGTTTTCCTCTTTTTATAATAGGATCTCCATATCTCTTAGATTTATCTCTTCCTATCTCTTATCCTTTAAGCTATCCTCTTGATATATGATAGATGAGATTTATCTCCTTATTTGAATTCGGGTTGTTTGCTAAGCTTAGGCGAGTGTTATCCTCTAAGCTTATCTTCTCTATTTCTTCGGGAGATCAAGTCTCCAAGCTAGGTTGGTCGGGTTTACTACCTCGGCCAGTACAAAACCAAACACAGGTGTCTCAATTTTTATTGTTTGACATAAATGAGAGTTCCTAGTTCCTACTCGTGATTCTTCAGAAAGTGTGTCTCCATAAACAAGACCCGTTTATTCATTAAAAAAATCAAATAAAGAGAGATTTTTGTGAACCGAAACCCAACTCTAGACCCAACATAAGCAATCCACACTTAATGGTCCTATTGCTTTTTCTTTAGTATAGAGTACCCAACATGAGAAATCATCCAAACTTGGGTATAAAAAAAGAGAAGATTTTTGAACATCTAAAATGGGACACCATATTGTGTCCTCTTTGTTATTTGATGTATTTTTGAAATGCGTGTATACAAACAAGATAAAAAGTAAGTAAGAGATAGAGATAAACATATACGGTGTCACATACGGTGTCCAAAATTTGATGTTCAAATAACATAACTCATAAAAAAACTACCTTTTATGCTTATAGAGTACTCTATTAACTTGAGAGTCTGAGTCTCTTTCCAGTTTCTAGATATAAATCCTTTCTTCACTAAGGAGTCATCGTCAAGCATAAAAGAAAATTAAGAAATCATCTTCAACCATCACTCAGCCTGGATAGGGGTGTGCAAAACCTGGGTCGGTCCTAGAACCTATCCCAACTCGTAGTGTTCGAACTGGGTCTTACCCTAACCCGTCGAAGAGAAAGGACGAAGCCGTATCCCATTTAGTGACCCGACGTCAGGACAGGGACGGTTCGGGTTGACCTTCGGGTTACCCGACCCATCCCCTATAAATAAAAATCTCCTTTTACTATTATCCCGTTCTGAGATGCCCTGAAGTCCCATTAAAGAAAACCCAAAATATGAAGACTTAATTTCGTTATTATCGTTAAGCGGATACATTAAAAACAACAGAAAAATTAAAAACTTAAAATATAAAAACATATATACATGCATGCATAACATATACACATCATAACCTGATACATAACTATCAAGGGATTCCCATCAGTAGGATCCTGATATATACAAATTGGTGATAACATAAAAAAAATACATCAAAAGACAAAAAGGGAAGAGGCCTCACCAATTCTCTCCACACCCCGTCCCCTCTCAAAATACAATAAAACCTCACTCACACCTATACATCTGACACTGGCCCAAGCCAACATATACTACCACTCCTTCACTCTCACTGGAAGAGCTCCTGTCCGACTGCCACTGAAACCTCTGCCGGTAAAGTCTGCTATCGTGGGGATGAAGCCGTCTGGTAGATACTCGAGAAGACTCCGATACTGTGGCCTGGACCTCAGGAGGTGCTGGTACCTCTAGAAGGGGTACCAAGTCCTGAGCAGGGGCAATCGGGTCCTCCTCCTGGATGGGTGCCAACTCGGGCACCGGTCTTTGGTCTTTGGTGAAGTGCTGGTACTAGTACCTCAAAGGGTACCATGAAAGGAACCGGGGCCATGTCTGGCATTGGTGGTATGTGTCCATCTGGTTGGCCTATCGAAAACGGAATGATGGTGCCAAAGCGGAACGTGCCGACAAAACCTATTGGTGCTCCATGTCCGAGCCCGAAGGTGATGGACAAAGGACCCGTATATACAACGAAACGAGTGATTGGGTCCATGATCCACCCGTTTGGATCGACGCACTCTACCTCAAAGGTCCCCTAGATAGGAAACCCCGGGTCCTGGGTCATCCACGGATGATCCCAATGCTCCATCTACACGGTCTAGATCTGAGATACAAAACATATATACACCAACACACAACAAAAGAAAATGGGATAAGAAGCCATATAACATCAAACGTGGAACTAGTTTAGTAACATTTAATTCTATAACAAGACACTAAACATCCATCTCCTATAATATAATTATGTATATTTAACAAAAAACATCCTCTATCCACGTCTAAGATCTATCATCTACCCTCCGCCATGATGCAATGCAATGCTATATGAACCATCTCATCAGGTGTCGGCTATATCCGATATCACATCAATAGAATAGACATGTCTCAGAGTCTCCGATGCACACCCTCGTCCGCGGATGGAGGATGCCCATGCAAAGCAATGACACTATGGCTGCACAATCTGGTGCACACCTCTGAACCACGGTCAGGGTGCTCATGCAACGCATGAACTATAGCTGCAACTAAAATGAAATCATGTCTGGGATGGTCCGTCGTTAGCCTAAACCCCGTGAATTATCCCTCCGAGGAATAGACCCCAAAGACCATGTTTCAAGTCCACCAGACCATGTTTCAGGTCAACCATATCACAGGCCATGTTTCAGGTCACCCCCTAGTACCCTAACCGCTCATCATAATCTCATAGATAACCTCAATAATAATCTCGTCTCATCAATCTCATCATCATATCACAGTAATCATCTCGGTTAGGCACTATTAACATATATATAATATGAATTCCCCAATACATCACCATAACTCATTATAGCTTATCACTTACTCAACCTTTAAGCACAATCATAACACTCTGTTAAACTCAATGACTGAGAGATTTTGATATATGACAAATACAACTTAATGTGTATGCAAGTGTTTAGTGTCAAATTACAAAGACAGGTATCAAGCAGTAATCAACAAGTTCAGTGAGCAATCAAAGGAGAATATTCAAGGAAGAACTTGGAGGAATCGAAGAGCAAAGACGAAGATCAAGGAATCATCAAGACAAGAGCTTAACGAAGAAATTAGCTTTAAGTCTTAGAAGATCTGTAAGATATGAAATCTCTTATTCACAAATAGCTCATTTGAAAAGATGCATGAAGAAAATCAATTTTCATAACCTGCATTAAAAGGAATAAGTTTTCGTTAATGAAAATGATTTTTGGAAATAAGATTTCCAAGCGCTCGTCCAACACTGAAGAAATAAGAAGCGCACGGCCAAACACAAGTAATAAAAGCGGGCATCCAATAAAGTGACAGAAGCGCACGTCTACTAAGGTGACAGAAGCGCACGTCTACTAAGGTGACAGAAGCGCACATCTACTAAAGTGACAGAAGCTCACGTCTATTAAAATGACAGAAGCTCACGTCTACTAAAGTGACAGAAGTGATCATCCACTAAAGTGATACAAATTCTCGTCTACTAAAGTAATACTAGCGCTCGTCTACTAGTTGGAGCAGGTCCAATTACTTTGTGTTTTAGTACTCCCGTCTGCTGATGTGGAAAATGAACGTCGTTATTTTTTAAGATGGACACAGCTATTTTTAAGATGGACGCGAATTCTACAAGAACAGTCAGAATCTTATTTCAAGAATGAGAATCAAGAAAACATATTTTGTTAATCAAATCCAAATCTGTTTTGATTGATCCCAACGACTATAACTTGTTTTTCTATATAAAGATGGATCAAAGGAATACTTTAAAAACAAATCACAATATATACAAATATCACAACCATATCAAAAAATTTATACGAAATCAATTGTGAAAATCATTCATCTTCTTGCTTGAGCTTACTGTGAAAAGAGTGTTTCAATACTCATAAGTGCTTCAATTTGTTTATCTGACTATTGAGAGTTAGGAATCAACTTTTGTTTTACATTTTGATTGTAAAGAGAGAGGGAGTCTCTCTGAGTGATTAGGGTGAGGTATCCCTAAGGAAGAACATTGAGGCTCTTCACAAGAGTGTGGTATCTCGAGGTGAAGGAGTGCTATGTGGTGTGAAGGTTTTTCAAGCTACCTGGTAAAGCTTGTGTGTTAGAGTGTGAAATCCCACAGGTGGAGTGGGGACTGGATGTAGGTCACAGTGGTGGTGATTGAACCAGGTTAAATCTGGTTGTGTGGTATCTCTAAACTCAAACTCCTTACTTTTTGTTTATGATTCGAGAACCTGCAACTTTGATGTTTAAAGTTCTATATAATTTCTGTTCTCGATCTGTATAAACTGTATTTTGTTATTACTGAGTTTTTGAATCTGAATCTTTCTGAATTAATTCTGAATCAATCTTTCTTATCCTCATCACCTTCTATTCAAGATTTTGTAAAAACCCTTCATTGGTCTTGTAAAAGATCCCGAGGACACTAATCC
Organism: Sophora flavescens; assembly: GCA_030762895.1. Classification (NCBI taxonomy): domain Eukaryota; kingdom Viridiplantae; phylum Streptophyta; class Magnoliopsida; order Fabales; family Fabaceae; genus Sophora; species Sophora flavescens. The sequence goes on from CM061065.1 coordinate 186,143,662, forward strand.
ACAACTCTGATTTGTAAAGCTTTGTGAAAAAGTTTTAAGAGGGAAATATTTTTTTGAAAACTCAATTCACCCCCCCCGTCCTTCTTGAGTCGTTGAAGCCAAAACAACAATTGACATCAGAGCTAAACTCTTAAGTTTGGCTTAACAACTATAAGAGTATGGCTTCCAATGACTGTTTGAATGAAGGGGCTTCCCTTGCACGCCCTCCTGTCTTCAATGGATTTGAGTATATCTATTGGAAGGAAAGAATGGTAATCTTTCTTGAGGCGGCAGGTGTTGACATATGGGATGCAGTAGAAAATGGACCATTTGTCCCCTCTACTGTAGATGCTAATGGTGCTCCAAGAAATAAGCCTAAAACTGAATGGAATGAGGATGATAAGAAAAGTATTCAATATAATGCACGTGCTAAGAATATTATAACATCTGCTTTAAGCCGTGATGAGTTTTTCAGGGTTTCAAATTGCAAGTAAGCAAATGAGATGTGGGATACATTGCAAGTAACACATGAAGGAACCTCAGATGTCAAAAGAGCAAGAATGAACACCCTCACACAAGAGTATGAGCTGTTCAGAATGAATAGAGGAGAACCTATGACTGAAATGCAAAAGAGATTCACACACATCGTAAATCAATTGGCTGGTATTGGAAAGTCAATCTCCAATGAGGATCAAATTAACAAAGTAATGAGATGCTTGAGCAGAGAATGGCAACCTAAAGTCACTGCAATCTCAGAATCCAGATATCTCTCGTCAATGACCATTGCCACACTGTTTGGAAAATTACAAGAACATGAATTGGAGTTGAACAGACTAAATGAGAGTGAAGAAACTGATAAAAGAAAGAAGGGATTGGCTCTGAAATCTCAAGTTAGAGAAGTAGAAGACGGTGATGATGATGATTCATCACAAGAGGCTGAATCTGAAGAAGAGATGGGATTGCTAGTTATAAAATTCAAGAACTTCCTAAAGAAGAAATGCAACTTCGAAAGAAAGCCATCCACTTCTCAAAGGAGAAATTTCAGCAAAGGTGACAACTCTTCCAACAACATCACATGCTATGAATGTGGAAAGATTGGCCACATGAAGCTTGACTGTCCAAAGCTGCAAAAGAAGGGCAAAACTGAAAAATTTGACTCAAAGGACAAGAAGTGGAGAAAGCCAAGAAAGGCTTACATTTCTTGGGATGATAATGATGTAGATTCCACTGAAGAATCTGAATTTGATGAGGCAAACTTGTGCTTGATGGCCAGAAATGACAGTGATTCAGAAAGTGAAGTAAGTTCTAATTATCAACCTTCTTATGATGAATTGTAAAATGCGTTTGAAGAACTTCATAAAGAATCCATTAGACTTGCTAGAATGCTAAATAAGTCTAAGAAAACCATCACATGCTTAGAGGAGAAAACTTCTGTTTTAAACAAAGAGGTAGATGAATTAAAAACCGAAAATTGTGCTTTAAAAGAAAAACTAGCTACTGTTTTAGATGCACCTATATGTGATAAATGTCCTAAGTTGGAGAAACATATAAATCATTTGAATGGTGATCTATCTAGAATTACCAGTGATAAAGAAATCTGGAATGCATCTAGCTGTACATTGACTAAAGAAGTTGAAAAACAGAAAAATGACTTAGCCAAGTTCACAAATGGTAGAGATAATTTGGATGCATTGTTAGGACAGCAAAAATGTGTTTATGATAAGACTGGAATAGGCTATAAACCTAAGATACATGAGAAATATTTCAAGAAATTTTTTGCTGCACCTACGACATCAAACACACCATTTGTTAAATTTTATTTCTGTGCTAGAAAAGGTCACACAGCTTCTACATGTCATTACAGAAAATCTGCTTATAATGAGTCTAAGTATATATGGGTTCCTAAAGGAACTATTGCTGCAACTAACTCAAAAGGACCCAAACAGATTTGGGTACCTAAAGCAAAAACATGATTCTGTTTTGTAGGTGTGATGGAAAGCCAAGAATGTGAAATGGTATCTTGATAGTGGTTGTTCCAAGCACATGACTGGAGACAAAAGCAAGTTCATTTCCTTTACCCCTAAGTCCAGTGGTAGTGTTACCTATGGAGACAATAATAAAGGAAGAATACTTGGCATTGGCAACATTGGAAATCACTCAACAACAATCATTGAGGATGTACTATATGTTGAGGGACTGAAACACAACCTATTAAGTATCAGTCAACTATTTGACAAAGGCTTCAAGGTAAAATTCAACTCCAATAGTTGCTTAATAGAAAATCAGCATGATGAAAATTTGAAATTAATTGGACATAGGATAGATAACATCTATATGCTTGATTTAGATAATGTCTCTTCAAATACTGCATGCTGTCTTATTTCAAAAGAAGAAGAGAATTGGCTATGGCATAGAAGAATTGCACACATTCACATGAACCACTTGAATAAACTGATTCGTAAAGATCTTGTAGTTGGCTTGCCTAAACTGAAATTTGTGAAAGATGGACTATGTGATGCATGTCAAAAAGGAAAGCAAGTTAAGGTCTCTTTCAAACCAAAGAACATTGTTTCAACAACTAGACCCTTGCAACTTTTACACATGGATTTATTTGGTCCGTCTAGAACCAAAAGCTTTGGTGGTAACTCGTATGCATTGGTAATAGTATATGATTACTCTAGATATACATGGACATATTTTCTATCTCATAAGAGTGATTCATTTGTTGCGTTTAAGAAAATGGCAAAAATTGTGCAAAATGAAAAGGACGTAAAAATTGTTTTTATAAGAAGTGATCATGGGGGAGAATTTCAAAATGAAGTGTTTGAAAACTTTTGTGATGATCATGGCATTCAACATAATTTTTCTGCTCCTAGAACTCCACAACAAAATGGAGTAGTGGAAAGAAAGAATAGATCATTAGAGGAGATAGCAAGAACTATGTTGAACGACTCTAGCTTGCCAAAACATTTTTGGGCAGATGCTGTCAATACAGCCTGCTATGTGCTAAATAGAGTCTTGATAAGACCAATCTTAAAGAAAACCCCTTATGAGCTTTACAAAGGAAGAAAACCAAACATAGCACATTTACATGTTTTCGGTTGCAAATGCTTTGTTCTTAACAATGGAAAGAATAATCTTGGGAAATTTGATGCAAAGGCCGATGAAGGAATTTTCCTAGGTTACTCTCTATCTAGTAAATCATTTAGAATATATAATAAGAGAACACAAACTATTGAGGAATCTGTACATGTGACATTTCATGAGTCTAACCCTAAAAGGTTGGGAAAGGATTCTGTTATTAATGATCTTGCATGTTCAATTGAGAAAACTCTTCTATAAGAGATACAGGACGATGAAAGCTTAAAGAATGAATTACTGCAGCAGGAGCAAACAGAACAACAGCCTGACCTACCAAAGGAATGGAGGACTGTCAGAAATCATCCAATTGATAACATCAACGGTGAAATTACAAAGGGGGTAATGTTGACAGATCTGGGCAAGTATACTCAGTCGTGCAAGTAATACGGTGGTGAGACTGTTTATCGTTCCCACGAGGACTGTGACAAGTACTAGCACGTACCGAATCAATTACTATCTAAGCGGATATTTGGATTGAAGGGAGCTCGATAGTAAATACCAAGCCCAAATAAGATTTAAACCTAAAACAAACAAAATAAAGAAAAAATTTCTTTGTGGGTTTTTGTCGAACACTTGGGAGGCAGTAAAAAGGATTCTTCAATTATAAGAACGATGCTGGGATTAGGTTCACTAAACTTCATCCTCATGCAATGAAATGACTAATAAACAGTTTCTATTTCATATATGACAATCAATCCACTAGATTACTCAAGTCTTGATTCCTCAGATGACAAGAGCCTAAATCCGCTAATAGACCCTAATTCCTTAGGTGGCCTAGATTAATGAATTTGTATTAAGATTAGGGATTACGCGATTACTAGTAAACCAAACTCCATTCCTAGACGCAAGGGTTACTAGGTGATTAATTTCAGTTCCGGTTCTAATACGAATTTTCCAATTTCATATCAAAACACTAATCAAGTCATGGGGGTGCTAGCCATAACAAGCATTAAGCATAGAAATCAACCACTCAATAAAGAAGTAAGAACTGTATTACAAGATCAAGTCAAATACATGAGAATTCAGAAATAGCTACACCTAACCCCAACAATGGGGGTTTAGCTACTCATGATCATAGCCAAAACCAAAGAAATATAGATGAAAAGGAGGAGGAACTCCATGGAATCCTTGTGCAGCTGTCCCTGGTTCAGAGAGAGTATTTTAAGGTTTCAAAAACTATTTTCTTCTGTTCTGCATGTGCCTCTTTATAGATCAGGATTCGCGTCACGGCCGTGATGGCCAGGCCGTGATGCTTTCTGCCTTGGCGCGCTTTCAAATATTGGAGCATCACGGCCGTGATGCTCATCACGGGCAGGCCGTGATAGCTTCTGTCTTCACCAAATGATCTGTCACGGCCGTGATGGTTATCACGGGTTGGCTGTGACAGATTCTGCCAAGGGGGGTCTGGCTCCATTAACATGTCACGGCCGTGATGGGTATCACGACTAGGTCGTGACAGCTTCTGACTTTTGCCTTCTTTCTTCTCAATTATTGCTCGATCACGGCCGTGAGGGTCATCATGGCCAGGCCGTGATGGGCTCTGCCTGGGTCATTTTCTTCACTTTTCAAGCTCTGTCTTCATCCAACCTCCATCATGGCTAATCTTGAGCATTTTTCCTTAAGTTCCTGCAAAACAACACCAAGAAACCGCCTCACCCGATCCAAGGTAAAAACTAATAAAATCAAATCAAATATGCGTAAACTATATGCAAAATGCATGCAAAAATGTACAGGAATTGTGATGTGAAATCACACTTACAAATCACCCCAAGCTTATTCAATTGATTGTCCTCAAGCAATCACTAAGGCCAGAAGATATAGACAATCAGATCACGGATAGTGAACCAAGAACCCGAGTACATAATCCAAGTAACAGGCATCTCAAATAATTCAGCAAGAGACAATCAGTTTCAAGTCCAATTAGAGGCTTAGGTTTCTTAGACTCATATTCTCACCGATTAGGGCACTCTTTCTCACCTGAAGATCACCCCAAGCTTGTTCATTTGCTTGGCTCTCTTTCTCACCTCACTCAAGTGTTTAGGGATATATGACAATTCGCTCCATTTTCCTCAAGGAATGAATTCTACCATAGGCTTGACTATCAACCAAATCTCTACTTTATTAATGAAAACAATTAAGAATCAAGAGGTCTTTGCTTTGGTTGTAACGGGGCCATGGGATTAATCGTTAGGTGGGGAAATCAAGAAAAGAAAATTTCAAAAGGCTACATAAAATGTCAAGCATTGCAAATCATGACACCTAAAATACCCTTTTGGGTTTCGATTCACTTTTTCCACCTTTCTTTATTTTTCTTTTATTTCTCACTTTTCTTTTTGTCATCCCCTTTTCTATATATTTTTCTTTTTCTTTTCTTTTTCTTTTGCTTGGAGAAGGGAAGATTTTTCAACTCAAGAGAAATATTTTTCTAATTCTTTCATCCCAAACTTTTTTCAACTACCTTTTTACCCTTTTTTTAATACTTTAGAAGGTATCCTATCAAGCATCATTCATCCACATATTTCAAGGTACCAAGAAAAGTATTTTATTCTTTCAGGCTCAAAACTGGGCAACTAAGGGGTAGCATTGAGTCATTCAAAGCTCAGAAGGCCAGAAAAATACCTAGTGCCTCAATCATTTTCAAAAATGTTTTCAAAAATTTTTAAGCTTCAAAATGGTTTCAAGTCAAGTTCTAGAGAATACAAACCAAGAGGAATAACACTCTAACACAAAGAATGGGGTAGATTTAGTGAGTACCCCTTTTTTGGCTCAAAATCTCACATTTAGTAGTTCAGAAATCAATGAGAAGCACAAATCTACGGAACCATATGATAATTATCAACTATCAAAAGATTATCTCAAGAAATTTTTATTTGTAGCCATATCACGAGAATAACAAATTGGGTTCAAGAATTCACTATCTTAATTTATTTGGCACTCAGTTCTTCACAATTGGATGCAAAATCTAAACAATAGGGTAATCTAATCATGTGATCATGCAAACTACCATGCAAAACTATATGAATGCAACATGAAAAATGCAAATGCAAGAATACCCCTACCCCAAGCTTAAAAATTTACATTGTCCCCAATGTAAATAATCAAGTTGGAGAGAGAAAGGAAAAAATTGGAACGACTTACCGAGGCGGTAGCGGGCGCTGAATCACATGCTTAGTCATAAGGAATTGCATGAAAATTGGGTCACGGCCGTGATGCTTATCACGGGTAGGACGTGATGCATTTTGGTTCATAGGAGTAGCCTGTCACGGTCGTGACATCCATCATTGCTAGGTCGTGATGCTCTCTGATCTTCAAGGTCCTTCCATCACACCCGTGATGGCCGTGATCCTTTCTGATCTTCAATTCTGGCTCATCACGTTCGTGACCAGTGTCACGGCCTGGGCGTGATGGTTGCTGACCTTGTTGTCTCTGCCCTTTTTGCTTCTCCTTCCTCCTTACCCTGAAAACACTTAACCAAACTATTAATTTATGATCTTTTTCCTCTTGATCTTCTCAAATTATTCAAGAGGGAAAAATCAAAAACAAAAGGAAAAGGAAAGAAACTTGGGTTGCCTCTCAATAAGCGCTTCTTTAACGTCACTAGCTTGATGGGTAGGTGACCTCAAGGATCATGAAGGCGCACAGCTGAGATCAATCTCTCGATGTCACCACCCAAATAGGCCTTTAGTCTTTGGCCATTGACTTTGAAGGCCCTTTTTGAAGTAGGATCCTCCACTTCCACAACTCTATGAGGTGAGACTTCCTTGACAATGAACGGTCCCGACCACTTAGACTTCAACTTGCCCGGAAACAATCTCAGCCGGAAATTGAATAATAAGACTTGTTGTCCCGGCTTAAATGTTTTCATCGCGATCTTCTTGTCATGGTAGGTCTTGACTCTCTGCTGGTAAATAGCTGCATTCTCATATGCATTAAGGCGCATCTCCTCTAACTCATGCAGCTGATTCACTCTTTTCTCACCCGCCAGAGTGGCATCAGAATTCAAGATCTTCAATGCCCAAAAGGCTCGATGCTCCAACTCTACGGGTAGATGACATGCCCTCCCATAGACCATCTGAAACGGAGATAACCCCACAGAAGTTTTCAGTGCAGTACGGTAGGCCTACAAGGCATCGTCAAGCTTTTTTGCCCAATCTCTTCTTGAAGCGGCCACAGTCTTTTCCAGAATTCTCTTAATCTCTCGGTTAGAGACCTCCACTTGCCCATTTGTTTGCGGATGATAGGGGGATGCCACCTTATGCCTCACATCATACCTGGTCAACACATTTCTCAGTTGTGAGTTGCAAAAGTGAGATCCCCCATCACTTATAAGAACCCTTGGGACACCGAACCGGGCAAAGATGTTCTTCTTGATGAATTTAATCACTGTCCGGGCATCATTCTTCGGTGTTGCAATGGCCTCCACCCATTTGGAAACATAGTCCACCGCCACCAAGATATATTGATTGGAGAATGAAGGTGGAAGTGGACCCATAAAGTCTATGCCCCAGCAATCAAATATCTCAACCTCCAATATGTTATGCAGTGGCATCTCATCCCTTTTTGAAATGTTCCCGGTCCTTTGGCACTTGTCACGGCTCTTCACATGATTGTAAGAGTCCTTGAAGATTGAGGGCCAAAAGAACCCAGATTGGAGGACCTTTGCAGCTGTCCGATCCCCATTGTAATGTCCACCATATGGAGAGTTATGACAATGCCACAAAACTTTCCTTGCTTCCTCTTGACTAACGCACCTCCTCCACAAGCCATCCGGTCCAACCTTGAACAGAAATGGGTCATTCCACATGAAATGGTTGGCGTCCCGGAAGAATTTCTTCTTTTGCTGCCAAGTGAGGTGCTCCGAAACAATATTGGCTGCCTTGAAATTTGCCATGTCGGCAAACCATGGTCTTTCATGCACCAGAAATAAGGCCTCATCCGAGAACTCATCCCGAATGTCCTTTTCTTTTGCAGTCACCTCTTCATTCACCAACCGGGACAAGTGGTCAGCCACCACATTCTCGCTGCCCTTTTTGTCCTTGATGACTAAGTCAAACTCCTGTAACAATAGAATTCACCTTATGAGTCTTGGTTTAGAATCTAACTTAGTCAACAAATATTTAATTGCAGCATGATCAGTAAAAATAGTGACTTGTGACCCAATTAAGTAGGAATGAAATTTTTCCAATGCAAACACTATGGCTAGCAACTCTTTTTCAGTTGTTGCATAATTTACTTGGTTCTCATTGAGAACCTTGCTAGCATAGTGAATGGCATGGAAAATTTTGTCCTTCCGCTGTCCCAAAACTGCCCCAACTACGTAGTCACTGGCATCACACATTAATTCAAATGGTGATTCCCAGTTAGGTGCAACGAGAATGGGAGCAGTAATCAACTTGTCTTTCAAAATCTGAAAAGAGGTAAGACAAGCAGTATCAAACATAAATGGAGTATCCTTGTTCAAAAGGCTACACAACGGCTTGGCTATCTTTGAAAGTCCTTGATGAACCGTCGGTAAAAGCCTGCATGCCCAAGGAAACTCCTCACACCCTTGACATTCACTGGTGGAGGTAGTTTCTCAATCACATCAATCTTGGATTTGTCCACTTCGATCCCCTTAGCTGAAATTTTGTGCCCAAGCATAATGCCTTCCTGCACCATAAAATGACACTTCTCCCAATTTAAGACTAAATTGGTGTCCATGCACCTCTTTAACACAGCAGCAAGGTTAGACAAACAGTTATCATAAGAGGAACCGAATACAGAAAAATCATTCATGGAAACCTCAATGTATTTTTCTACCATATCAAAAAAAATGGAAAGCATGCACCTTTGAAATGTCGCAGGTGCATTACAAAGACCGTAAGACATCTTCCGATAGGCAAAAACTCCAAACGGGCATGTGAAAACAGTTTTCTCTTGGTCTTCCGGGTTAACTGCAATTTGGTTATAACCCGAATAACCATCCAAGAAACAATAGTAAGCTTGCCCGGCCAACCTCTCCAACATCTGGTCCATTCCATGAATGGAAGTAGGAAGTGATCCTTCCTAGTAGCTTGGTTTAGCTTCCGGTAATCTATACACATTCGCCAACCGGTGACCGTTCTAGTTGGGATCAACTCATTCTTCTCGTTGTGCACGACGGTCATGCCACCTTTCTTTGGAACCACTTGTACCGGACTCACCCAAGCACTATCGAAAATCGGATAGATCATTCCAGCTTCAAGGAGTTTCAGCACCTCCTTCTTCATCACTTCTTTCATTGTAGGATTGAGCCTCCTCTGCGATTGGACCACCTGTTTAAATTCAGCCTCCATCATGATCTTGTGCATACAAAACGTGGGGCTAATACCTTTCAAATCTGAGATGGACCATCCAATAGCTGTCTTATGCTCTCGAAGCACCCTTACAAGTTTCTCCTCTTCCAATTTGGACAATACATTGCTCACTATGACAGGGTCTTCATCATTCTCACCAAGAAAGACATACTTCAAGTGGGGAGGTAGAGGTTTAAGCTCCAACTCAAGCTTCTCTTGGACTTCATCCTTCTTGAGCTCTTCTTTCTTAATGTTCACAACAAGTTGCTTGGGTTGAGCTTCCAAATCACACAAACAGTCTTCTAATTCCTTCTCCTCTTCTTCATCAAGATTTTCAATAGAGTTCATAATTACCTTCTCAAGAGTAGAGGAATGGTGCTGCTGTGCAAAGACTTCGTTGGCCACTACATCCACAATATCCATGTGGAAGCAATTCTCTTCATCACTCGGGCGATGCATAGCTTCAAACACATTGAACGTAACCTCTTCATCTTGCACTCTGAGTCGAAGCTGGCCCTTTTGTACGTCTATCAAAGCACGACCAGTTGCAAGAAAGGGTCTCCCCAATATAAGTGGAACTTCTGCATCCTCCTCCATGTCTAATATCACAAAATCCGCTGGGAAGATAAAATTGTCCACTTTAACCAAGACGTCTTCCAGAATACCATAAGGATGCTTGATTGATCTATCAGCTAGTTGCAATGCCATCCTTGTTAGTTTCACCTAGCCACCTCCAAGCTTGTTCAAAATTGAAAGCGGCATCAAATTGATACTCGCTCCCAAGTCACATAAGGCCTTCCCAATAGCAACACTCCCAATAGTGCAAGGGATTGTAAAACTACCAGGATCTTTAAGCTTTGGAGGTAGCTTCCTCTGAAGTATCGCACTACACTCCTCTGTCAACGCAACAGTCTCACCTTCTTTGAATTTTCTTTTCTTCGTGAGCAACTCCTTCATGAACTTTGCATAGGTTGGCATCTGCTCTAGTGCTTCAGCAAAGGGTATATTAATCTGTAATCTCTTGAAAATGTCAAGAAATTTGGCAAACTGTTCTTCCTTCTCCCTTTTCTTGCTCAAATGAGGATACGGCAACTTCACATAGGAGGGGATCTCTTGAGGCTTGTCTTCATCTTTCAAAATCTGTCTTTTAGTACTCAAAATTGAATTCTCAACCACTAGCTTCTCCCTCTTGTCTTTTTCACTGTCTTTTTCTTCCTCTTCTACTATAACCTCTTTGCCTTTTTCTTTATTCAAATCAGATTTTTCAGCAATCACCTCTGTTTTTTCTTCAACTCTCTGATTTTTCACCATAGGCTCTCCACTCTCTTCCTCAAGGCTTTTACCACTCCTCAAAACAATAGCCTTACAATGCTCTTTAGGATTAGTTTGAGTATTACCTGAAAAACTACCGCTAGATTGCTCTGCTAGTTGCTTTGTAATCTGTCCAACTTGAACCTCCAAGTTCTTTATAGAAGCATCGGTGTTTTTCTGTTTTGACATTGACATTTGCATGAACTGATTGAGGGTGTTCTCCAAGATAGAAGTCCGGTCTTGAGGCGGTTGTGTAGGAAGAGGCTTGTTTGCTTGTCTGGCATCTTGTTTCCAAACAAAATTTGCTTGATTCCTCCACCCTTGGTTGTAGTTGTTAGGGTATTGGTTGTTGTCTTGACGCCCATAGCTCCCCATATAATTAGCTTCCTCATGGGAACTAGGCGGTGCCTCACATCTTCCATTATCATGATCTCCTCCACAAAAATCACATCGCATTACTTATTGAGGTGGCATTGTCGTCCCTTGAACAGTTTGGAGTTGTTGTGGGAGTTGAGCTAGTTACTTGGTGATGGACTCAAGTTGTTGTGTCATAATCTTATTCTGAGCCAAAAGTGCAGTTTGGGAATCTAACTCCAACACTCCCCTTCTTGATGTGGGACCCCGATCATGATGCATCAAATAGTCATTAAATGCCATAGCCTCTATCAAAATCAGTGCTTCCTCCGCTGTCTTTGTGTTCATGGATCCTCCAACTGAGGCATCCAACATATACCTGGTTGACGGCCTCAGTCCATTGCAGAATGTTTGCATCTGAGTAAGATCATCAAACCCATGATTTGGACATCTTTGGAGTAAGCCTTTGAACCTGTCCCATGTGTCATGAAGAGTCTCACCTTCTTGTTGAGCAAAGCTTATGATGTCACCCCTTGTCTTCACAAATCTTGAGGTGGGGAAGAATCTTGCCAGAAATTTTGCCTTTAAGTCATCCCATGTAGTGAAGCTCCCCCTTGGGTGAGATTGGAGCCAAGACTTGGTTCTATCTCTCAGAGAGAAAGGGAACAACCTTAGGCGAATTGCATCGTCGGAGGCACCATTTATCTTCACCGTATCACACAACTCCAGGAAGTTGGACACATGACTATTAGGATCTTCTTTCTCTAACCCGGTTAATTGATTCTGTGAAACCATATTGATGAGAGCTGGCTTGATTTCAAAATTGTTGCAGTTCACTGGAGGCCTCACTATGCTAGTGACATGCCGATTGACATTTGTATTGGCATAGTCACCAAGTGTCCTCCGTGGTGGAGCACCTTCACCATTGCCTGCTATTCTGAGTTTTTCTTGATGAACTTGAGAGGTGGAAATCTCTTGTTCTTCTTCTTGTTGTTCTAACAGTTTCTACTCTCTTGCTTGCTTCCGATTCCCCATAGTTGTTCTTTCTATTTCAGGATCGTAGAGGAGTTGGTCAGCCGGGGTAGTACCTCGCATGCACAAACAGTCTAGCAAACAAGAGTGTTAGCAGCAAATGTCAACACACAACAGCAAACACACCAGAAAAATGACAGCAAAACAAAACAGAAAAATATTACAGCAAACAGATTACAACAGAATTTTTTTTTTTTTTGCTTAAATTAGTAACCGAAATGGGTATGCTAATATTGAAACACAAACCCCGACAACGGTGCCAAAAACTTGTTGACGGATCTGGGCAAGTATACCCAGTCGTGCAAGTAATACGGTGGTGAGACCGTTTATCGTTCCCAAGAGGACTGTGACAAGTACTAGCACGTACCGAATCAATTACTATCTAAGCGGATATTTGGATTGAAGGGAGCTCGATAGTAAATACCAAGCCCAAATAAGATTTAAACCTAAAACAAACAAAAAAAAAAAGAGAAAAGTTCTTTGTGGGTTTTTGTCGAACACTTGGGAGGCAGTAAAAAGGATTCTTCAATTATAAGAACGATGTTGGGATTAGGTTCACTAAACTTCATCCTCATGCAATGAAATGACTAATAAACAGTTTCTACTTCATATATGACAATCAATCCACTAGATTACTCAAGCCCTGATTCCTCGGATGACAAGAGCCTAAATCTGCTAATAGACCCTAATTCCTTAGGTGGCCTAGATTAATGAATTTGCATTAAGATTAGGGATTACGCGATTACTAGTAAACCAAACTCCATTCCTAGACGCAAGGGTTACTAAGTGATTAATTTCAGTTCCGGTTCTAATACGAATTTTCCAATTGCATATCAAAACACTAATCAAGTCATGGGGGTGCTAGCCACAACAAGCATTAAGCATAGAAATCAATCACTCAATAAAGAAGTAAGAACTGTATTACAAGATCAAGTCAGATACTTGAGAATTCAGAAATAGTTACACCTAACCTCAACAATGGGGGTTTAGCTACTCATGATCATAGCCAAAACCAAAGAAATATAGATGAAAATGAGGAGGAACTCCATGGAATCCTTGTGCAGCTGCCCCTGGTTCAGAGAGAGTATTTTAGGGTTTCAAAAACTATTTTCTTCTGTTCTGCCTGTGCCTCTTTATAGATCAGGATTCGCGTCACGGCCGTGATGGCCATCACGGCCAGGCCGTGATGCTTTCTGCCTTGGCTCGCTTTCAAATATTGGAGCATCACGGCCGTGATGATCATCATGGGCAGGCCGTGATAGCTTCTGCCTTCACCAAATGATCTGTCATGGCCGTGATGGTCATCACGGCTTGGCCGTGACAGATTCTGCCAAGAGGGGGTCTGGCTCCATTAACATGTCACGGTCGTGATGGGTATCACGGCTAGGCCGTGACAGCTTCTGACTTTTGCCTTCTTTCTTCTCAATTATTGCTCGATCACGGTCGTGAGGGTCATCACGGTCAGGCCGTGAGGGTCATCACGGCCAGGCTGTGATGGGCTCTGCCTGGGTCATTTTCTTCACTTTTCAAGCTTTGTCTTCATCCAAGCTCCATCATGGCTAATCTTGAGCATTTTTCCTTAAGTTCCTGCAAAACAACACCAAGAAACCGCCTCACCCGATCCAAGGTAAAAACTAATAAAATCATATCAAATATGCCTAAACTATATGCAAAATGCATGCAAAAATGTACAGGAATTATGATGTGAAATCACACTAACAGGTAACTACTAGACAATCTCTTAGAAATGTTTGTAATCATAAGGCATTTGTGTCTCAAGTAGAACCTAAGAACATAGATGATGCTATAATTTATGAACATTGGATGATGGCTATGCAAGATGAGTTAAACCAGTTTGAAAGAAACCAAGTTTGGAAACTAGTGCCTAAACCCAAGAACTGTCAAGTAATTGGTACAAAATGGGTTTTTAGGAATAAACTAGATGAAAATTGTATAATTGTAAGAAACAAGGCTAGATTGGTAGCCAAAGGGTATAAATAAGAAGAAGGCATTGATTATGATGAAACATATGCACCAGTAGCAAGATTAGAAGCTATAAGAATGCTACTTGCTTATGCTTGCATAATGGGATTTAAATTGTATCAAATGGATGTTAAAAGTGCTTTATTAAATGGATTTATACAAGAGGAAGTGTATGTTGGTCAACCACCTGGTTTTGAGAATAATGAATTGCCTAACCATGTTTATAAACTGTCTAAAGCACTATATGGCTTAAAGCAAGCTCCTAGAGCTTGGTATGAAAGGTTAAGTAATTTTCTCATTGAAAAATGATTTAAAAGAGGTAAAGTTGACACAGCTTTGTTCACTAAGAAAAAGGCACGCAACACTTTACTTGTACAAATATATGTGGATGATATAATTTTTGGTGCTAATAATTAGCAGTTGTGCAATGAGTTTGCAAGTCTTATGCAGAGTCAGTTTGAAATGTCAATGATGGGTGAGCTGAACTGTTTCCTTGGACTACAAATAAAGCAAACTGAAAATGGAATCTTTGTTAGCCAAACCAAGTACTGCAATGAGTTGATCAAGAAGTTTGGCATGGAAAACACTAAGGAGACGGCTACTCCAATAAGTACCTCCTGTTATCTGGACAAAGATGAGCAAGGTAAACCTGTTGATGTTTATAAATCCAGAGGTATGATAAGCTCACTACTTTATCTTACTGCTAGTAGGTCAGATATCATGTTTAGTGTATGCATGTGTGCTAGGTATCGAGCAAATCGAAAAGAATCACACTTAACAGCAGTTAAAAGGATAATTAAGTATCTGTTAGGAACAAAAGACATGGGAGTATGGTATCCCAAAGGAGCTACATGTACTTTAATTAGCTATTCAGACTCTGATTTTGCTGGTTGTAAACTAGATAGAAAGAGTACTGGTGGAACTTGCCATTTACTAGGAAACTCATTAGCATCATGGTTCAGTAAGAAACAATTTAGTGTGGCTTTATCCACTACAGAGGCTGAATATGTAGCAGCTGGTAGCCGTTGTGCACAGGTTTTATGGATGAAACAACAATTAGTTGATTATGGTGTAAAACTAAACCAAGTTCCTATTAGATGTGACAATACGAGTGCAATTAACTTAACTAAGAATCCCATAATGCACTCTAGAACTAAACACATAGAAATCAGACATCGTTTCATTAGAGACCATATACAAAGTAGAGAAATTGAGATTGAATATGTTGATACAACTAAGCAACTTACTGATATCTTTACCAAGCCCTTGAACAAGGAAAGCTTCTTCTTCATTAGAAGAGAATTGGGCATAATCGATGAGCTTTATATCTAATATCTAAAGAAACTGATTATATGATTGTATCTTTGTGTAAATATGCTCTGATTCTTGTATGATTTGATTTGGAATATCTATGAATGATTAGAAGAGAGCTTTGGAATATCTATGCGAGTTGGACGCATCTTTTTGATTTGCCCCTGCACCTATCCCTCTATCATGAACAATTTTATATGCTATGTTTGAATGTTTAAATGCTTACCTTCTCTATCACTTTAAATGTTTCTTTTCTTTACCTTTTTTATGATACCAAAAGGGGGAGAAAAAGTATGATATAGAGAAAGGGGATAATAACAAATTATACATGAAGAAAAAGTATGATATAGAGAAAACGAATTATACATGCATATGTTGAGGGGGAGCTTAAAAGCTTACATGATTAGTGGGGAGTAAATCAAATACTGCTCTGTTAATAATCAAATACTGCTCTGTTAATATTTTTTTGCTCTGATATACTTCTGCTCTGACTGCTTTGATACCATGATATAAATATGTCAAAAACACTTAGCGTCTGCTACACTTATATTCTGATTTTATAATTTTTTTAAAAGGTTTTTCATAATCAAAAAGGGGAAGATTGTTAAACTCAATGACTGAGAGATTTTGATATATGAAAAATACAACTTAATGTGTATGCAAGTGTTTAGTGTCAAATTACAAAGACAGGTATCAAGCAATAATCAACAAGTTCGGTGAGCAATCAAAGGAGAATATTCAAGGAAGAACTTGGAGGAATCAAAGAGCAAAGATGAAGATCAAGGAATCATCAAGACAAGAGTTTAACGAAGAAATTAGTTTTAAGTCTTAGATGATCTGTAAAGGATGAAATCTCTTATTCACAAATAGCTCATTTGAAAAGATGCATGAAGAAAATCATTTTTCATAACGTGCATTAAAAGGAATAAGTTTTCGTTAATGAAAATGATTTTTGGAAATAAGATTACAAAGCGCTCGTCCTACACTGAAGAAATGAGAAGCGCACGTCTACTAAGGTGACAGAAGCGCACGTCTGCTAAAGTGACAGAAGCGCACGTCTGCTAAAGTGACAGAAGCGCACGTCTACTAAAGTGACAGAACACTAGTGCAATAAGTGCTTTTTACGTCAGTTAAAATTGATTTTTTACGTCAGAATACTGACTGACGTAAATACAGCTGACGTTAATAGTTAATATTTTAACGTCGGTTGAGAACTGACATTAAATATAACACTATTAACGTCAGTTCCTTAACAAAACCAACGTTAATTTTGTAAAAATTAACGTCGGTTTTTTAAACAACTGACGTTAAACTAAAACTATTAACGTCAGTTCTTTAATACAACGGACGTTGATTTTGTTAAAACTAACGTCAGTTGTTATAAAGAACTGACGTTAAAGTTTTAATTTTAACGTCAGTTGTAATAAACAACCGACGTTAATAGTGTATCGTATATTTTATAAAAATACTATTAACGCCGGTTGTTTGATACAACCGACGTTAATAGATTTTTTTTTTAAATTCAGTTTTAAAATATCACTCCCCTCAGCCTATCCCCGCATTCAGTCCCCAGAATACGTAATATCATACACATTACAGAATTGCAAAGGAAAATTGAACAATGGGGGGACTTAAAACCAAAACCCATGTATATATATAAATAAATTTTAGTTCCAATGTCTAAAAAACAAAACTATCTAAGGATATATATATACATGTTATTGATTAGTTTCTAAAGTCTAACAAAAAAACTATTTATCTAAGTAGTGCGGAGGTATGTTGGCAATTCCTTTTTCAGCCGCATACTTGAAGAAGAATTCAGCGAAGCGCGTCCTCAAGTCTCTTAACTCATCTTCTTCAATAGGCGATTGGTCGATAAATGCCTAGACACGTTCAAATAATAACAATAACATCAATGCAAGTCATCTTCAAAACTATAATATATAATTTAACAAGTTGTTTAAATATTACCTTCTTTCATCCATCCGTAATAGATGCGGAGACTATGTTCAGCATATGAAGCATCACATAATAGCCGCAAGACCAACTGTCAGTTTGAAATCGAGACTACCAACAAAATTAAATTCAACGTCAGTTGAATATACACATAAATTAGTAATTATAATATTAATTATTTGATAAATAAACTACCAAACCTTGAGGATGTTCCATACAGGATTTGCTTTAGCCTTAGAAGTCCTACTTCTCCCGTTGGCGCAACTTATGCTACTCGCCTTCAGCGTGTTATCATAAACAAATAATCATGTCGATCAATTAAAAAACTCATATATCATGTGTGTAATAAACTAAAAACAACTGATATTAAAACTTAAATTAAATTTAAGATTAGTTACTTACATATTTACAGCTTCCACCACCTTCGGTGGCGGATCATGGTGGAGAGAGCAGAAGAATATGACAGTATGCCTAGATGGGTGAAGTACGAACAACTGCCAATGGCGATCCATACAGTAGGGAGCCAGATATAATTCTTTCGGATTGTCTCCCAACAAGTTCCCTAAGTATTTACTCAATGCATCGCCAGCAAAGAACTCGGGCAGAAGGATTGACGGATCTAAGAAACCGTAAACTGATGCAACGCCCTTATCAAGCTGTAGACGATGGAGATACCTAAGATATGAAAAGGTGTGGATGTTAATTACATAATATATATATTGAAATTAAAATAAATTATTAAATGGAAAAATACCAAAAATAAATAAGTTATAAAATAAAAATTAACTTACGTGCACCAGAGACTCGTGACATTGCTGTTCATCCAGATGTTATTTCTACAGGCGTTCCCGAGATCATCACCAACGAAGGAAAATATCCTCTATTGATCTGGGCGTGCCACCCATCCATCGTGATCCAATGGACATTCAAAAATCTCAAACGCATAATCCTCACCAAGTGAGAACAAACGAGTGATAGGTGACAGCGACACCGACGTCGACTTGGCCTTCAGTTTAGGAAAAATAAAATATATAAGTTTTTGATAATTAAAAAAAACACAAGTAATTATTTGACTAATTTGGACATTAATAATGAATAAATACCTTTGCTAACATTTCGAGCTCACATCGTTTGGAGTCCAACTCAAGCTCACGCCTTTTCATTTCCAACTCATGCTCATGGCGCTGGACTTCCAACTCCCGCTCCCTAGCTGCCAACTCATCGTCCTCCACATGTGCCATACTAAAACTCTCTTTTGTGCTCACATGTGAAGCGTTGGCAAGCCTTGCGGTGTCCTGGGATGTACCGACGGAGGAAAGCTCTCTGGCAAGCGCCTGCTTGAATTATGGGTTGGCTATTAAGCCTTGCATTAGATGTGTTGTAATATCTGGGTTGGACATGAGGTGCTGAGTAATGTCAGCCAAAATTGATGCTTCATTGACCACCCGCTTTCGTGAAGCAGACTTGCCATAATATTGTTTGATGGTCACGTTCCCAGGAACACCGAGAACCCGACCAGGATGGTCTTTCTTGCCTAGAGCAGTCATCAAGACGTCCTACCGTCCAGAAGGGACGAATGCGCCCTGGGAGGATTTTTCTTTAAGATCCATCTACAATGAAAAAAAATGAAAAAACGTGCAAGTGAAAAGTGTTGCAAATATCTATACAAATATCAATTGAAATCAAGTTAATTATTTACTTACAATCTTATCTGCCACTTCGCGAGTGGCATCAACTTTAAAAGATCCCGCCTTTGTCATGCGGTCGGCTAACCAGACATCCTCGCGGTCGATGTCCAACGGAGGACTTGATGGTGTGCCCTCAGGCACCTCTCCTCTTTCAATCCTAGCAGAGTGCTCTTCCTGCTTTGCCCTCAGCCTATCCACCATCATCTGCTGGATCCGAGTATGGTACCCACCCTGAGACATGGTGTGGCGGTGGACGTTCTTCGCCTGATTCTGCCGACCCTTATTTGCCTTAGCCTATTCAAACAAAAACACATAATTAAATACAGTTAAAAGATCTATAATAAGCATACAAAATTAACTTAATCAACAAACCTGAAATTCTTCATCCTGTCGACTCCTGGCAAACATATCCCAAGTATCCTGATCAATCCAGGGATAATCCGAGAACATTTTATCAAGCCGCTTCTTCCCAGATACATAGTACCTGGTAAGATCATGCTTGAACCCATTCCAACGCTTTGATGCCATTTTCATACATTTATGACGATGATCCTCGTCATTTGGCACAGTCCAAGCTACCTACACATTAGATACATATATAACAACTGGATGGATTATAACTCGGATAATTATCTAATAATGTAAATCAAACGAATGTAAAGGTAAAATACCGTGATAGCCTCCCAAATCTGATCCTTAACGTTACTGGGAACGTCATTCCGATGGTTGTAGTTGATGCTTACGTCTTTGCTGCTTGTAGAAACACCCACTTATTAAATTCTTTAGCACGGGGTCCCTGGGCATTTAGATTAGCATCGAAGGACACCTCAAGCTTCTGTCCGCTCTGCCTGTCCTTCTCTAGTTTCTTCAACGAGGTGGCTCCTCTACCCCGTTTCCTATGAGCCTGTGATGTTTGTATGGACAAAAAAAATGATAAAATAGAGGGTTGTAATAACATTATAAACTTACATTAACAAGAAGGACTAAAGATAGTATATAACATGTAAACTTACACTAGAATCAGGCGTAGGCGTGATCGGGTCCTGCGAAACCCCACAAGTGTCCTCCCGTGCATGTGGGCTATCCGACTGATCCATATGTATGCCTTTTCAGAAACAATATATATGTATTAACATAGGTTATATAACTCAAAATAAATACATAAGTATAAATAAAAATAACTAGATAGGTCCTGTAGATATACAAAACATCTATATATCCAATATAAGGACAATACGGAGATTGAAAACTATAGTTTTTGAAGATTGCCAAACACTCAAACATGACCTGGCCGTGATGTCCATCACGGCCGTAACGTGCCAATCCGAACCGCACCCCTCATAGGCGGAACCGATCATGGCCTAGCCGTGATGAGCATCACTACCGTGACAGATCAACCAAAGAGCAACATGCACTCAAAACCAAAAATAGAGACATTCCAAACAACTCAAACTCACGGTTTAAAGTTACAACTACTGAGACTACAGTTTCAACATACACTCAAAACCAAAAATAGAGACATTCCAAACAACTCAAACTCACAGTTTCAAGTTTCTACTACTGAGACTACAGTTTCAAACCAGTAGAGCAACAAGCATGCACTCAAAACCGTGAATAAAAAAATGTGCCCTAATTAAAGACTCACCAGAAATAGGCGCTCGCGTGGTGGTTGGGGGGAAGCTCGAGTGGTGGCCAACATTCGATGTGGTTACTGAGAGCAGAGGGACAAGGAGAGTTAGTGCGCGGGAAGGCCAGGGGAAAGAGAGATGTCAAGTTATTTCAAAGAATGAGCGGGAAAGACAGAGTTAGGGGTTAAGAGTGTACCTCACGGTGGTGGCGAAGAAGCCCTCGCGGTGGTTACAGTGGAGATGAGCTCGCGATTAGGGCAGAGTGAGAGCGAGAGTGGGGGTTGAGCGTGATGAAAAGAGAAAAGACGTACAGAGAAGTGGAGAAGGCGTGCGGGGGTAAATTATAATTAAAATAAAACAACATTTTAAGTCAGTTTTTGGTAAAACCTGACGTTGAAGATCATATATTTAACGTCAGTTGTCTTAATAAACGGACGTTAAAAACTCTCACACTTATTACGTCAGTTGTTAGTAATAACTGACGTTAAATGTCATATATTTAACGTAAGTTGTATTAAGAAACTGACGTTAAAAACACTCACAACTTCTTACATCAGTTGTATTACACAACGGACGTTAAAGGTTTATTAGTTTCTGCAAAAACATTCATTCCCTTGACTACTGTGCTACTTACCCATTCACCTTTGTACCTAATCCTCTTAATGAGCATTAAGTTTATAGATAAGTTTTCAAGAAAATCAGAATAACTTAGTAACTTCATCCACTGCTCCTATAAATAGCTTCCTTCCATCCTTTTAATTAATTTTCTGCTTCACAATATGGCTCTACCGTGGAGATTAACTTCATCACTCTTTCTTCCTATTCCTAGACTCAAAGGTCTTTGTCTTAATGGTCAAACAACTTCTGAGTTTGAGTAAATTACATTACATGGATATTAAGGTTGGGTGAATCACGTAATGTGATTCTCTCACTTTATTTCATCCGTATCATCCCTTTCACTTTGCTTTGGAAGCAAGTGATTGTGGATTCAAGATGATGCATCAAGGAACTCCACTGAAGAAGAAAGATGCAAAGATCCATTTCACTTTGCTTTCGCAGCTAGTGACTGAGGATTTACTTTGCATCTTGGAATTCAAGTGAGGGAGGTGATGCATCCATTGGAGTTTCTGATGACAGGACTGAGAAGAAAATGATGTTGATGCAGAAACTTTTTTATATTTTAGGGCTATGTTGCAGAAATTTTTTATCTTTTAATCATGTAATTTTAACTTATGAATCGCTTCAATGTCATACGATTTGATTATACATATAACTTGTTTTATGTTAAGTGTTTATTTATTTTAATTTGCACAATAATTTGTTTACTAATTCAAGCTAATTAATTAATAAAAATTAAAAATAAACTTGTATAAAAAAAGGTTTAGAAATAAACTGCAAGACTATATGGAGTGATCTGCGTTAAGAGGGACAACAGGGACATGACAACCAATGAAATAAGTTTCATAATTATTTACGCCGCTTATTTATAGAACTGACGCAAATAGTTTACCCACCACCTCATTTTTAACGTCAACTTAATTGATGACTGCCAAGTTCCCGTATATTAATTACATTATTTCCAATATTCATTCTGCACGTTTATAATATATAGGATTATTTACGTCAGCTATTTATTTAATCAAGTAAAAATCAAACTTTTAACGCCGGTTGTATAAAAACCGACGTTAACAATTAATATTTTTATTTGAAAAATACTTTTAACGTCGCTTTTTTTAAAATCGGCGTTAAAAGTGTATAGATATCTCGCAAAAACATTCATTCCTTTGACTGCTTCGTGCTACTTACCCATGCACCTTGTAACTCAATCCTCTTAATGAGCATTAAGTTTATAGGTAAGTTTTCACCAAAATCGAAATAGCTTAGTAACTTCATCCCCTGCTCCTATATATAGCTTCCTTCCATCCTTTTAATTTTCTGCTTCACAATATGGCTCTGCTGTGGAGATTAACTTCATCACTATTTCTTCCTATTCCTAGACTCAAAGGTCTTTGTCTTAATGGTCAAACAACTTCTGAGTTTGAGTAAATTACATTACATGGGTGATAAGTCTGAGTAAATTACATTATGTGAGTTGCTCACCTTATCACCTTCCGGAGAATCAGCTGCTGGAGGGCTAATCAGGTGCTCGGGGGTCACAGTTCCAAAACCTCAGCTTTGGCAGCAAGTGACCGTCTTGGAAGTCTCTGGAACCACTGCCTTTGCTTGAAACAGATCTAGTGCACCTGTTTTTGCCTCTCTCTTGAGCTCTCTCATGCCCCCCGGTTTTCTGAGGTCTTCGGAGTATAGTTTTCCCTTTGGTATATTTCATAAAACTCTCTGATGGGATGTAGCTTTAATGTTTAGGATTTTAAACCCTTTCAATGTAACTTTTTATAGGATTTTAAACCCTTTCAATGTAACTTTTTATAGGATTTTAAACCCTTTCAATCTTCTCAGATCGATGTATTACAGTACTTCATGAATGAGATCCGGTTTGGGTTATTGATTCAACTTATAGTTTTCAAAAACATAAACACAAAACATCAAAGCAATTCATGTGAAACTGAAACTTTGAGGAAGGCAATGCGGAAGGGATCGTATACTAGATAAAAAATATTATTAAAATAACCTTTAACATCTGTTGATGTAAGGACTGACGTTAAAAGTGAAGTGACTTACTTTTAACGTCAGTTCTTTATAGAACTGACGTTAAAATGTTCATTGTTAACGTCAGTTTTTTATTAAACTGACGTTAAAAGTGAGTCACTTCACTTTTAACGTCAGTCATTAAAACAACTGACGTTAAAATTGAATTAATGAACTCTGATATTTACAAAACTGTCACCGCTTCCTTTTTAACGTCTAGCTTTTGGTTAACTGACGTAAACATTTACCGTCTAATGTATATTTTCCACTAGTGGAAGCTCACGTCTGCTAAAATGACAGAAGCTCACGTCTACTAAAGTGACAGAAGCTCACGTCTACTAAAATGACAAAAGTGCTCATCCACTAAAGTGATACAAGCGCTCGTCTACTAAAGTAATACAAGCGCTCGTCTACTAGTTGGAGCAAGTCCTATTACTTTGTGTTTTAGTACTCCCGTCTGCTGACGTGGCAAATGGATGCGACTATTTTTTAAGATGGGTGCGGCTATTTTTAAGATGGACGCGAATTCTACAAGAACAATCAGAATCTTATTTCAAGAATGAGAATCAAGAAAACAGATTCTGTTAATCAGATCCAAATCTGTTTTGATTGATCCCAACGACTATAACTTGTTTTTCTATATAAAGAGGGATCAAAGGAACACTTTAAAAACAGATCACATTATATACACATATCACAACCAGATCAAAAAATTTATACGAAATCAATTGTGAAAATCATTCATCTTCTTGCTTGAGCTTACTCTGAAAAGAGTGTTTCAATACTCATAAGTGCTTCAATTTGTTTATCTGACTATTGAGAGTTAGGAATCAACTTTTGTTTTACATTTTGATTGTAAAGAGAGAGGGAGTCTCTCTGAGTGATTAGGATGAGGTATCCCTAGGAAGAACATTGAGGCTCTTCACAAGAGTGTGGTATCTCGAGGTGAAGGAGTGCTCTGTGGTGTGAAGGTTTTTCAAGCTACCTGGTAAAGCTTGTGTGATAGTGTGTGAAATCCCACAGGTGGAGTGGGGACTGGATGTAGGTCACAGTGGTGATGACTGAACCAGGATAAATCTGGTTGTGTGGTATCTCTAAACTCAAACTCCTTACTTTCTGTTTATGATTCAAGAACCTACAACTTTGATGTTTAAAGTTCAATATAATTTCCGTTCTTGATCTGTATAAACTGTATTTTGTTATTACTGAGTTTTTGAATCTGAATCTTTCTGAATTAATTCTGAATCAATTTTTCTTATCCTCATCACCTTCTATTCAAGATTTTGTAAAAACCCTTCATTGATCTTGTAAAAGATCCTGAGGACACTAATCCACAACTCTGATTTATAAATCTTTGTGAAAAAGTTTTAAGAGGGAAATATTTGTTTGAAAACTCAATTCACCCCCCCCCCTCCCCTGTTGAGTCGTCGAAGCCAAAACAACACACTCATCATGTCATCACCATCATGTTATCAAAATCATCATCATTACCATCATGTCATTTTTTCCAACATAATAAATACCAAAATATAATAATAATAAATATAAACACTTTCAAAAATAATTACAACACTCATGATATCATTCATCAAGTACCAAGTTCAAGTCAACCAGTCAAGCATGCAATCATCACATAATAAAATAATATATATGTATAGATATTTATCGTGACAACGATAAACGTACAATTTCTCTATCATCATTGGTACCACAAGGTAGTCCCCAATGTGATATGGACATTGTCCATTACTCGCTCTCATGTAGGGTTTAGGTCGCTCTACGCCGTTGTCGAACTAAATGCAACCGCGCCGTTTCCGACGTTAAATGGTTTCTTTCCCCCACCTGGAGAGTCATACGATGACTGGAATGAAACAAAATGAAGTGTCCTCTAACTTCCTCAATTCTGCCCTGTGCGGTTATAGGGCCTCAGAGCTTCCAAAATTTCACCTAAGCATCACATTACGAAGCGCATGTTACTACGAGTTCATAATCGAAGATGGAATCGAATTCCGACAAACGAAACTAAAGATACTACGAGAAATATAACGAAATGAATTTCGACATAAACGAGGATGGTTTCCCTTCACTTTAAGAAGAAAAGGAGAAAATAACTGTGAAGGTATCGTCACCACGATCACAACCACGTATACCGTTTTGCGATTGGACGATCGAAACTCACACAACTCACACTATAAGCTCTTTCTCTCTTGTTTTCTCTCCCTCTCTCTCTAGAAACCCTCTCTTTTCTGAGTCACTTAAGCTCTTTTTATTTTACTGATTCATGCAGCCACGCTCAAGCATGAGAAGGGCCACGCTTGAATGTGAGAACAGTTCACGCTTGAGCGTGGGAAGACACCACGCCATGCAACCACTCACAGGATGCCACGTCAACCTTGATTGACACGTGGCAAGTCAAAGCATGGCCCTTGTCTGTTGACTTGGGTGCTTGAGCGTGGATACACCCACGCTTGAGGGCTGACTTCTGACCAAAAGTCAACCCTTTGCGTTCAGGGTCCGTTCGACGTCCGATTGCGATAAAATTTGAGATATAGGCTCATTAGTATCTAATAAAAAACATAAAACCATCAAAAAGGCCTAATCTCAATTCTAACTCCAAAATTATTATTCCACACTCAAACATCTCAAAGACGCTAACCGAGAAACCCTAATTGGTCTGTACATTCAAACTCGCCCGAAAAAGTTGCGTACTTAACATGCAAAGGTCCTTATGTCTCAAACCAAATCTCAACTATATAATCCAAGACCTATACCTAATCCTCACACGTAAACCATACATAAAATATCGGATGTTACACGTTCTAGCTTACATTTCACGCACAGTCAATAAGAAAGAAGTCTGAAGCAAATTGCTAAATTTGTACTCTCACATCTCAAGTCTCACACCGACCCAATTAGTGGCTTTCTGGAAGCATTTTGTGACTTTTGTAACATTGAAAGAATATTGTTTGATGAAAGTAGCCCGTTTTTAACAATGAAGCTTTGTTGACACGAGCATTAAAGAAGCATCCAACAAAAGGATCTATTTGTTAATATATGTTTTGTTACATCTTGTTTTGGATCTATTTGATGACAAAAAGTCATTAGTGGATGACAAATCGAAAGTCTACAGGAACCAGATGATGACGTGGCAACCAAGTCAGTAAGTGCCTTTGAGGTAGCATTAATGATAGAGAATGGAGGCAAAGACCAAGAAGGATTCACCGAACATCTAGAAGAACCTAGAGATGAGCAAAGAATATTAAAAGCAAATAATGATCTTTTACAGTTACAAGATAACGGGTATGAGAGACTTTTTGATATACCATAGGCATCTAGGGAAGAAGAGCGATCCTTTAAAACAAATGATGACACTAATCGTTTACCTCCTAGAGGATTAGGAAAAGGAAGCGAACAGACAGACAGAAGAATGAATGAAAGGCGACTGGACTTGTATGAGGAATCTCAACAGAAAACTATAACAGGCAACCTAAGTTATGACTTGGAGCAAGAAAGGGAAATGATGGCCCATGGGCCAACACTAATAGTGGACCACCTGGTTTCTGTCATGATGGACCTCTACACAACTTAAGTACCTCAGAAGAGCAAGAAGGAAGTGATCAGATGGGCTCTAATAATGTTAGGCCTCTAAACACTTCGGGTCAAGAGGATGTGCAAAGTGTGTCAACCACCCCAATAGGTCAGCAGGTTAAGGACACTAATGGACCAACCAGGTCTTCTCTTGCTGGGATTTTTATCCCACCCCCAATTGGAGAACAAACAGTGAATAATCCCAACTCTGCGCCCATGGAGCAAGATGATGGAAGGAAGTCGGTGGCAATAGTTGGACAATCGAAAAAAAGAGGGAGACCTGCAAAACATAAGAAGCAAGTTAATCGCTCCCTGCGGGCTAAGTCTATAGCCACCTCAAAGAAACTAGGGTCGAGCTCTGATGATGAACTATCCAACGATGAGCTTGAAGCAAGAAGGGCATGGGAGATTGGGAAGGAGCTGAACTTGACTACACAAAAAGTCAAAGAGGTCGTTCAAAAAATTGTCACTATCCGAAGAAGTAACAGGAAGAAGGAATAGAGGGGCATGAGTATTTAAGCTATCGACCGAGGTAAGGGTTTTTTGTTATAATTGTATTTATGAATTTAATCTGTTGGAATATTAGGGGTGTTGGGGGCTTGGGTAAATCTACAACAATCCATAAACTGGTCCTTGAAAGGAACCCATCTCCTATGGGTTTGTTGGAGACCAAACACTAGAGCATAAACTCGCAACGAATTAGAAAATGGTGGACAAAATATGGTTTCTGTTGGGAGGATGTGCCGACTGTTAATGGGGGAGGTGGTCAGATTCTAGTTTGGGATGAGAGTACTTTCCAGAGAGAGAACACTGAGAAAGGCCAAATGCGGATATACATAGATGGGAAGTTAGTGGATAAAGATGTTTTAGTTGCTTTTGTGATTATGTATGGGCCAAATAATAGGGAGGGACGACTAGAGCTATTGAATGAAATCTTAGAGTTAAAACAAGGTATAACTCACCCAATAATGATCCTAGGAGATTTTAATGAAATCCTAAAACCCGAGGAAAGGAAAGGAAATACCTTACTTTCTGCTAGCATGAGGGACTTCCAGGGATGTCAAGCGGACATGAATATGGTTGAGTTACCTCTCATGAGCAGAAAATATACTGGGTATCGAAATAATTCTGCAAATCGTATTGATAGAGTGTTTGTGGATACGGAGTGGTTAGTGTTATTCAGGGATATGAAACTGTGGTGCCTAAAAAGTTCTGTCTCAGATCAACGCCCACTGCAAGTGGAATGTGAAAGAGTTAATTGGGCGCCCCGTCCTTTTAGAGCCTTAGAAGTTTGGTTTTCAAATCCAAACTTCGTCAAGATGGTAGAGGGCGAATGGAAAACACTAGCAAATATGCCTCTGCACTCCAAACTGAAAATCCTAAAAAACCCAATAAAGAAATGGAATGAAGAAGTTTTTGGGGACATTGATAGGAAGGTAGAGCAGCTGGAGCATGAAATCAAAGTGCTAGATCAATTGAATGAGCAACAGCAAATGTCTGAAGTTAACTTGGCAAGGCTTAAAGCTCTTACATCATAGTGATGGGTGTGGCTCAAAAGGAAAGAAAAATATTGGATGCACCTCTCGAGGTTGAAATCACTAACTGACAAATATAGAAATACAAAATACTTCCACTTAATGGCCTCTATTAGGAAAGGAGAGAAACATGTGGGATGTTTAAGAATGGGGAATAGAGTGATGAAAGACACCAAAAATATAAAAAAGGAAACCATCAATATTTCAAGAACCTCTATACTGCTAGAGATGAAGTGCCTATGAGACACACTGGGAATGGCTTCCCAAGACTCAGATGATCGGAGGGAGAAACTAGAGATTTCTCCATCTAGAGAAGAAATAAAAAGAGCGGTTTGGAGTTGCGAATCTTCAAAAGCCCTAGGATATGATGGTTTTAACTTGGGGTTAATTAAAAAGATGTGGGATATAGTGGGAGAAGAATTTATAATGATGATATTGAACTTCTTTGAATGAGGCACTTTGCCCAAGGCAGTTAACACTACTTGGGTAACCTTGATACCTAAAGTAGAAGGAGATGCGGAGCTGAAGGACTTTAGACCCATTAGCATGGTTGGTTGTATATATAAAATCATTGCTAAGATAATGGCAATTAGACTCAAGAAAGTAATGCCTAGCTTGATAGGAGAAATACAATCGGCCTTCATAATGGAGAGACAAATACTAGATGGTGCTCTAATAGCAAATGAGGTAGTTCAATGGGCCAAGAAGAATAAAAAAGAAATAGCGCTGCTGAAACTTGATTTTCAAAAGGCTTATGACACTGTAAAGTGGAACTTTATAGACCAACTTCTAGAAATAACGGGCTTTGGATTCAAATGGAAAGGATGGATTAGACAATGCCTCTCAGCAACAACTATATCAATTATTGTTAATGGGTCCCCTACTATCCCCCTTTGTCTTCATCTTAGTCACAGAGGCTTTCAACCAACTAATGAAAACAACAATAGAAAAGAACATCATTGAAGACATAAAGGTTGGAAGAAGAGGAGTAAGCATCTTGCATCTCCAATTTGCGGATGACACTATCATCTTTTGTCCAGCAAGAAGGAGGATTCTAACAAATATTAGAAGGATGTTGGAATGTTTCCAAGTCCTATCAGGACTAAAATTAAACTTCCAAAAATCAGGATTAATAGCTTTAGGAAAGGGCGGAGCATGGGGAGAGCGTATGGCTGAGAAACTAGGGTGTCAACTAGTGGAGTTGCCCATTACTTATCTGGGAATCCCCTTGGGTGCCAATCCAAAGAATGTGGTTGTATGGAATCCAATAATTAATAGAGTCCAAAAAAATCTAGCTTCTTGGAAGGCCAAGGTTCTATCAAGGGCAGGGAGGTTAGTACTAATAAAATCAGTTCTTACAAGTTTGCCAATATATTATATGAGCCTCTTCAAGATACCAAAAAAAGTGAAAAAATTAATTGGACTACAAAGAAATTTTTTCTGGTATGGACAAGAGCATAAAAAAAGAATACCTCTCATTAAACGGGAGATCATTCAGAAACCAAAACACTTGGGGGGCTTAGGCATGGGTGATCCAGTGATTAAAAATGTTGGGTTATTTTTTAAGTGGTGGTGGAGATTCTCTAATGAAGGGGAAACCCTTTTGGAAAAGAGCAATCTGCTCCATCCATAATCTTGACCCAGATATACCATTGCAAAACAATCAAATAGTAAGAAGGAAGAGTGGGATTTGGAGCTCAATAATGACAGTAAATAGGTAGGATGGGAAAATTCATGAAGTCATACAAAAAGGGTGTTGGGTTAACTTGGGAGATGGAACCAACACAAGATTCTGGCTAGACAAATGGATAGGGAACTCAAGCTTAAAAGACACGTTCCCGCGACTCGTCCTTATATCCCTACAAAAGGAGGAGTCTATATCTAATATGGGATTTTGGGATGGAGTTGATTGGCATTGGGGCCTCTCTTGGAGAAGAGAGTTTTTCCAATGGAAGTACAAATAGTTGAGGAGTTGACAGAATGCCTGAAGGTGGTAAACTTAGCACAAAACAGGAAGGACAAACCATGGTGGAAACATGAGAGCAAAGGTAACTTCACGGTCAAATCCTTTACAAAAGCTTATTGGGAACAGTTTCCTCCAGAAGAAAATGTAAGGAAACCAAGGCTAGGGTTAGCTCCTCCAAAAGTTGAACTATTGGTATGGCTATCTATACAGCAGAGATTAAATACCAAAAGTAGATTGAAAAGGCTAAATTTGATTCAAGCAAATGATATACCACTACAAAAAATGACATTTTACGGCGGTTTTATATGTCCAATAGCGGCAGTTCAAACCGCCGCTAAAATGTTTTATAGCGGTTTGGAAACTGCCTCAGAAGTGACCGTCGCGAAGCTGTGTTGCGACAGTTTTGCATAACCGCTGGTGTTACGGTCGCAAATTTAGCAACGGTTAGAAACTGCCACAAAAAACATAATTTGGAATCACTATAAAATGTAGCGGCGGTTTAGAACCGCCGTAAAGTATTACAATTTATAATGCAGATAAATCATAACAGCGGTTTAGAACTGCCACCAAAGCTATTACATAAATTGTGGATGTAAATATAGAGGCGGTTTTAACCGCCGCAAAACGTTGATTTTTTTAAAAAAAAGAACAGATTCAGTTCATTATTTTTCTAATTTTTTTTAATATCCCTGCTTTAATAAAAAGTTTAGACTAAGAACCAATAAATTTATAAATTGATACACAAATGCTTCAAAACCTAATCATTAATGATAAAAAATTATTAATAATCTGCAAATAGCACAAATATTGTTCAAGGGTAATTCGAAATTATATCAACATAAAAACATATAATTTGCAAATAGCACAAATATTGTTCAAGAGTAATTCAAAATTATCCTAACATAAAAACATATGTAAATACAAGTTATTGACACCATATAAATATAATATATCTAATTAAGCTCGTATGATGATGAAGCTCCACGATCTTCAGGGTCATGACTAGAGGCAGAAAATCATCTCACTTATCTAGGCGATTGTAAGTCTGCTGGCTGGAATTGAAAGATAAAACCACAAATTAGATGCGAATAACTAATTTCATAACAAAGACATCCTAATTCAGCAAGTTGCAACCATAACTAATTACCTGATTTCCCTTAAAATTTTGCATAAGAAAAGTAACTTGGGCTTTCATGTCATAATAGTCAACAAGTTTTGCCTTTAATGTATCCATTTCAATTACTTGTGTCTTTAACCCATCAACTTCTTATTCTAGTTTTTGAATTTTGGCATTAGCTGCTGCCAAGTCATTAGATCGATAAGTGAGTCCATCTATTTGAGTTTTGGTCACCCCAAATCCCACACCACGGAAGCGTCCAGGATGCTCTGGTCCAAAAACTTTTACAAAAGCCTCATTCTTAGTAACAAGGTTATTAATTTCATTTTGCAATTGTTCCTACATATAAGTAACCAGAAAATGTTCACAATATGTAATAATAATTCCAAAGAAAACAATTTCCATCCAAACTTACTGCTTTGAGTCTTGCCTCCTCGCTAACATAGGAACCATCCTTTCTTTTATGAGCGATAGGATACATATCACCTTTACTATAGGGTCGCTTGTCTTGCTTTTCCTAATTTTTTGTACCATACAAGCAGTAATGTTATAACAAAATCACTTCATTTCTAAAAATTATTCAACATCATAACAATATATACGATTATACCATTTCATCCTTCTTTCTTGGAAGTGACTTTGACCCTAATGTGTGATGAATTACTTGCTTTTGTCGATTTGCTGCATTTTTTCAGTTTTTTCCTACATATTTAACAAAAATGACAATCAATAAATGATATATTGAGTTATAAAAAAAAAAATCAGATTTATGACTATTACCAGAGACTTTTCACTTAGTCTATATTGCAAATAGACAACCCAATGATCGGGGGGGATTTTTGGTGGGTGCAACTGACAATTTTGGTCGAAACTAAGCTCCCAGTTATAAAAGTTATTAAACATTCTGCACCTACTGTCCTTCCATTTTTTCCCCAAGCTAGAAAAGATATACCTTTTGTGACCCCCATCATCAACGACAAATTTAGTCTTCAAGGAAAACATAAAAAAGTTATTGTTAGTAAATAATATAAACAAGAAATCAAGATTCATTTAGAAATTATACTTGATACCTTTACAGATCCATCATAAATGTTTAGCTTGTATTGATTGGAAACTTTACGCCAAGTTTCAAACATAATGGGGAAATGGTCAAAATTGCTCGCTATCGACCCCAAAAATCCATTTAGTAAACCACCGGAGTCTCCTACAGGTTGACATTCTGCATTCCACTCAGTCACAACTCGTCTCCCGTCACGAAGTGCAAACACATCCTTAATTCTCAGACGTGTTTGTGTAACAATGCCTTCGACATCTAACACAAATTACACCAAACTATTGCTATCCAAAAGTATACCAAGATTAAAAAAAAAAATATTTGAGAGAAACTAAGAAGATGTAAATCACATACCAATGACATCCACTATCCAACATGTACGAGGCAGTCTCTGATTTATCGATGAAGAATCTTGAGCCACTTCAGGTTCACAATGTCCAATATTTTCATATCCAAACTGAGTTACCGATCGAGTGGCAGGGACCATCTGTAACCCATCTTGAGTGGATGAACCTATGTGAGATACATACTCACTCAGAGGTGGACTAATAGATGCAGGTTGGGAAATGCTTGAATATGATTCATGTTGATTTGATGTTTATAGACTAGGAGGAACACGCCTTTTTTCCGAAGCATGCCTATAATACCATTAATGTTAATAACTTTAATTCGAAAACTATAGTATATAATTGTAAATGAAAGTGCAAGATATAGATATTCACATAATAACATCAGCATATGCAAAAATACAAATATTCATATTAAACTAATAGATTAAGATGGAAAATTCTTATTAAAATATATAAAACAGAACTAAAACCTAAAACAATTTTACATGTGGTAATCATAAACTCATATCATCATTATCATCCTCAACATTTTCATTAATTGTTGAAGTTTGAGGTTCATCATCTATAGCCACTCTTGCCAATTGTATATGTGTAGTATCATCAGAGAAAAATTGTTCTAAGTTTTGTGACGGGCAAGCCTCATTGGTTGGCATAAATTCTTCATCATCTTCACCCAGTTCGTACAAGTCTCTTGGCTTCAAATGAATTGGTATGCTCCAACTGTCTTCCTTCTCATCCTCCACATAATAAACCATTTGAGCTTCGGAAGATTTAATGTAAGGCTCATCATCTTCATGTTCACCGGTATGTATTAATCTTGCAAAGTTGATTGAGGTAAAACCCAACTTATTTGTTTTCATACATCTAGGATTAGTGGTATTAGCCCATTTGCATTTAAACAAGGGCATTGTGAAGCCAATGTAGTAAAGCTCAATGATGTCTATCAATTTTCCATAATAAGGCACCCCTCCAAACCTCATATGGCCATCACTATTGCTTGAGTAACTTATTGTTCCAAATGTGCCAAAAACTCCACTGTTTTGAGTTTTTAAGCATTTGTCTCGTTCCAATGTTCGAAACTTGAATCCATTAACATTATATGCAGTGAACCTTCTAGCTTGGTTGGAAGGATCTTGAGCAAGACTAATAAGAACATCTTTATTTGGTCCTAGAAGATCACAACATGGTTGGCAATCTAGAAACAAGAATTTCTGTTGTTAGTGGCATGCATGTCACCAAAATAAATGCAATATATACATTTAACAAACTTTTTCACTCACACGATTGGCAAACCAACGAACAAACTCTCTATGAACTTTTTTGTCTATCTCAGAAGCATTCCTTGTACGACTCCTTAGTTGCCTTCGTACAATATCTCTATATTGCCTATATAGATGTATCATATTAGATTTATTAAAACAAAAACTTTTTAAGTTATAAAATTGCTAGAATTACTCACCGAAGGTAGCAATCAACTGTAGGGCAGTTGGTTAATACATGTCTATGAGCTTGTAGCTTTTCAATGGGTGTAAGGGTAAAATATGAAGAGCCACCAACCGGTTTTCTGACTTGAGGAAACAATTTAGAAACTCGTGATTGAGGTTGTATATCATTAGGGTGATCATTTACATGGTCGGGTCGATTCCATCGTGTCTCATTATTATCTAAATACCTTGAACAAAATGTTAGAATCTCTTGCATAAGGTAACCTTCTGCTATAGACCCCTCTGGTCGTGCTTTATTGCGCGCATAGGATTTCAGTTGTCCTAAGTACCTATTAAACCACAACAAATGTTATTAATAACAACCTTATACAATACAATACTAACTTTTTTTTAAAGAAAAGGAAATGTCAACACACTTCTTTTACCTTTCTATAGGATACATCCAACGATAATGCACAGGACCTCCTAGCTTGGCTTCTTCAACAAGGTGAACAACCAAGTGAACCATGACAGTGAAGAATGAAGGAGGAAATAGCATTTCCATGTGGCATAAAGTGAGGATGATTTGACATTGCAGTTTGTCTAAATCTTCAACATTCAACACTTTACCACACAATTGTCTAAAGAATGAGCACAACTCAATTAATACTGCTGACACCTCATCTGGCAACCCTGTTCGCATGGCTAATGGTAGCAATTGCTCCATCAATATATGACAATCATGACTTTTCAACATCCCATTCAGCTTAAGGTTATCCAAATCAATGCACCTAGATATGTTGCTTGAATAACCATCTGGCACGGTGATGTTCCTTAAAGTCGTTAGAAATGCCTTCTTGCCAAGTTTAGTCATTGTGTAGACAGCTAAAGGATACTTTTCATTTTCATCAGGCCAAAGGTCTGGTTTAAAGCCCATAGCTTTAAGGTCACTTCGAGCATTGATATGATCTTTGGTCTTTGCGCTATCATTAAGCAAAGTGTAGATGACATTGTCGCACACATTCTTCTCAATATGCATCACATCAAGATTGTGACGCAAAGAATTATGCTTCCAATATGGAAGTTCAAAGAATATGCTTTTCTTCTTCCATTGTTGGGTGCTACTTTGTGCAACACGCCCACCATGTGTTCTTTTTCCCTTTCTGTCTATCTTTGGTCTTTGATCAAATGTGACATTTATATCCCGGACTTGTTCAAAAATTTCAATCCCAGATAATGTTTTTGGTGGTTCACGTAAATCTTGCTCTCCATTAAAACAAACCCTATTCAATCTAAATCTGTCTTTGATCAAGAAAACGGCGATGACCCATAAAACATGATTTCTTACTATGAGGAAGACGACAAGGAATAGAGTCAAAGTTGCAAGATGGACAAGCAAGTCCTGTGTATGTGTTCCACCCAGAGAGGTTCCTAGACCAGGAAAATCACTAATTGTCCACATCAAAGCTGCATATAATTTGAACATTTCTCGACTGAAAGAATCATAGGCATCCACACCCTCATTCCATAATTCCTTCAACTCTTTGATTAAAGGTTGTAGGTAGACATCTATATCATTCCCTGGCATTCTTTTGCCGGGAATTATCATTGAAACGATAAAAGATGTCTGCTTCATACACACCCATGGAGGAGTATTGTATGGGATGAGAATAACTGGCCAGATACTGTAACTAGCATTCATAACACCAAAGGGATTAAAACCATCACTAGCCAATGCAAGACGCACATATCGCGGATCTGATGCAA
The DNA here is from genome assembly GCA_030762895.1 of Sophora flavescens. Taxonomy (NCBI): domain Eukaryota; kingdom Viridiplantae; phylum Streptophyta; class Magnoliopsida; order Fabales; family Fabaceae; genus Sophora; species Sophora flavescens. The sequence goes on from CM061065.1 coordinate 186,179,806, forward strand.
ACGATGTGTGTGTTGAATCAAACTTCTTCCAAGCTTCTAAATCTCTAGCATGCCTCGTCATTCCATCATTTTTACTATCCACAGCATGCCACCTCATATCCTCAGTAGTTTTTAAAGACAAAAACAATCTCTGTAATCGAGGTTTTAGTGGAAAGTAACGAAGAACTTTTGCAGGTACCTGATGAACCTCTGACTCATCTAGTTTCCATCTAGAAAAAGGGTAGATTTTGTGCCTAATTGGGCGAGTCAACCTCGCTAATCTCCCAAATTGGACTTGTTTTGTTCCTAAGTTAGAATTTGATTCGTTTAATGCGTTTTTAGTAGTTTTTAGTTTATTTTGAGTAGAATTACGCTTTTCATTTCTTTTTATTGTTTCAGGTTAAAAGTGAAGCTCTTAGAGTCAAGGAAAATGAAGAAAACAGTGGAAAAGCAATTCTGGAAGTTTCGCCTCGCAAAACAGGATCTCGCCTCGCGAGACTGAAGACCAGCCTGAACAGCAACAGTCACCCTTTGTGTCTCGCCTCGCGAATCACCTTCTTGCCTCGCGAGCCTGAAGGCATGACTGTGCCAGAGATGTCACCCTTTCTGTCTCGCCTCGAGAATCACCATCTCGCCTCGTGAGTATTCAAATCAAGATGGAGCCAAAACTTAATATTCGCCTCGCGAGAGGCTACTCGCCTCGCGAGCGGGCACAGATTCTGAAAATTATAAATTGCTGTTTTAGGGCAGACTAAAAAACCTTTTGTTTTACCACTTGTTTTAGAGCGTTTTTCTGGAACGAATCCTTATTCTCTGGAGCTGCGTCTCCCTATTTTCTTTTCATATTTTACAATATGTTGAATTCCGATTGTTTGTGTGTTATTACAAGCATGAGGAACTAATCCCCTTGTCTAAGGGATCAATGAAACCACCCATGGCGGTGTAGCGTTCAATGTGATGTATGTTTCCCTCCTTTACCTCAATTCATGTTTTCCAATTCTGAATTTATTGCGTTGATCATAAGCATGCATGATTGACTAGTTAACGTGATGAGGCTTGATAGGCAATTCGCGTTTAGAACTTGAATTGAGATCATTGATTGAATATTGCACGAGAGCGAGTAGGAGATCAGTACAATCTTATAGAGAACAAGATTTAATAGAGTTTGATGATTGGGTTATGAGACCTAGTAAGTAATTAACTCAATCGTTGAATACGTCCTATTGAGCACGATAGTGTCATTAGGAGAATTTGGGGGTCCTGGTTGACATTGCAATTGAACTTAGGGAGAGGATCATCATCACTTGGGTACTATGCATGATTGGGTAGGTGGATTTGTGACCTTAGATGTTTAATTCAAGATTTTAATTCTTTATTCTCTAATTGATTTGTTGATTTGAATTGCCATCCTATTTTCTCTCCCTTCTCAACCACTTGCTTTTACTTGGTCAAACGTATCGAACTCCTTGCAAATTGGTAGAATTGATAGCCCAATCCCTATATCCGACCTCGGTAATTACTTACCGTGTTTTATTACTTACGACGACCCGGTACACTTGCCGGTGACTCAACAGTACCTTACTCTCATTATTGCCATCATTAGACACTTCAGTCTTACCAACTTTTGTCCTTGATTTCCATTTAGACATGTTACAAACTTTGCATGTTTCCCTTTCTTCATCCTCTCGATTACCCCAATACAACATACAATTATTAGGGCATGCATGTATCTTTTCATAGTTCAAACCAAGCTTGTTGATAATTTTTTTTTGCCTCGTAGAATGAACTTGGGATCTTTGCATGTTCAAATGCATCATGCAATAATTCAAATATCATTGTCATTGCTTTGTCACTCATCCTACACAAACATTTGATATGGTACAACTTCACCAGAAAAGACAGTTTAGAATATTTTGTACATCCATCAAACAAGGGTTGTTCTCCTTCTCTTGCTAATTCATAAAAATCTTCATCTCCATGCCCTTCTTGAGTTACATTCGGTGTCACTCCATCCCCGCCAACCTCTACATTCGATGCAACGGGTACTTCATTTGCATGGTACCTATCAACTCCAAAAGCATCGTTGATCATGTTCCGAATAGGATCTTCAACAATTGTGTTGTCTTGAACTACATTTGGAGCATTATTAGTGGAGACATTACTAGTTTCACCTATCCTGAGCTCCCCATGATAAAACCAAAAAGTGTATCCTTCTGAGAATGGTGTACATATTAGGTGATCATACATCACATCCTTACTTTGTCGTTTCTTAAAACCACACTTCTTACAAGGGCATATTGTTTTGCCATTAACTGAACGATGTTCAAAGGCAAAATCAATAAATCCCCTAACCCCTTACTCATACTCAATAGAGTTCCGCGGCTTTGTAATCCATGATTTGTCCATTACTTGTGAACTTTCCTTCTAAATTTAAACAAATTAATAAAAAGTAGTAAGCTAGTAACATTAATAACATACTTTGGTTAATTTGTTAGTATCAAGTAAGCATAACTTAGTTCATATTAAGCAATAAAATAGTTTTAGTCAGAATGGTATAAGCAATGCAAAGAAACTAAAACCAGAGCTTATAGTATTTTCCTACAAAATAAACAAGAAATTAATTTAGCAAAAGGGAAGTGCAACAAAAACATTCAACAAACTATGGATGCAATCTTGTAGCAGAGAAAAGAAATGAACTCCAGAGCAAAAGCCAAATGTAGATAACAAGCATAAGACCAAAGTTCTTAGCCAAGAGTGAGAAAGCCACAAAAAAAGTGAGAAACGCACATAACACAAACACATAATAGAGAACAAATCAATTAAAAAAATGATTACAGCTTTTGTCATATCTATAGAAATAACAAGATAAAAACTCTATCATATTATCACTCTAACTAAATCTGACTATTTTGAAAACTAACATTAAATAGAATACTTGCTTTTATATATATATATATAAAAGATTCAGGATCCTTAAACAACCGAACCTTTCCAAATAGAATCTTATGGATCAGACCCTACTATTATTATTATGGTGGACCATTTCTAACCTTCCCCCATTCATACACTTATTTCTTTTCATTTCACAGTGGGGAAAAGCATGTTCTTCAATTGTGCTCACTATAATAGACTCAAGCACATGAACTTAGTTGTGGTGTTTTAGTGGTGCCAACCCCATTACTTTTCTACAAGAAACCTCTCTTTCATCGACCCTAATATTGATGTGTTCATATTAGAGCATGCATATATTGTACATGAATGTAAGTAACATATTATTGAGTATCAGTTCTAGATGTTTAATTTATGGGGATAGCAAACAAAAAGCTATGCTCCCATGTACTAACCACTATCAAGGTTCAGCTTGGAAAATTATTTGCATCCCTATTTCAAGATTCAGATCATGTGACAAGCACCTGAAGCTAAATAATGTATCAAAACATAAATGAAGCTGAGAGTATAAGATATGCCTTCCAGGATAAAGTAATCTCTATATCATAATTGATTGGCTTAATTCAGCATATTTCTTTTTGATTCAATTATTTTCAAATCTAGAACTGAACCAAACCAAGCAGAAAGGTTACACACACAAAGAGTACTCTATTTAACGATCTATCAAAATCAGAGAGTCTATTCAGTAAAACACAAGATAATCAAAAGAGGGATGATCAACAACTGTGGCATTAGGATGAGATTCAGTTGAGGTCTCTGTGAAATTAAAACCTCGACTTTGAAGAATATTTCACAAATACCAGCATCTAGATCAAAATGTTATGTTAGCCCCCTTCAAAACTTTATCAGATGTTCTAACCATACCCATTAGCTTCATGCGAAAGTCCAACTTGAATAAACAGAATCATAAGCTTTTATTTCATATACACCACAATATGAATAACCTATATAAAGAACTAAGAAACTAAGTGTCCAATATATAGGGCCAATCCCTAGCAGTGCATATTTGCATCACTTATAAACTCACTAGTAACTATATGAAGTTATATTATTATCCCATAAAAGATAAACAAAAAAAAAACCAACTACAATATGCCATTTACAATAAAAGCTTCATATAAATAATATAATCTAGTAAAGAGATAAACATTACTTGATCACTCAAAACAGAATTTAGCTTAAGCTCAAGCTATAGCTGCTGGAGATTGATCCTCTTCCTAATGACAGACTCCCATAGAGGTCCTAACTGAATCCATCCAGGTGCAGGTGACCTCAACAACTCACTTGTGTGACAATAAATAATAAGGATGATCAAAGACTAACAGGGATGAAACAATAAATAAAACATTTTAGAGAGTAATAGAAGTTCACTTTTCTATATATGTGATACATCTCTAAGATATCCAACCATATGCAGTACCTCTGACAATTATGGTTTGTGTTTTTTATGAAAGACTTCAAATTAAAAATTGCCTAATATTGACCTGTAAAATAAGCAAGAAGCAACTTTCAATTCAATGCATACATTAAGTATCAATGTGAACGGGAAAAATTAAATTTATCATCATGAAAACCTTGAAGCACAGATCGAAGCAGGTTTGATCATGATTTCCCAAAACCAGCAGCAGCTTTTCTTCCCATGCGATTTTCTATCTTTTCAGGGCTTGCAAACTAACTGAGCAAAGCACCTAACTAAAAAGAAGAAGAAAATGTATCAAAGTATGCATTGAAGAAAATGTGATTTCCATTGAATTGAAGCTTAACAAAAATAGTGGTGGTAGTCTAACCAACTGAAACTAATTAAATAAACCATACTTTAAGTTTTGGAATAAAGTTAGATGGGCATCAGAATGTAAATAGTGAATTAGTGCTCCTCCAACAAACTCCTCATAAAATTAAACATAAAAGATGTGCTCTCTCCCTGATTCATAAACTAAAATGCAGTCATCGTATTATTCGTATATAACATTAACATATAGTATTTGATTACAACCCATAGTACATGGTCAATCAAATCTTCTTCAATCCCTTCAATAGTTGGCTTGTCAATTTAAACTTTCAATATAGATTCTTGCCAAATTAGCCATATATCTCAACCAGGAAAATTATCGAGGAGCTACACTGCTACTAACCCCCAAAGCACTCTAGAGACAATTCTACAACCATTTTGCAGTGAAATACCAACCAGCAAGTAGCCCTTTGTTCTATAACCGTGTAGCAGATTTCCTTTTGTTTAAAGGCACCAACCAATTATAAAAAATAAAAAAACTCCACTAAGCACCAATACTCCCAACAATCTTAGTTGATCCCAAACCAGAAAAATAAATAAAAATACTTGATTTATGTCGCTTCGACTACTTAAGTAATCCTTTCCTACTAGAATTTTTCATAATTCTTTCACCTCTAACATAGCAATATCTCTGGACAGAACCTAACTATGTGTTTGTTAGGCTATAAGGCAAGGGTTATGCATATATCATATATCACTAGTGAACTGGAACTTTCAGAGAAGCTAGTGCCTTGATTGACCAAACAAGCCATTGGTTTTGCTCAACTTACGAACATACAAGTCCATATAAACCAAATGCACAGAACAGAAACAAGTAAATGATTCAAAGTGACATCCAAATCAACAATGTACTCAAGGGGGAAATCTCTCAAAAGTGCACATAAGAACAGAACAATCATAAGAACAGAACCGTCATAGTTAATACAACATACATAAGTTTAAAACAGATCAACAAGGACTTACATAATACATCTAGAGAAATGAAACATAATGATAAGAAAGCAGAAGCAGGTAGAAACTCATCAGTGCAACAGAAGTTTGCAATCCTTCTCCATGTTCTGATGCAAATCAAAGAATATTGAAAAACAGAACCAAGCCCAAAAAAAAACTTGAAAGAATGTTCTCCAGCAAGGATTCACCTTCTTGCCTTATCCATGTTTCAAATGAATTTGATACCACTAAAAGACAAAATTAATTTGATTAATGATCATAAACAGTTCACTACGAGTGTTTCATCAATTAAACAGTTCACTTTAACCACTTTTAAATCAAACGAAAACTTTAACCCCTGTTCATGGAATGGATTAAGCTTACCTCCTTCTTTCGGTCTCTCCTTCTTTCGTTCCAATTGGATGGCTGAAAGTGTAACTCACAGCACAGACACCAACCCTAACATCCAAACTCACAATTACTGTTTGAGAGAATTTCTACCATACAAAAAGAAAAAAGAGCAATAATTATAAAGAAAGAGAGAGAGCAAGAAGTGATAAAATGAATAGAAAGTGCATACCGTTTGAGAGGATGAAACCGTGCACGAAGCTGACGAAACCAAAGAAGAGGAGTTTTGTGAAAGAAAGGGAGGGCAAAAGAAAAACACCCGCCTATATGTGGAAAAAAAAGAAGCTGGTGAAAATTTATGTTTAATATTTGAGACGGTTTTGTAAACCGTCGTAATATTTGAATGAAAATTTCTAACCGGCGGCTGTTTATCAAACCGCCTTAAACTTTTCGTCGTTATTTATACTAGCGGCAAGACAGGCACTCATGTGCTGTCCGGCCGCATTTCTAATGCTTGTATTCATCTTTGTATACGTTCTAGGGACAGTCTGGCCGTATTTCTAATATTTTTACTCGTTTTCATTATGCAGTTTTCATTATGTTGTTATCTAATGACAAAGTAGTAATATCAATCACCCTTATATATTTTGGCTTGTCTAAAAGATGAATTGTGCCGTTTGCACATCAACATGTTACCTGGCATACTCAAATAAAACAATAGACATAATCATCACCAAATTGATTCAAGCAAAGAATCTGTCAGTTCCGATAATCTACTGTAAATGCGAGGGAGAAAGAAGAAACTGCTTAAAAATTATACAAACACAATAAGAAAGTCAACCGTAAAAATAGTTATTATACTTGCTACTTTAACCATAATCCTTTAAGCATTTTCTGCGGTTCCCTTACACCCTCAAAGAACCATAATCCAATAACCAATCAAGTTATAATAAAAAAAACCCTCTAAAAAATATATGTGTGAATTCTATAGTTGCATTTATCAAAACTTTTGGTGTTTGAGTTTTGATTCTCTTCATTGCCACCAGCACCTTTTGTTGCCCAGTTGCAGCGTATTTGCCTATTTCCAATCCATTTACCTAAAAAGAATAGGCAGCACATCATTAGTTCATTACTACTTTACCAGACAGAATACATGTTGACAACAAAGAACATGAGCATAGTGGCATCAATTACACTGAGTATATTCTAAAAGTGGTGTGTTTTGTATATTGAGAACTTTAATCCTTACAAATGTAGCCATTTTTCAGTTAAGTAACCCCTCACAATTATATTTTATAATCATATTTTAGACCACGATGATTACTTTCCCCTCACATATATTCTTAAAATTGTTCAGATGATTTATTTTTATAAAAATCAAGGAAAATGATGCAATGCATTCTACAATGATCGACTTATCAAACTCCACTTCTTATTTTAAGTTAAGCATAGATTTCAACAACATCACAATTACATTAACCTCAAGAATCATATCCTCTTCATAACATTACAACCATTTCCGGTAAGTTCATGCTTAATCAAAATTAAACAATAAAACAACGTAAAGGCGTCAAAAATTTATTCATTTAGATTGTCATTTAAGTTTTCACCAGAAAATCGGTTCAACTTAGGATTTTTATCTAGAATTTTCCAGCAACATACATTCTACAGTATATCACATCCAGAATTTTTTTGACACATCAAACCTAATCAAAATTAAATAAAAATTTATAGGCAACATCGTAACACAAACAAAAATCAACTATATTTTTGCTTTTCCAGAAGTCATAATGGAAACTCCTTGGGGCTCCATTATGCCCGAAAAGTACAAATTGGCCTAGTTAGGTGATATGATCCAAAAAAAAAGGATCATGTAAATTTTCGGATGAAGATAGGGCTTGAAAAGTGAAGAAAATGAGCCAAACAGAGCCCATCACGGCCTAGCCGTGATGACCATCACAGCCATGATCAAGCATAGCAGAAGGCAAAAGTCGGGAGTCACTTCACGGCATAGCCGTGATGGCCGGCCACGACGTGACATGTTAGCCGATCCAGACATGAACCGATCACGGCCTAGCCGTGATGAGTGTCACGGCCGTGATGCACCAAAATTTGAAAGTGCGCCAAGGAAAATATAAAAATAACAAATTGCAGTGAAATCCATCCGAAATTCTCTGGACGGATTTCAGACGAATAAGATAAATCAAGGAAAATATAAAAATAACACAATCTGTTAAACTGGTCCGAAATCTTGGACGGATTTTGACGGATCAAGGAAAATATAAAAATAACATAATCCGTTCAAATCATCCAAATTTTCGGACGGATTTCAGACGGATCAAGGAAAATATAAAAAACAACACAATCCGTCTGAAATCCGTCCGAAAATTCGGACGGATTTCAGATGCGAAATTTTGGACGGATCAAGGAAAATATAAAAAATAACACAATCCGTCTGAAAATCCGTCCGAAATTTTCGTCCGAAAATTCCGTCCGAAAATTCAAGTTTTCTAGTAGTGTTTTTAGTTAAATTGTGTATATCTATTTATTCAAAAAAAAAGATAATATACACACATATAATATATATATATATATATATAATATTTTTAACTATTTTTATTTTGTGTCTAAAAAATAAATAAATATCATGTAGATTAAAGCATTTTAAGTTTGTAGTTTATCACCCTTTAAAAGAAAAGTTTTAAGTGTATTATTTTTATTGTTACAACTTAGGCATACATTTTGGTTATTTTAAACTCAGATTAATCAATTTGAAGGGATGTTTAAATGAATTAAAGATAATTATTAGATTTAAATTGAAATATTGTGTTAACCTTTAAAGCAAATCATGTCATCCAATGAATATTTGATTTTGATGCCATGATAAAGGATAAACTCTAAAAATGTGAATATCATTACCATATCCCATTGTAGTAAATTTCCCATTTAGTCATTGAAAAAAAAAATCCCGTTTAATCAATAGTAAATGTGAAAAAAATAGTTGAACACATGGGAAATAATAGTTATAATTTTATGATAGTCTTATTAATGATTTTAAGTGAATATTTTAAGGATTAGCAATTATGGTTTTGTATATTTTAAGTTTTAACAAAGGTTAGTGGTATATCACAGGCTCTAATTTTTCCCCAGTACTTCCATCCTTTATTCCTTATCCTACCAATTTTTAATTTGACGGCTCTACCTCTAGCTCATAGGTCAACCAATTTTTTATTTATTTTTATTACTCTTCCATTTGGCATATGTTTTCGATAAACAGAATACACTCGATCAAAAAAAGATAAACAGAATACATTGGTTAAACTGATGGCATATTTTAAACTCAACCTCACAAAATATAAGATATCCAAATGCATCAATATTTGATGATACGTATATACATGGAAAAGGAGTTCAAACTCATCCGGAAGAGAAGTATATAGTAAGTTTTGAAGGGGACATATTGTTCAAATTTTGTCAGTTTTATATACATCCTTTGGTTTGTTCAATAATTTCACACATAAGCAAGCATGAGGAACATAACTGTCCATTTCATAGTGGTTACATTTCTTGATGGAAGCAACTTGTCATCATGCGTAACCCTGCAACCCTGCAAAATTCTGGCTTAATTAAAGCTAGCGGCAAAACTAATTCGAACAATTGCCTAAAGTTAGGTTCTCAAACTTGGTATCAGTTTCTGTTGATAACCCTTCAATATTCCTAAAAGTGAGAGACGTACTTGGTATATATAATTTACCAATATCATATATTTATCACAACACAAACCAATGTGTATCTTTTAACATGGGCTTTTCCATAAGTTGTGCAATAAACAAAAGTGGTTTTGAAAACCTTCGTGTCAAAGTCAGTCATTCAGAGAACTTTAGTTTTTTATATTTTTCAAGTTATTTTTGAAGAAGATTAGGCAAAATTATTCACCTTCTGAGGATGAATCACATAGGTTGGCTCGTTACTTCGGAATTAGTCTTGAGCCAACCCCCGATGTGAAATTGACAACTACCATGAAAATATTCTAAAACTGTAACTTCTATGGCATTGTTATAACATTGAGGCCAACAAATTGTGATAATATTTTGAGTGGTATAGTCCGTGTTCAGACATGCTTGACTTCCCCATCTCCATTTTTCATTTCAAACATAGATTTCAAGGACTTCACAAATACATCAACCTGAAGCATAAAATCATCTTCCTAACATTACAACCATTTCCAGCAAGTTCATGCACCACAGACCACTAAATTTACTAAATGCATTTACCATCTTCATTCAACACATGGTCTTAATGATTGAGAATCCAAATTAAACAATAAAACAAAGTAAACATGTCAAGTATTTCTTACTTGCTAATGTGTTTTCTCCAAAATCAATTAATATCTTCAAACATGATTAACTATATAGCCCCAGCAACAGAACAAAGGTTTCAAGCTCTAAAGGCAAGAATAAATTTCTAAAGGCACAAAAACTTTGTATTAGTTGTAGCTGAAGCACTTCAAAAATCTATTTGTATTAGCAGTGGTTCCAAAACTATCCAAAATTAAAAAAGAAACGAATTAAAAACTATGAGAATCAGATATTCATGGATAGAAAAACTATGTCAATTCACTACAACATAATAGACTTTTAATAACGCACCTTTAATAGCATTTCCGTGTGGAAATGCTATTAAAAGTGATGGGGGACTTTTAATAGCGTTTCCCTAAGGGAAACGCTATCTTAGGTATCACCTAAGATAGCGTTTCCTATAGGAAACGCTATCTTAGGTCTTTAGAGTAAAATTAGCGCGCGCTCGGCCTTCCCTCTGTTTCTTCCTCATTTTCATTCTACTGTTTCCTTCCCTCTGCATGCCATCTCTTTTTTCTTCCCTCACCTTCGCCATTGCTCGCCGCCGCTGCTACTCTGAAAGAGAAAGAACCCACTCGAACCCAAACCCCTGTGCCGCTGCTCCTACTGCCACCGCGAGTTCTCTCCATACCCGCCGCTGCTCCTTTTGCCACCGCGAGTTCTCTCCACACCCCCATCGGTTATAGAAGAGCCATCAACATCAACCTCTACTTTGCACGAGTCTCATACTAAGAGCTTCACACTGCGCTCGTGTGGTCCGTGGACACGATCACAGGGCGCATTCCCTGTTGGAACCCGGGTCCAAGTTTGCAGCTTTATTGGATCCCACTTAAAAGTTCTCAGTCTGTGTTCAGGTGATTTTCTATAATTTACAAATTTTATTTCCGGACATTCTTAATATTTGTGGGAGTGTGTTTTTATCCAAGTTCACAGTCTGTGTTCAAGGTTTTATTTTACTTGCTCTTTAATTTTCGGTTTGATTGGTGTTGAATGGAATGTGACTTGTTTTGTGTATTTAGTGTTTGATGCCTTTTTATTTGACTCGAATCACTCTGCTATAAAGACCAAATCATTTTGGTTTAATCTCTCCTCGAGTCAGTAATCAGTAATCTATAACTACTATAAGCATATGGCTTTGTTGGTGAGTTAAATATTCCATATGTGCAACCAATTAACTTATTATCAACATAATGCTTGGTGCTTGCAGTTTATGTCATGTATGAGGAAGTCTGGTATTTAATAATTTCAGAGAAGAACATTTTCTTGTTCAAAATGGATCCTCCATAGTTATGGGGTTTAGGCAATCTAATTTAGAAGAAATATCCTGCCACTTGTATTGTTGCATACTTGCATATCATAAAACCATAACCACATTGAATCAAAGATCTTGTAGAATTTCTTCCAAGTCAATTTGATGAGTGTTGCTACCAATTATCTATTCACACTATTTAAGTAGCCACTCATAATTTTTTTTTCTTTTAAAAAAAAGAACCTAAGACTTTGATTGGTCAGTAGAATGTGTGAATAGATAATTCGGAAGTGTTAGTAGCTCGACCTCAATTTGCTGGATGCTATCTTGTAGAGAAGCATTGTGAGTGCAAGAGTTGAAGAATCGATGGTTCCGCCTCAGCTTTACTATCATGTTATTTTGGAGCTTCACTTACAGCATGCTACTTTTGGTTTGAAATTAGATTTGTGATTGGATGCCAACATTAGTTAACAATATATTTGGGTAAATTGTAATAATTTTATCCTTTATTGCTTTCCTTCTTACTCGGAGTCCGGATCTGTAACTAATTTGTGGGTTTGCTCTGCTTGCTCATGCTATCTCAATATAATCCTTGATATATATCTGTCTAACTTTATAGTAATCATTTTTGTTGAGGATTACCGTGAAGAAGTTCTCAAGTAGGAAAGGCATCACGGCCGTGACGGCCAGGTCCAAGTAATGCGCGTCACGGCTGTGATGGCCATCACGGCCAGGCCGTGACGGTCTCGCTTCTCGGTTGCTCGCGAAATTCCGGTCTCTCGCGAGGCGAGCCTATGCTCGCGTCGCGAGCCCTCTCGTTATGGCCGTGAAGAATTTCACGGCCGGGCCGTGATGTGCTCCGACTTGTGGTGGTTTTGGGTCACGGCCGTGATGGATATCACGGCCAGGCCGTGACAGAACTCGACTTGACCTTTATTCTTTTTCAGTTTTGCTCGATCATGGCCGTGATGGGCATCACGGCTGGGCCGTGATGGGCATCACGGCTAGGCCGTGATGGACTCTGTTTGGCTCATTTTCTGCACTTTTAAAGCCCTATCTTTATCCAAACTTCATCATGGTTGATCTTGAGCATTTTACCCTTGATATCTGCAAAACAACACACGAAAACCGCCTTACCCATTCCAAAGGAAAATTAACCTAAAATCTAATAAAAATATGCCTAAACTACATGAAAATGCATGCAAAATGATAGACAAAGATGATGTGGAATCACGCTCATCAACAAGCTGACACTAGTTCCTTCAAAGAATACTCAACTGACAATGTGTTTTGTTTGCAGCCTTTCATTCCTTTAATCAGATACATTGGATGTAGACATCAACCACTCTAACCTCAAAGTAAATATGTTTAATAAATATTTTTGTAGCTCGGAAAACCATGGATCGGAATTGGATCTCTGCCAATCGTTTAACGACGGAGTATGAGGATGGGGTGAAAGAGTTCATTAGTTTTGCAGTTCGGCATACGAAAAACCCTAATACAATCATATGTCCTTGTTTAGATTGTTGTTATGCAAGGCGAGTTAGTGCAGCCGATTTGGAAGAACATTTAGTGTGTAATGGAATCGATCAAAGTTATACATGTTGGACAAAACATGGTGAGACAAGAGTCGAGTCTAGTGAAATGAGGAATCGTGTGAGATATTCATCATACGATACCGACACAAAATACTTATGAGGGCGATCGTTTTGAAGACATTGCAAATGCTTGTTGAAGAGGATCTTCTGGATTGTCCACAAATGTTTGGGAGGTTGGTAAGTGATGCAGAGCAACCATTGTATGATGGATGTACTAAATTCACAAGATTGTCTCGGCGATGTTAAAGTTGTATAACTTGAAATCGGGCAACGGATGGACTGATAAGAGCTTTACGGACTTACTCACACTATTGAAAGACATGTTGCCGATGATAATGTGCTTCCTAGTCGGACATACGAGGCTAAACAAATGTTACGCTCTATTGGCATGAGCTACGAGAGGATACATGCTTGTCCTAACGATTGCATTTTATTTCGGAATGAATATGCATCGTTACGGATGTGTCCTAAATGTAATGCCTCACGATATAAGAAGAAAGAATCAGATCCAGAGAAGGTTGTGTGGTATTTTCCCATAATACCCAGATTTAGGCGCATGTACCGTAGTTCGAAGATTCAAAGCACTTGACATGGCATGAGGATGAAAGGATCAAAGATGGCAAGTCATGCACCCGGCAGATTCTCCGCAATGGAAGAAATTTGATCATGATTATCCCGATTTTGGGCAAGATTCAAGAAACCTACGACTTGCATTGGCTACATGACGGATTTAACCCGCATGGTGTTCAAAGTAGCTCTCACAAGACATGGCCTCGTGATTTTGGTGATTTATAACCTATCCCCATGGCTATGCATGAAGCGCAAATTTATGATGTTATCTATGTTAATTTCTGGGCCCAAACAACCAGGAAATGATATAGACGTCTATTTGACTCCTTTGATTGAAGACTTGAAACAACTGTGGGAGACAGGTGTGGAGGTGTATGATGGGTATAAGGAAGAAAGTTTCAATTTGAGAGCTATGTTGTTTGGGACAATTAATGATTTTCCAGCCTACGGTAATCTGTCGAGGATATAGCATCAAGGGTCAGTGTGCATGCCCTATATGTGAAGAGGGTACGGATTGGATGCGGTTAGAACATTGTAAGAAGAATGTCTTTCTTGGGCATCGTAGATTTTTGCATCCAAGTCATCATTACCGGTGGTGGAGAAAGGCGTTCAATGGGAACTCGGAAGAAGGTAGAGCGCCTTCACCTTTGACGGGTGATCAACTTTTTGAAAAGGTAAAGGATTTGAATATCCAATTCGGTAAACCTTTTGCGAGAGATATTGTCACAAGAGGGTGGAAGAAAAGGTCGATTTTCTTTGAGTTGCCATATTGGAAATCATTATATGTAAGACATTTCCTCGATGTGATGCACGTTGAAAAAAATATCTGTGATTGTGTCATTGGTACGTTACTCAATGTGCCAGGGAAGACTAAAGATGGCATCAATGCAAGGTTGGACTTGGTTAGTATGGGAATAAGAAGAGAATTGGGACCGACGAAGAAGGGTAAAAGTACATATCTTCCTCCGGCTGCTTACACTCTATCTAGAAAAGAAAAAACTGTTTTTTATAAGTTTCTTGAAGGAGTTAAGGTTCCTAAGGGTACTCTTCAAACATTAGGAACCTCGTATCGATGAAAGATCTCAAGTTAAAAGGTCTAAAGTCCCACGATTGTCATGTTCTCATGGAGCAGTTGATACCCATTGGTATACGGTCTATTTTACCTAACAAAGTGCGGGGGCCTTAACTAAACTCTGTTTCTTCTTCAAGGCAATTTGCAAAGAAAGTGATTGACCCCGGGAAGTTGCCATCATTGCAAAGAGAAATTGTTGTGACTTTATGCGAGCTTGAGATGTACTTTCCACCTTCATTCTTTGACATAATGGTTCATCTAACCATTCACCTTGTTAGAGAGACACAACTGTGTGGGCCAAATTATATGAGATGGATGTACCCGATTGAGCGTTATATGAAGATATTAAAAGGGTATGTGAAAAACCGATCACGACCGTAAGGTTGTATTGTTGAACGGTATATTGTCGAAGAAGTCTGTTGAATTCTGCATCGAATACCTATCCAATGCTGAATCTATAGGGCTGCCAAAGTCTCGTCACACATGGAGAATGATGGGGCAAGGAATTACTGGAAATGAAATAGTGACTATAACAAGGACGAGAATGGGAGCAAGCACACTTATATGTTCTGCACAATGCCGATGAGGTTGAGCCATATGTTGAAAAACACAAGGACTTGCTTAAAAGTTTGTATCCAAATAAGAATCAAAATTGGCTAACTAGAGAACACAATCGTTGTTTTATAACGTGGCTAAGAGATCACATTTATGCAGAGTTGACTGAAAATGCTACTTCAGTTTCAAATAGATTGAGATGGTTAGCCAAAGGTCCAAGTTTGCATGTGTTCTCTTACCACGGTTATCAAATTAATGGGTACACATTCTATACAAAAGAACAAGATGGTCTGAGTACAATGCAAAATGCTGGTGTGACTCTAGTAGCTCAATCGATGCATATCTCAAGTGCCAAAGACAGAAACCCGATATATGCAAATATGTCATACTTCGGCGTCATTGAACGCATATGGGAGTTGGATTACACAAAGTTTAAGGTTGGTGTGTTTGGTTGCAAGTGGGTTGACAATAATAACGGTGTTCAGATTGATGAGTCGTGGGTTCATGCAGGTGGATCTTAATAGGGTGGGGTATAAAGATGAGCCTTTTATATTAGCATCTCAAGCTCAACAAGTGTTCTATGTCACCGATCCAGCTGATATGAAATGGTCCATTGTTCTTTTGACTAACAAAATAATTACTAATGTTGATGATCAAGACCATGGAGATGTTGATATTGAAGATGATCCTTTCGTCGGGACATTACAATCACTTGAGATTGATCCAACTAGGGATGATGGTATGTATATGAGAGATGATCATGATGAGGGCTTTTGGTCAATCCACCATTTCGTACTAATAAAGGACAAACAAATCTCAATCCAATGAAGAAAAGAAAAAGGTTGACTTAAACATGTATGTAGTGTTTGTGTTTAAATGAACTTTCCGATCCTTTTATATTATAGTTAGCATCTTCCTAGTAATGCTAGTGTTGATTTTGTTATTCATAGTTGTTTTATATTTTGCATCAATTAATGTTATATTAATGTCCATTGATGTTTTACTTGTATCTAATATTTTTGTAGGTAAATGGCATCTTCAAGTAATTCTAGTGATGCCAAAGCGGCGAGACGTGGGCCAACAGTTATGAAGGCGATCATCCGCGCTAGGAGTAAAGGACAAAAATTTGATGTAATTTACTTACTAATCTAAGGATTTCATAATGTTGTTTGATATCTAGATTTAATTACTTTATTATTTTTATTAGGTTGAATGGAATTCTTTGGACCAACCTATTCGTGCTAATGGTAAAATATTGAAGAGTTACATTGGGGCCGTTGTTCGAAAACGGTCCCAATTATTTGTTCTAATTGGAAGGATGAAGCTTTGGATGGTTTCAAAGAGAGCATATGGGCTGATGTACAGGTAATTGTTAAAATTTATAAATTATATTGTAAACTATGCAAACATACTTACTTTGACACGTTGTTTATATTGTTTTGCTGATGTCTTTTAATGTTGATGAATCTCGGAAAAAATTTGTACTTCAGGAAGTCGGTAACCTACATAGGGCATTCAGAAACTAGATTGACCAAAAAATTTCTAAGAGATTCCAACGGGAATATCAATGAGGAGCCTCCATCAAAATATCCACACATATCAAGGGATGAGTGGACAGATTTTATAGCAATACGCACAGGAGATGCTCAATTCCTGGTATGTTTAATATCACGTTAGTCCTTATAATTTTATAGCAATACGTACATATGACATTAACCATGTATTAATATTACTTATATGTGTCTGAATAGAAATTAAGCAATGAAAATCGCAACAGGGCGTTAGATCCTGCATGCCCTTACAAAGCATCACGTAAGGGGTATGCTGACATTGAGGATGAATTGGTATGTATATATATATATATATTTAACTGCATTTGTGGTAAATATGACTTTTAAACTGTTTGGTTAATTTATATTATCTCAATATACAGATGCAGGAGGCGGGGCCAGAAGTTAAGAAAATTAAACGCCATATTGTGTGGAGGAAAGCCCGCGAGAACAAGGCGGGTGTAATTGACAACAAAAATACGCAGACCGTGTGGAATAAATGTGTTAGTAGACTAACGTTTACATTATCAATTGTTATTTTCATATGATAATATATAATAATTTTAACATTTGCATTTCACCAATAACTATGTGTCAGGAGGAACTGTCACAGTCTGCGGTAGAGGGAGAGATAGAAGACTTTGGTCGCCAGGATATTCTTGCCAAAGCCCTAGGTGTGCCAGAGAACCCTGGTCGTGTTAGGGGTGTGGGTTTCGGCGTCTCACAAAAAGATTACTTCCCACCCGAAGTTCGTGCAAGAAATAACTCGGAAACGAAAAAGTGGGAGACATTGGTGTCTCAACTCTCTGATAGATTGAACATTTTGGAAGAAAAGCTGAAACAAAAGGATGATGAGGAGAGGCAGGCTAATTTCACAGCCCAAGCAAGCGTCAAAGATAGCTGCACTCTACCATCTGCCAGCAGGCTTCCAGAGGTAATGCGTGCCTTTTTTTTTTACTAGTATTGCATTCGCAGTTAAATACATTCAATTGGATGCCTTAATTCACAGCTTATTCATCTATCATTGGATTAGGGCGTCAACTCATGTCAGCTATATTTATCGACCCCAAACTATCGTATGGTTGCTATGGGTAAAGTATACAATGAGCCGGGTGTTACACTGCACACCGGACCGCACTCCTTAACCATGTGAAAGTTGGAGTTGATGTTGCAACCGAGGGGATGCGCCATTGCCGGTACCTATCGTTGATGCAGATGTGATGACAAAGGGAGATGGAATAGGTACTTATGTGGCATGGCCAATTGATCTCGTGGTTGTAATTAATATGGTATGTAATTTCATTTTTCCTCCTTTTCATATACGGCATATATGTATTACATTAGTTGATCACTAACTGGCATATTGAAATGCAAAATTTCCAGGCACCTGCAAAAGCTAAAGGCAAGGGCAGAGTGTCTGGATATACAAAGGAGTCAATTACAACCCCATAAAATAAAGGGAGGCAACTCGAGGCCAACCCACCTACAAATGGTTCAACTACAACTTCTCCGGAATATTTGAATTTCCTTAAAATACATGAACGAAAGAATATGAAAAATGCTGACCAATTGTACATAGAGATGGAACAAAATATTTTTGGTCACCATTTCATTGAGATGCTCAATACTGAAAATATCAGAGAAGTTGTAAATCATGAATGGGTATCTGCCTCCGTTATTTCCGCATATATCAGGTAATAAATCAGGCTTAAAGTGTACAATATTTTTTTAGTCTTTCCATTTAAATATTGATGTCATTGGTGTAATCCATTTTTATATTTTAATTGAAGGTATTTGTATGAAGAATTGTTGCTTCCAAAGGAAATAACGAGGAGGTTTCTGTTCTTGTCCCCACACCAAACAAATACATACGGCTACTTCGGGAGGGATTCACAGACAACGTATCTAGCTGACCGGTTTGCAACTAAAGAAAGAGAATATCAGCCCTTGTTTTTAGCGCCGTGCAATGTTGGGTGAGTCGCTTATCCTATAGGACTTAATCCACAATAAAATGAATTACATAAAAGTTGAGGTGCTTAGGATTTGTTATCTCAACATTTTTGTAGGAATCATTGGGTGCTGTGCGCGATAAATATTGTTGAAGAGATTATTTACTATCTGGATCCCTTGTATGTTGATCCTAGGGATCGCCCAGAATTAAAGAATCTGTTCGATACGTAAGCATGTTTTTATATTTCTGATTTTCTATGATTCTGTTCGATACGTGAGCATGCGTGTGTTTGTGATGATTGAAAATATGTTTCTTAATGAAGTCTGTTTGATTTTGTGATTAGTGGTTTGCAAGTTTATCGCGCAAATATCGGAGCTAAGGTGCCGCGTTTAAAGGCAACCAACATTAAATGGATTCAGATACAGGTATATTTGCAAAAACTTAATGCGCAATTAGATAAAAAAAACTATATTGATTTACTATTTTATTTTTTATAGTGCCCAAGACAACCCAACAAGATGCAGATTGTGGGTACTATGTCATGCGTTTCATGAAGGAGACTATCTTGCGAACCAAGTTAAAATACCAATGGCGGTATGTTGTTTACTTAGCTTTTAACTCGTGATTGTTCAAATGTTTTAGCAATTGTAACTTAATTTATTTAATTTTTATGTCGCAAAGATTTCCCGACTTCAAATGCTCCACATACTCCACCGCTTCAACTATCCAAGTCAAGGAAGAGTGGTGTCGCTATATTGTTGAAAAGTTCGTTTGATTATGTCAAATTGATCACAATAGTTGCGGTAATACTCATTGGTATGTGAATAATGCTTTATATTTATCAACCCCAAACTATCTATGTATTTGTTTTTCATTGGTACATGCCTTCGAGTTGATGTGCATGGAAAGGAGAAAATAAGTTCAAACTTATTATTTTTGTTAGACTTTGTTAATGCTTGATTTGAATTCTGTTTCTTGCTACGGTAGTATTTACCTAATTAGTCTGCTTTGTATCCCAATGTAACAAGGTTAGTCTTTGTGGTGGAAATGCAGTGTATGTATGCTACAGAGTCTTTGGATCACATTTCGACACATTACTTTGGTGTTGTCTTGGTCTCATGAAAAACAAACAGAAGCTGTAAATGTAGATTAATTGTAGATGTATGTTGGTTTTCTGATTTTGGTTTCTTAAGGATTGAGATCTGGTATAGTTGCTGCACTTTGATTTTGTCTTACTCGTGTGAATTTGAATACTTTCGAAACAGAGTGGTGTACTTATATCTGGTTATATATATATATATATAGTTGCTGTATAGAGTATTGTACTTTGATTGTATAGTTACTGGTTTGCTGCACAAACACATGCAGTGCTAGCTGCATTGAACACTTGTATTTGAACACTTATATTTTCAACACATTTTGAACACATTTTGAACAATTGTGTTGACTGCAACAATTGTGGTTTTTTTGTGTAAATATGCAGGAATAATGGATGTAAAAGTTAAGAAATAAAATAAAAAATAAAAAAAAGGGCTTTAGATAGCGTTTCCTTGTACAAACGCTATCTAAAGTCAGACTTTAGATAGCGTTTCTGTGTACAAACGCTATCTAAAGTCACCTATTAATAGCAGTTCCAAAATGCTATCTTTGCTAACGAGTTTTAATAGCGGTAGCATAGATAGCGGTTACAAACGCTATTAAAAGGCATACGGAAACGCTATCTAAAGTCTAATCTGTTGTAGTGATGCCTCGCAAAACTATGCTGTGGTTTAGTGTTCTATGAATTAGAAGGTTAATGGTCTCTAATTATGTGGCACTATGAATGAGTAAAAATAGGAAATTTACGAAAGCATTTTATTGGTAGGTGAAAACATATAGTGGGGATATAATATCTAGTCTGATTTGAGTTAAGCATTGATTAGAGTTACTACTTATTAGTGTTACACAATGAGAAATACTGCAATATTTTGCCCTATTTACATTTTATTTCTTCAAAATAAAAAAAGGTTACATGTGCAAATCTGCCACACTTGTAAACATATACACCATAAGAGGTGTCATATACCAAATAGCTAAAAGCCAATAATCTATCCATTTAAGAGCGATTGCAGCTATATATTGAGTTATTCATCAACTTTAATTTTTAGTTCTATACTTCAGAGCTATCCCTCTTATCCCATAGACCCACAGTTTTAACAATCATCGCTAAAAGTGTCTATAGGTATATGGCTAATTTCTTGTAGTGTCTAATATACCGACACACACGAAAATTACTATGGACATTTTAATTTCAGTCCATTCATGCCTTCCAACTTAGTATTGCCTGCTATCCTGTTATCTCACCCCAACCATACGGGTCCACCAAAGCCCATCATTTAATGAAAAGAATCCTTAGTTCAACCAGTAAATTGTTATTGTTATAAAATAAAATGCATAATTAGAGAAAGAAGTAACTTCACTCTATAAATTTGTAGCATATGTCAGATTAGTTTCTAATTCTAGAAAATTACTTGGGGACCGTTGAATCATAATTTCAAAAACTAATGATTATCATGGTAGAAGTAAGAAGTATGCCTTAATCCTTGCTTATGTTTTTGCCACCACTCTGTTGAATTGAAGACAGAGATGGTTCCTTAACATATAGTGTCATCTTATCCAGCTAACAACGGAAGATGGTTCCTTGACATGATGGTGCCATCTAACATATGTCCTTAACTGTAGCTGGATATGATGGTTCCTTAACCCTTTGGATTTTTCTGACAGCCTTTAACATATGGTGCCATCTTAATCTTGCCAATTTTCCCTCCCTCCCTCCCCTTTTCTCGCTCTCTCTAGCTCTTTGGATTTTTCTGACAGCCTTTAACATATGGTGCCATTTTAATCTTGCCAAGTTGCCCCCCCGCCCTCTCATTTTCTCAGATATCATTAACTCTAAAAGAAGTATGGGAAACACTAACAAAGATGAATTGTGTGGAGGGTTTTTTACATGTTAGAAGGTACTATATACCAAAGAGAATGAAAGATTCAGAATGCAAGTAACTATAAAAGTGGATAACGCTAGATCTCCAAATAACCATCACATAGAAAGTAAAACATCATAGAAGATTATATAAGGAACTAAAATTGCCCACTAAGTTTCATCAGCTGCAACAACATACATTGCAAAAATCAGCAAAAGATCATCCACAACCATGGTTTCAATCTCCAGAAGAAAACTGGTATAAGCGCAACACTTTTGAGTGTGAGAGCTACCAAGTCTATGAAAAAAATTGAGAGAGAGAGAGAGAGAGAGAGAGAGATGAATTGATTTAGCACATTCAATCCCAGATTCGCTATGAAAATGAAAAACAGAACAGCAGAAACGTCAATTGCCAATCTTCATCTTTCAATAATTCAGAGACATGAATGGCCCTAGATGCACAATTCAGCAAAGAACTAAAGATCATATAAAGAAAAGTACTTTGAATATAGGTAAATATATATTCCAAGCAGCAAACTCATGCATAGCAAAGTTTGATATATTCATATATAATTCCAAATACTTATCAATGAAATCTAGAAAGCAAGTGAATGAAGGGAATGGTGGAATTTCGATTCAAGTAAATTATGCAAAAAACAATCAGAAATTAATGGGATTGTGGATGAAAATCAAAGGAGAGTTAAGAGTTGGAAACGCTAATGGAACATCTGGTTTCCTCCTTTCACCTATTTCTACAGCTTTATGAGTAATATGCCATTGTACAATGATGTGGAAGATCCAATTACCGTGCACCCAATGTTGTATTTCAAGGTTTGCACACAGAGATTTAACAATTAGAAGAACTACTCTCTAAACTTCAGAATCTTCTTAATTTAACTACAGATCAGCATCTTTATATAAATTTCCAATAGTAACCATTTTTATTATGATTGATTCACATGAAAAAACATGTCAAATTATTTGTGTGTTATGTAACCATGTGTGTGTGTTAGAGAGAGGTGGATAGAGATATATATAGAGAGAGAGAAAGAGAGAGAGACCCTAGTAATGAGTAAACCAACCTATTTATCATGCTGTGTTGCAGTGTAATATGCACCTTATACAGTAAATTGATTTGTGTCCTCTTTCCGCTATCACAGCTTGGTCGTCTTCTTCTAGAAATTGAAACATCACAAACATCTAAAAAAACATAAAATCTGAATAAAGCATCCAGCAAATTAAGAATTAAGAATTAATAAAGAAGAATAGGAACTGGAATCAGAATCGGAAGAGTGGTTTCTGCTTTTTTGAATAGGTAATGAAATGGGCCTAAAGAGGACCAAATTTTACTAAAATGATCACAATAATAATAAAAACCCTATTCCAAAGGAATTGATTGCTTGCATTTTACATTTTTGAAACCCCTAATCAAAACCAAAATCAAACAAATATATCATGAAAATTAAACAAAGTTTAATGAGAAGACGAACCCGGTCGAACTCTGGATTCAAATTCCTTGCGTTGAAGAAGTTTATTGCGATACTCCGTCATCGCAATATGGCGTCGTGTGGCGTCTTCAGTGTCTATCATTGTTGTTCCTTACACTCTCAAATGGAAAGATGTTTACATTTAAACAACAGAGAACAGTCAAATCGGTTTTTTTTTTAAACTGTGAAAATGAAAAGTGTGGGAATGTAGGAATCAGAAAACGTGGGTGTATGTAGTTTTCGTGATGGTGATGTTACCCCAAACAGAGAAGCAAGCAATGGTAGGTGGAGATTGCAAAAGGTAGGGAGACAGTAACCGAGTGAGAAAGCTTTAGATCTGTGATGGTGCCATGGTGGCAGATCACAGACCGAAGATGGCGTAGGGTTATGGAAGAACATGGGAGTCAGGGGAGAGGTCTGAAGAAAGAAATTGTCGTAAAAAAGCAGTCTACAATATGTAGTTTTTTATTTTTATTTTTAAAGCAAGCTTCCGATAGAATTGTGTTTGCCCCCTTTCTTCACTCAGTTTTATCATTCGAAAAAACTGTGGTTAGTGAGATGAGAGGGAGTTAGGGTAATACAGTAGAATTGTTTGATCTATTAGTATAGAAGATATATAGTTTTAGGGGTATATTTGTAATATATAAATTTTGACAAAAAAAAGTACTTTTTTTGCTACTCTGGCATTATATTATTGTATAGATATTTCATGAAGTGTACATTGTCCCTTTTGTCTAAATGAAGAAGAAAATATAAACCACCTTTTTCTACATTGTACGCATGTTTGGAAAATTTAGATGGAATGCCTGGACAGGTGGAAGATTAAAATGCCTATGGCACAGACAATTAGGCAGTGGTTTGATTGCTTGATAGGGGCAATAACAGGGGACTTTCAGAGAAAACTTTGGAATTCCCTTTTTTATGTAATAATATGGACCCTATGGTTTCAAAGAAACCAAATAGTCTTTGAGAAAGCCATAACTGATTGGACTTTTGTATCATTTCTCATCAATATGAGGCTTGGGTTTTGGCTTAAAGGGTGGAACAAAAAAGTCTATTTTAGCCAGGGTGAGGTAGTTAATAGCCTAGATGGTGTGCGTCTATGGAAACAAGAAATACGACCAAGACCTCAAATTCAATGGAATCCCCCCAAGCAAGTTGAAGTGGAATGTAGATGGCTCGGCTAAAGGAAAACCAGGGGAAGCAGGCATAGGTGGTGTTTTAAGAGATGAATTGGGTAATATCTTAGGTATGTTCTCGGCCTCGGTGGGTATTAGAGAATCAAATGAAGTAGAATTTATGGCAATAGTCTTTGCTCTAGAAATGTCCATACAAAAGACTTGGGTTATGGAAAAGGAAATAATAGTGGAATCAGACTCTATGGATGCCTTAGCTTGGGTTAAGAGTAGCGAAACATGTCCTTGGAATTTGAGGTTTTTTGGTAACAAATTGAAAAACATTCTTGTGCTTTTAAAAGGGGTATCTTTTGTGCATAGATGTAGGGAAGCTAATTGTTTTACAGATTTTTTTAGCAAGAGAAGGTGCTCAAAGGGAAGGAAGGTGGTTAACATGGACATAAGGAAGGCTTTACACGTAGGATGCTAACACACCATAAAAAGGGGAATATCTAAATGTTTTGTATGGCTGTTATGTTTTTATGATCTACTTAGTTTTGCAGATATGTTTTCACAGGTGTGCAAAATGAAAAAGGACTATAAAGGAGGGATTACCACATAGATGAGACTAATACAACACAAGAAAAGGGAAGTAAATTGTTTTGCAGATTCTTTAGCAAAGGAAGGTGCTCAAAGAGAAGGAATGTAGTTCACTTGGACATAGGAGGAACTGTCAAGAATTGAGGGAAGCATGCTTTCTTGGAGGCTCCCTAGATGGATATCGAAAAGAAATTGCTCTTGGTGGCTCATGATTAATGTGCATGCTTGCTGTGTTAGTTTTGTGGTTGCCTAGAATGGATTGTAAGAGTTTGTAAAGGGGTGTGTCTTACTTGTAATTGGGTTGTCTTAATGTGGAAATGGGCATTTGCATTAGGGGTACTTTTTTTCCTTCATGATGATTTTATCCCTAAGGAGGGTTTTGCATCATAAGGTTTTAATGAGGCCCTTTTTGCTTGTGCTTGGAAGGGGGTACATGGATAGACAAATTTCTGCGGTGCCTAGACCGTGACTCACAGGTGTATGTTTTTGCTTCTATTTGCCTAACTCTGGTTATGTTTGCGATTAATAAATTAACTACTTATAAAAAAAAAGTCATTAGTGACTTTTATATAGCATTTTTGTTGATATTTTGACTTATAAAAAAATAAAATATTTTACCAATTACATAAATTTAGTTTACAAAGAATCTATAACTTTGGATCAATCTGATCCCAACACAATTAGACCTGGTTTCAAACCAACCCACATATAATCGGGTTAATTTAGGGGTGAGCAAAAATGTATGACCTGCCCGAAACCGCCCGACCCGTTATTAATTTTTGTGCAACGGTCGGGTTGAAACGATTTGGCGGGTTGGGAGGGTGAAAAAATCGGTTTAAGATGGATAAGAGCGGGCGGGTTCGGGTCTGGTTTATGTCATCTATCGATACCCGACCCGACCCGCTCATAACAAAAATAATAATAATAAATTTTTTTTTATGGAGAATGGGCTGCCAAGACTAGATCTTAGATTTATTTTTTCCCCTCTTCTGTTAATTTTTTTTTTGGTACTTAATTGGGCTGAAAGCCTTAAATTTTAATTAGGCTCGTTGGGTTTTTTTTAAAATTTTTTGGAATAAAATTAAATAATTAAAAATCTTGAATCCGCCCGAACCCGCCCGAAACCCGACCAACACGCACCCGATCAACCCGATGTATAAATGGGCGGGTTCGGATTTCAATTTTCTTACATCGAACCTGCCCGAACCCGACGAATCCCACCCGAACCCGTCCGAACCCACCCGATGCTCACTCCTAGATTAATTAGGGACCGGCTCGGATTCAAAAAATTGTCTCTATCAATATTTAGGGTTCGTTAAGAGATAAACATAATACGTCTCGACTCGTCCCATGCTCATCAGTAAGCCTGGATCAGGTACACCACCCGGAACCGTTGAAATTACAATAGACACAAAAGTAAACTGAATTCACTGCTACTTAATATTTTCTTTTTAACCGGCATTACGTTCCGGTATTGCTGATCCTTTTAAAAAAATATAGTTTTTTTTTTTAAAGTTGTTTTATTATATCCCATTAATACTGCTTAATTCTTTTTCTATACAACTGCGCCATAATATTATTGCCATTAAAATTTTATTATTTTATTATTTTCTTTGTCATATTAGCATAATATATTTATTGATGTACCGACATTCAATCACATTTGGACATTTGTGCTTTTCTTTTATTTTGAGGATTAAGGGAAAAAATAACAATAATATTAATTTGTCAAGATATTATTAGGTGTTAGTATAAAACTAATTATTTATATTGACAGTGCATGAGAATTAAAACTTATATTTATTTGATATTTAACACTTGTTGTTTTATTAAAAATATGTTTTTACATCTCAGTGCATACAATTTTATATGCTATCATCAGGGGCGGCCCTGAGCACGGGCGACCGTCCAGGACCCCATTTTTTTAGGGGCACCATATAGTAGGTAACATATTATTATATAGTATATATAGATATTAAATAAAAAATTTATATAATTATTTTTTTACCAATAAAAAACAATTATTCCAAAAAAAATTATAATAGAGTGACAATAAATAATATGGCAAATGTATATGTATATATTGAAATATCTTTTTAATTTATTATAATTTAAAATTTGATTCAATCCTAATTTATTTACTATTTAGGCTTTCTTTTACCTAATTCTCTCATTCTCTTGATTTGATTGCATAATCTCGTTTTGTTTTATCGAAAATGACTTTTTAAAGAATCGTGATTATGGATGAATTATTAATGATTTTGCAACAAAAAATACAAGAAGGACAATTTTCAAATGATTATGAGAACATCATTTCCTTAATTTGTACAAGACACCAAAAATCTCAAGATTGACCCTGCTATCACTGCAATTACCTAATTATTTTTTTATTGAAAACTCTGAAACCAAAATATTGTTGTCTACTTGTCTTCTACAATCACCATTATTTTCCATTAAAAACTAAATCGTTATTTTGTATTCAATATTTGTTTTTATTGAAAATAAATTCTTAAACATGGGATCTTGAATTCAATTCCCAAATTTATATGTATGAAAAAGATATTATTGAGAGCAATACCTGTTTAGACACATATTTCCAGAGATTATGATCTAATATATTGAGTGAGAAAATACACTGAGTCTTAAGAACAAAAAAAAAAGGAAAAAAAAAAGTTCAAACCAATTTAATAATATAACCCCCTCCTTCCTGACAGCCATGACAATATGACATATAGCAGTGGCGCCTTTTCCTTTTGAATAAAAATAATAATTTTTGGACACAAATTTTAATATCATGTAAGTATGTATGAACATTATATAGTTAATGGGAGTACTTTAAGAGTAATGAAATACATGAATTTTTTTTTATAAGCAATAATATATATTAAAGAGAATATATGGGGTACTCAAAACCCATATATAAAAATTAACTAAAAGATTTATATCCCAAAGTAACTGTACCTACTAAAAGACTTCATCAATTTTATATTACGATGAAATATATTATGAGAGAGAATAAAATAATAAATAAATATTAAAGAATATTTTTAAACAATATAGGATATCATTTTTTATATTCAAATATCCGCTCAGAATAAATGGGTGAGAATATGGGGTAAATTGCGAACTACATTATATCGTCCGGTCCACTAACCTTTATATTATAAATTTGAGTATTTTTTTTCTTGAGAGTTGCTATTATTTTTTGTGCTTTAGGAGCCTCTAGTGTATTGGCAAAAATGTTAAATTGACACAGAAAATGGGACAACATACGGTACACCGTATAAACAGTGCGGCACTGTAGCTGCATTATGCGGCACTGTAGCACTTTTTTTTTTAAATTTAAATTTTTTTTGTAAATAAATTTTTTGATTAAGTATGTGTCAATATCTGGTGAATGAGGTACAAATATCAGGTGAATGCCTTCAAATATGTGGTGAATGCCCATACTAAAACCAAGTTTTGGATGCCTTAGATTATCTGGTGAACGTAGTTCAATTATCTGGTGAATGCCTTCAAATATATGGTGAATGCCCATACTAAAACCAAGTTTTGGATGTCTTAGATTATCTGGTGAACGTAGTTCAATTATCTGGTGAATGACTTCGAATATCTGGTGAATGCCCATACTAAAACCAAGTTTTGGATGCCTTAGATTATCTGGTGAACGTAGTTCACTTATCTGGTGAATGCCTTCGAATATGTGGTGAATGCCTATACTAAAATTGGGTTGTGGATGCCTTAGATTATCTGGTGAACGTAGTTCAATTATCTGGTGAATGCCTACAAATATGTGGTGAATTCACCAGATATTTTGACCGCGCTGTCGCCACGCGCCAAAAAGAACGAGCGTTTACAAAATTAATGTAGTATAGAGCGACAACTCGGATATCGTCTCTGAAGGACTCTTTAGTGTTGTTATTATTAACAGAAAATCAAAAGTTAGTTTTGGGGGGGGGGGGTTGGTTTGGATTGAAATAAAATAAAGAAAACAAAACAATGAAAACAAAGCAGTTAAAGAGAATAGCAAATAAACTAAAGACGATTAACCTATTGTTCTTGGTTTCCCACTATCATTGGTTCAAATAAATCCAAGCCCTAAGCAGATTCTAATCCCCTCCCGGTTGTAGCAACAATTAACAACGCAATTACTACTACGGATGTATGTTCCTATTCCCGAAATAACAAACGGGGTGAAGCCCTCATGAACAAACGAACATGAACGAACACACGCGAAATAACAAACGCGATTAAGTATAGAAACATAACATCACCGAAATGAACCAATACAACACTATACATTCCTGAAATAACAAACAGAAACATATAGCATTGCATTGAAAAGCGAAAAGCATACAAAACAGGAATACAAGAACCTCCAATGTAATAGAAACCAATCACAGTAGATTAATCTAGGAGACTAGCTCTCCATTACAAAAGGAAAACAAAACATATCTAAGAAAAGAAGGCAAACTACTACTACTGCCTAAGAACTAGCCAAAACTGGCTAACTCCCTCACTAACTCTTCAGTTCTGCCTAAGACTGTCTTATATACACGTTTCTGGAATCAGAGAACTCGCGAGGCGAAGCCTCTCTCGCGACGCGGAAATTGTGAACAGTCTGCAACTTTTGATCTTCTCGCGGGGCGAGCATATCCTTCGCGAGGCGAATCTCTTCAAATTCCAAATTGTAACGCCCGTGACCTTTCACACGGGTAAACCGTGATCGTCTCTGACTTTTCAGGCTTGGATGACTCGCGAGGCGAGCCAAGTCTTCGCGGGGCGAGACAGAATGGTTGGTAATTTCTGGAACAGTCACCTTCTGGTTCGCGAGGCGAACAGTCTTCTCGCGGGGCGAGAAACTCCAGAATTATTCCTTTTTATTTACCTGAAAACAGAAAATAGAATAAGTGTTTTATTTATCTCTAAATCAACTAAATTAACCTAAAAACACTTTACAGACTCAAAATACTACTTAAGGACAATCAAGTCTAATTTGGGTGAAAATAATATAAAATTAGCATAAAGCCAAGGTCTTTACTAGTTATAAAACCAGTCAAACAGAGGCTCATCAAAATACCCCAAACTTAAACTTTGCTTGTCCCCAAGCAAACCAAAACTCAAAAACTTAAAAAGACTCAAAACCTGGCAAGCTTAAGAATTCAATCAACTTTCCACAGATTTCAAGCAATTTTTCAAAAGAATTTTTCTTTCAATGTTCCCCCCTTTCAAGCAAAGTAATCCCCACATGCATTTATTCTAAACAGTTGAGAATTTCATCATTCAAACAATCATTAATCTAAGCAGGGGATCTAAGTTACACACAAGAAGGAGATCACCAAATTCAAACAACTGCCTTCCTCACAAGGGAAATTTGTGTTCACTCAATCGCTCAGTTTGCGTCAGGCTATCAACATTTCTCTCAATTTCACTTTTAAGAGCACTTCCCATAAATTTGATTTTCATCTCTAAATGATTCCCACAGAAAATATGCAAGCAACATCAAAAGGTCTTTTATGGATTGTAATGGAGCCTGGCTAAGGGTAGGATATACAATGGTACTAGGCTGAGGACCCTAGGAACTAAGAGAGCATGAAACATTTTTACACTTTGAATTTAACTCAAGTTCCTTTTTCATTTTTCATTTTATTTTGGGTGACTACAACCTTTTTATTTCTTTTTGGCATTTTTGCACTTTTAATTTTGTTTTTCTTTTTATTTTATTTTTTTCACAATTTTTTTTTTAATCCCAAACAGCATATTACACCTTGTAGCCACCCCAAACTTTGGTTTCTTGCACCCATTCTAAGATTACATGCTCTCCTAATCCTAAGATCGGGCTAACATGGTTTTCCAGATTTTTGGGCTTATAACATTAGGTTATCAAGAATTAACAGTCTAATCAGGCTCAAAGGGGCTAACTAGGGAACATGCATTAGGAATTGGTTATTTATTTTTTATTTTTTTGGCTAAGTAGCTATTTACAAAGAAAATGCCTAAATCATTTGAAGCAAACACATAATCATGCAAACCAAAAAGAGATTCAATCAAATTCAGGAAAGTGCAATCAAAAGTGATTCTCACAATTTAAAACATGTTGGAGGCTCAAAACCTCACCTGGACATTATTTGCAAATTGTTTGACAGAGATACTATCCCTAGTGTGTGCTTCCTATCACCCCAAACTTATCATAAATCATGCCATCATAATAAAATCTCAAAGTTCAGTTTTCAATCACATGGGGATCATTTTTCAAAAAAAATTCAAATCCTAGGGGGAAAACAGTCAACACATATTATGCCATCAATCTATGCAAATTCAACCAAATCCATCAAACTCGCCAATACCAGACTCACACAACTCCTGAGCTTCTCAAATTATTCAGGAGCTTTATTCAAAACAAAACAGAATTAAAGCAAGGAAAAGAAAATTAAAAAGGAGAAAGGGTTAAGAAAACTCATTGAAGGGAGGTTCCACCAGGATCCCACTGCTTGTAGCATAAGGCCCACGTGATGGACAAAGAGTGGGAGTTCATTCCATGCTTCCATGACTTGCAGCCTTGATGTGGGGGTGAGCACTTGACAATTATGATGACTTCGCCGAGTGCGGCGGACTTCTCACTCCCCTTCGGGTCACAGCTGACCTCTTTATCTACAAAGTTTCCCCAGTAGAAGTGGGGCTCAACCTCTTGGACCGGCCATGGTGCAAAATCCAAGGGTTTAAACTCCATCACTGGTTCCTCAGGGGGAGGTGGCAAACAGTTAGCTGGGGTTACTGGTGCTGCTTCAACTCCTGCAAGGTCTTCATCCACTGCACTAACAAAGTTATCACCTGCTGTACATGTAGAAATTTCAGCACACACCACACAAAGGTTAGTGTTAGTAGAGTCAGTACATATATCACAATAAAATGAATCAGTAAAATTCTGAATGTCTGGAAATTCAGCAATTAATTCATCCACCCCATTACTTTTAACACATGCATCTAAGACCAAAGATTCTTCTTTATCCTGAAGCACGGTGGAGCAAATGTTCTCCTGATCCTCCTGATGCTCATTTCCTATATGAACATGGCCCTCAACCTCATCTGCCTCCTGTTCCATATGGATGCTTTGCTAAACATACCTTTCAAAATAACATTCTACACACAAAGCAGTGCCAGAACAATAACAATCATTATATGAATTAGAATCAGGGGATTCAACACACAATTCATCAATAGAAACATTATCAGAATCATCATCATAAATATTTTCAGGAATAACTTGTGACTCTGTATGTTCTTCAAGGGGCTGTGGAGTTAGCATTGCAGCCGAGTTGGCAACAGTTTGATCAATTTGCATAGCCATCTTCTGAGATTCAACTTCACTCCTCTGATATTCAAGATTACTTGCCTCCATCGTCCGTTGAAATTCAAGATTTTGTTGTGCCATCCTCTGTTGGAATTCGAGATTGTATGCTTCCATTTGTGCAGTTATCTGTTTGAACATTGAAGCAATCTCATCCAAGGTGCTCTGTGAAGGTTCGGAAGGTGCAGAGGTGGTCACTTGGCTAGGATAGTATCTAAACAGGAAGGCTTCCTTCAAATCAAACCAGCTTGAGATGGAATTCTCATCAAGACAATACAGCCAATCCCTTGCAGTGCCTTCAAGTGAGAATTGGAAAGCTTCCATCTGGATGTGGTCTTCTGTTATTCCTGCAGGTCTCAGCATTATAGAACAAATAGCCTGGAATTCCCTCAGATGCTCCTGCGGATTCTCACCTGCAAAACCACTAAACCTTGGCAACCAGTGTGATAAACCAATAAAATCAGGAAAATATATGCATGGTGGTTGCTCATAGTAAGCATTAGGCATGTAATTTCGCATATAATTATCCATGGGGGTGCTAAAATTCACAACCAGACAAAACAGACAAAACTAATTAGCAAAGAGAAATTTTTTTTATTTTTTTATTTTTATTTTTTTGAATTTTATTTTCTGCTAATAACAACAAACCAGAGTCCCCGGCAACGGCGCCAATTTTTGACCGCGCTGTCGCCACGCGCCAAAAAGAACGAGCGTTTACAAAATTAATGTAGTATAGAGCGACAACTCGGATATCGTCTCTCAAGGACTCTTTAGTGTTGTTATTATTAACAGAAAATCAAAAGTTAGTTTTGGGGGGGGGAGGGGGGGTTTGGATTGAAATAAAATAAAGAAAACAAAACAATGAAAACAAAGCAGTTAAAGAGAATAGCAAATAAACTAAAGACGATTAACCTACTGTTCTTGGTTTCCCACTATCATTGGTTCAAATAAATCCAAGCCCTAAGCAGATTCTAATCCCCTCCCGGTTGTAGCAACAATTAACAACGCAATTACTACTACGGATGTATGTTCCTATTCCCGAAATAACAAACGGGGTGAAGCCCTCATGAACAAACGAACATGAACGAACACACGCGAAATAACAAACGCGATTAAGTATAGAAACATAACATCACCGAAATGAACCAATACAACACTATACATTCCTGAAATAACAAACAGAAACATATAGCATTGCATTGAAAAGAGAAAAGCATACAAAACAGGAATACAAGAACCTCCAATGGAATAGAAACCAATCACAGTAGATTAATCTAGGAGACTAGCTCTCCATTACAAAAGGAAAACAAAATATATCTAAGAAAAGAAGGCAAACTACTACTACTGCCTAAGAACTAGCCAAAACTGGCTAACTCCCTCACTAACTCTTCAGTTCTGCCTAAGACTGTCTTATATACACGTTTCTGGAATCAGAGAACTCGCGAGGCGAAGCCTCTCTCGCGACGCGGAAATTGTGAACAGTCTGCAACTTTTGATCTTCTCGCGGGGCGAGCATATCCTTCGCGAGGCGAATCTCTTCAAATTCCAAATTGTAACGCCCGTGACCTTTCACATGGGTAAACCGTGATCGTCTCTGACTTTTCAGGCTTGGATGACTCGCGAGGCGAGCCAAGTCTTCGCGGGGCGAGACAGAATGGTTGGCAATTTCTGGAACAGTCACCTTCTGGTTCGCGAGGCGAACAGTCTTCTCGCGGGACGAGAAACTCCAGAATTATTCCTTTTTATTTACCTGAAAACAGAAAATAGAATAAGTGTTTTATTTATCTCTAAATCAACTAAATTAACCTAAAAACACTTTACAGACTCAAAATACTACTTAAGGACAATCAAGTCTAATTTGGGTGAAAATAATATAAAATTAGCATAAAGCCATGGTCTTTACTAGTTATAAAACCAGTCAAACAAAGGCTCATCATATTTGTACCCCGTTCACCAGATATTGACACATACTTAATCAAAAAAATTATTTACAAAAAAAAATTAAATTTAAAAAAAAAAAGTGCTACAAAGGTCAGATACAGGTGCAGCTCTACATTGCCGCATCTGTGCGAAGACTGTTCATACGGTGTACCGTATGTTGTCCCATTTTTTGTGTCAATTTAGCATAACTGGGTGAATTGGTGTTGAAGGGGGAGCTATGTCTCAACCATTCTGTGTTGTAATATTTTGGTTGATCACACACCTTCCTTTTTTATTTTCATTAAGGTTTAATAAATTTTTTGGTCCCTGTAAAATAGGGGTCTTTTGGTTTTAGTCCCAATCTTTTTTTTTTCCTCTGCATTTTGTCCTACCAATTTTTTTTGCCGTTAGTCCCTACCGTCAACAGTAGCCGTTATTTGCCTACGTGGCTAATGGCGTTGACCGAGTCAACGAGACGCGTGACAAAAATAATATTATTTTAATGTCACGTGTTTTTTTAAAAAAAATAAATTTTAAAATTCTGAAGTTAAATATGCATTTGGTCCGTGCAAAATGAGATAATTTTTATTTTGGTCCCTATAAAATTTTAAAATTTGTTTTTGGTCCTTGTAAAATCTGAAATTTATTTTTGGCCCTTATTGTCATGTGACATCTATTAAGTACTTATGTGTCCAACAGAATGTCATATGATCATCCCAAGTGATACACGATAACCTTATGTGGTGTCAAGTTAGCATATGATTCACTTAAAATTTTCCTTTAACCCTTAAATGAATTATATTTATCTTTCCTAAAATCGTTAAAAAGTTTGTTTCGATGTTGGAGACTATTCATGGAATCATTAAGCACCCATTCATGACTATTTATATAAAGGCAAACACTAATAAGTAAAGGTGTATCTGGTTGCTTTGGTTCAATTCTTTGAAAGTTTAAAAGCTACTCTTTCCAATACAAGATTTTTTTTTTGAATTATTAACATGTGCAATGTTGGACAGATTAGAAAAATCAAAATATTAAATATTAATATTTATATATAAATATTAAAATATAATAATCGGATCCGTTCAGTTCTAGAATCTTTGAACCTAATAATCGAACCAATCACCAACGGGTTCGGTTCAGGCCCGAACATCGAAAAATTCGAACCAATTTAATTTGTTATGTTCGAATTTTCGGATTCATAGAATTATTGGTTCGGATCATATACCCCTACTAATGGACATCATAAAGATTAGGGAAAATTATGTATGCTTATTTTGTAATGATTAATTATTTTGTTTTAATTTTATAAAAAAATTTAAGACACTCGTTAAGAAGATAATGAACAAACTACAAACTAGTTCATATGCTAACTTGACACCACAAAGGGCTATTGTGTGTCACTTGGGATGATCATATGACACTCTGTTGGATACATAAGTGTTCCGTCCAAATATCCCAAGTGCGAGATACTCGTCCGGAGAAACTCTTGTGGGAGTGTTTTTGGAATAGCTTGACAGAATTGGAATTATGCTCCTACGTATCCAAATGGGAATCAAAGCAAACGTAGTTCTAAGTGAGGGGGTTGGATCCCTATTTATAGAGATGTTTTGGTGTAACAGTTTGAGTTGGACTGTTATTGAGATCCTATTTGTTAGGATCGGATTGCTATCGTAACTAGATAAAGATAAGGATAAGGCTCCGAGTTATGCAGAGGGATATTTGGACCAGCGAGATATTCGGCCCAGTCAGTTGTGACTGGATAGCTCGGGACCGAGATATCTTCATCCGCGGCCTGTTGTGGAATAGGCCCGAGTAATTATCCTCGGGTGTCAAGTGCATTAATAGGTCTTCGGCTTTATGGGAGTTCGGGTCATGACCCACTTAAAAGAATGAGCTCGGCCGTATTGACAATCATCGGCCTTATATCTTCGGCCAGTACACAAGCCCCCCGAGTTCTGAGCTTAAATAAGCGAAAGAGCTGACAAGTATTAAACCGAGCTTATACTTCGGCCACGTGGACTTTCGTATTTCCAGCTGTCGTTTCAACCAAACCTTCCCTCCCCCTTTTTGTCAGAGAAGGCAATCATTTCCCTTAATCCTTCTGCAGCACGTTACAGGTAAGTAACCCTAGAGTTCCGCGCCCATTTAATGAAGGGAAAATTAAAAGTCGCGCATTTTTTATTTCAAGAAACGTGAACCGTTGATCGTATCTCATCATCAATCGCAGCAGTTATAAATATCTCCTCTAACTCCACCTTACTCCCCCTTTCCCACTACCTTCCTCCATTCTTCATCTCTGTCTTTCAAGTTTCTGCAGTCGTCCTCCTGCCTTTCGCTCTCCAGGTACGCCCCACCTTCTTCCTTCTTTCAAATTTCTAAGTTTATTTCCGGATTCCGGTCATGAGATCATCCGAGTCCACCGAGTCAAACACTTCACCTCTGGTGGAGCGCGAGGTTTCCCCCATTGGGGGCTCTCCTTCCACTTCTTCCGTTCCTTCACAGGAACTAAACATCGGTCAGGTGAGATCGTCCTCCTCCGGGTCGTCTTCTACTGAGTCTAATTCTTCTGGGTCCGACCCTTCTAGGTCTGGTTCTCCATCCCCCCAAATTTCCAAACCCGCCGCTCACAAACAACGCCAAAGGGTTCCAAAAGACCCTGTTCCTGATATTACCCTACCTGGGTATACCTGGGTTAAGGGCGAAGTTGGGGATTATTTTTCTGACTTTCAGTCTTCAGATTCAATTGCTCGTCTTCGGTCCCAGATTAATATCTCGGCATCCGGAGATGAATCCGAGTTTATTTTTTCCCCATGCTCGGGTACCGAGTATGTTTTCCTCAGGGCTCATCCTTCTGATCCCCCTTTTACATATATGTATAAAACGCTATTTGCCCAGCTGCGCGTGTCTCTTCCTTTCACTGAGTTTGAGTGTGACGTTCTGAGAACCATGAATATCGCACCTACTCAGCTTCACCCCAACAGTTGGGCTTTTCTAAAAGCCTTTCAAATTCTGTGTAAATACATCGGGATGGAGCCCACTACTCCCAAATTTTTGTACTTTTACCAAACAAGGTTTGGTGAGAAAACGGGATGGATTTCCCTCAATGGACTGAACCGAAGAGGACTGATTAGTTTATACACATCATCCTATAAAGACTTCAAAGTCGGTTTCTTCCGAGTTCGCCCCTCGGGCTCTCACCTCTCCCACTTTTTTTATGAAAATGGATGCGCCAGGTTTCCTTTGTACTGGCAATCATCTCCTACCAAATTCGTTGGTTTTGAATACAAATCCCTTCCTGCCGAGGATAGACGGGATATAGATATATTAGAAAAACTTCCTCGGCCTCTCCATTGTGGACGTCTTCTGAAACTCCCCTTTTCATCCACTCCGCGAGCCGACTTTAAAAGTAAGTGTTCGGCTTTTTAGTTTTTAAATCTTTTTTGTATGTGTTCCTGTACTAACAGCTTTTCTTTTCGGCAGTTATCATGGGGAAATTCGACTTCTCTAAGCTTTTGAAATCTGCCGCGAAGGAGGGTCCCTCAGCGACCGAGAAGAAAAAGAAAAGAATTTCTTCGGCTGCTGCTAAGGCCACTGCTAAGGGGGCTTCATCATCCGCCCCCCACAAAAGGAAAAGGGTGGAAATAGCAATTGATGCCGAGGATTCTTCCCCTCCTCGCTCGAGTCCCCCACGTCCTACCACTCATGAGATGGGAACTACGGGACGAGAGGAGCAACTTCCTCCTTCTACCGAGGTGAAGTGGTATAACACTTCTCTGAAAGCAGGAACCTCGTCTCTCTGGGGCGAAGACTTCAATCCCTTCCCTTCTTTTGACTCAAATTTCCTGAAGCATGCGGATCTCCACTTGATTAAGCAGCATTGGGCTCGGTCTAGCATGGAGGCCCTCTCAGTCTACTGTCTCCGAGCTGCTGCTCTGGCCCGTTTCTGTAGCCGATAATTGACAGAGACTGAGAGAAAGTCTCAGCATTTGGAGGCTGAGTTTGTTTCGATTGAGAAGCTGAAGGAGGATTTCGCCCGGATTTCCGCGGAGCGCGATGAGCTGGCCCAAGCCAATAATCTCCTGAGTACTACCATCGCCGAGCTTAACGGTCAGAACTCCGAGTTGAACTCTCAAGCAAAATTAGCTGAGGAGGAGAAAGCTCGTGTTGAAGAGGAGCTCAAGGAGGCTCGAGTTGTAATCGAACAACTTAAAGCCGACTTGAATGCCGAGACTAAGGCCAAGCTGGAGATTCAGGAAGATTTGAAGGAGGCCACCGATTGCATCCTTGAAGAGCATCGGGCTGGTTTTGCCAAGGCCATCGCTCAAGTTCAAATTCTTGCCCCAGGGATTGATATCTCGGGTGCTGATGTGCATAAGGAGGTACAAAATGGGGAACTGTTCCCATCATTCCCGAAGAGGAAGAAGAGGTGGAAGGGGGGGAAGATTCTCCCGAGGATCACATCGACGTCGAAGATAGTCATAGGGACGAGTAACTGTACTCTTTGTTTTTTGTTTTCTATATCCCTTGTAATGGGCTTTGCTTTTGTAACTTTGGTTGATTTAATGAAAACTCTTCCACCGTTTTGATGACTTCCTGTTCCTCTTGTAGCATTTGTTGGCCGAGATATTCTTCGAAATATTTTTATATTCCGACGTTGTTTGTATTGCGTGCTCGGCTGTTTAAACAAGACCTCGACTAAGGCCGAGATATTTTGTCATCCGTATCAAAAACGAATAGTTGTCAAATGTGAAATGCATGATTCACGTGTTATATATGTGCTCACACGTTATGTGCCTTGGAAATCCCAGTGGGTTCATGCAATTACTGCTCAAACTTGGCCTTAACAATTTAAATGACTCGAACTCGACCTTTAGGCTCAAACTTGGCCTTAACAATTTGAATGGCTCGAACTCGGCCTTCAGGCTCAAACTTGGCCTTCAGGCTCAAACTTGGCCTTCAGGCTCAAACTTGGCCTTAAAAATTTAATGGCTCGTACTCGGCTTTAATAATTGAAATGGCTCAAACTCGGCCTTAATAATTTAAATGGCTCGAACTCGGCCTTTATAATTTAAACGGCTCGAACTCGACCTTTAGGCTCGAACTCGGACTCGGCCTTTAGGCTCAAACTTGGCCTTAACAATTTAAATGGCTCGAACTCGGCCTTAATAATTTAAATGGCTCGAACTTGGCCTTTAGGCTCAAACTCGACCTTTACAATTTAAATGGCTCGAACTCGGCCTTTAGGCTCAAACTTGGCCTTAACAATTTAAATGGCTCGAACTCGGCCTTTAGGCTCAAACTTGGCCTTAACAATTTAAATGGCTCGAACTCGGCCTTGATAATTTAAATGGCTCGAACTCGGCCTTTAGGCTCAAACTTGGCCTTAAAAATTTGAATGGCTCGAACTCGGCCTTTAGGCTCAAACTTGGCCTTAACAATTTAATGGCTCGTACTCGGCCTTAATAATTTGAATGGCTCGAACTCGGCCTTCAGGCTCAAACTTGGCCTTAAAAATTTGAATGGCTCGAACTCGGCCTTAAAAATTTGAATGGCTCGAACTCGGCCTTAAAAATTTGAATGTTCGCAGAATAAATACATCGGCAAAATAAGAAAATAGACCAATGCTCATAATAACTTCTTTTATTGGATAGAAAAGAAAGTCTGCGGTGTGACTCGTTAAAACCTTCTCGGTCAAAAGTCTGCGGCCCTCCTTCTAGCGCCAGTTTATCCTCGGATCTAGTTCAACAGAACTAACTGAATTTACAGACTTGTCTTTTCCTCTGTCTAGTGTTTCTGCAGGTGTAGGTTTGAGTTTGCTTACACGCAAACTATCAGCATAGCATTGTCTGGCCATTTTTTGATCAGCCCGAATAGCAATTATGTCTCCCGAGTTGGAAGGAAACTTCATAGTGAGGTCGGGGGTAGAGACCACGGCTCCCAACTGGTTCAAAGATGGTCTTCCGATCAAGATATTGTACGATGTTACTGCATTAACCAACACGTACCTGACCAGAATAGTTTTGGACGTTTTGCCATCTCCAAAAGTAGTTAGGAGGTCTATGTATCCCCGGGTATCCACCTGTTCCCCAGCAAAGCCGACGAGTTTACTATCGTATGGCTGAATAGATTTTTATGGGATCCCGAGCTTTTGGAATGTTGAATAATATAGGATATCAGTCGAGCTCCCCTGGTCGACGAGAGTTCTCTTGACCGAGAAGTTGGCCAATTGCACTGTGATTACCATTGGGTCGTCCTGATTAGGATCCACACCCAAGAAGTCTTCATCGGAGAAAATAATCAGTGGGGAAATCATCGGGGGTTTGCCAGCTACCGAGTTTACAGCCCGAATAACCCGCAGTTTTTTCTCCGAGCTGAACTCGTCGTGCCTCCTCCCGCAAATCCACCTGAAATAGTGTTTATTACACCTCGGACAGTATTATCCTCCTCTCGCCTTTCATTCTGATCTTCCCTATTTTCTGCTCTTTCATTATTTTGTTGACTGTCGCCCCTTCCCGGGCTTTGGCCACCTCCTCTTCTTCTACTTCTGCCGCGCCCTTCCCCATTGTTGTGATTTCTCCGAACGAAATTATTCAGATGACCAGCTTGCACTAACTCTTCAATCTTGTCACGCAGGACCCAGCACTCCTCGGTGGTATGCCCGTAGTTATGATGGTACCGACAATGCTTCTGTCGATCAGCATTCTGGGGCGTGTGGCCACGGTTGGGGAGCTGCAAAAGTTCTGCATTGTGATAGTGTGATTTTACATGATGTTTGTTGTACACTTTTGCATGCATGTCTCATATAGATTAGGCGTTTTTTAGTTGATTTTGTTAGATTTTTCCCTTGGAACGGGTGAGGTTGGTTTTGTGTGTTGTTTTGCAGGATTTCAAAGAAAAATGCTCAGAATAGCCATGATGGAGCTGGGATGAAGACAGAGTCTCAAAAGCTAAGAAATTGACCTAGGCAGAGAGCATCACGGCCTGGTCGTGATGACTATCACGGCCGTGATCAAGCAGAGCAGAAAAGGGAGCAAAAGTCAGAAGCTGTCACGGCCTGCCCGTGAAAAGCATCACGGCCGTGACAACCAGACAGAATTGGTCACGGCCTGGCCGTGATGAGTGTCACGGCCGTGACAGAGGAGAAGTTGAAGCGTATCCCTGGCAGAACCTATCACGGCCGTGACTTGCAAGTTTTCCTGACCTATAAAAGGAACCCTTGGGCAGAATATAAAGGACCTCTTCCAGAGAATCAGTTTTTTAACCTAATTTGGAGCTGTGTGGCTGATGTGGAGAGCCCATGGAGTCCCTTATCTTTTTCATTTTCATTTCTTTTGTTTTGGATTTGTTTCTCTCTATGAGTAACTAAATCCCTTTTTGTTGGGATTGGATGTAGCTAAACCTGAATATTATGTATTTGCTTTGATTTATGAATCCATGTTTATGCCTTCTTGTTAGTGTTTAATTTCCTTTTCTTAATGCTTGTTGTGGCTAGCACCCCCATAACTTGATTAGTGTTTTAGTATGCAATTGGAAAATTCTTATTAAAACCAGAACTGGAATTATTCACCTAGTAAGTCTTGCATCTAGGAATAGGGTTTGATTTACTAGTAATCATATAATCCTTTATCTTAATGCAAATTCATTAATCTAGGCCACCTAAGGAATTAGGGTCTATTAGTGGATTTAGGCTCTTGTCATCTGAGGAATCAGGGCTTGAGTAATTTTGTGGGTTGATTTTAATATTTGAAGCATAAACTGGATTGGTAGTCTTAGTATTGCATGAGGCTAAGGTTTAGTGAAGTCTAATCCCAGCATTGTTCATCATATTTGAAAACCATCTGTTATTGCCTTCCAAGTGTTTGTGAAAATTACAAAAAGAGTTTGTTCTTCTTATGTTGTTAGTTCTAGCTTTTGTTAGTTTAGAACTTCCTTCAATCCAAGAATCCGCTTAGATAGTAATTGGTTTGGTAAGTGTTAGTACTTGTCACAGTCCCTGTGGATACGATAAACCGGTCTTACCACCGTATTACTTGCACGACTGCGTATACTTGCCCAGATTCGTCAACAAGTTTTTGGCGCCGTTGCCGGGGACTGTAGTTCAATATTAGCATATCCATTTTGGTTACTAATTTGAGCACAAAATTTTTCTGTTTTAAAATTTTTCTTTTCTGTTATAAACTGTTTGCTGTCATTTTTTCTGCTTTGTTTTTGCTGTCAATTTTTCTAGTGTGTTTTTGCTGTCATTTTTTTTTAGTGTGTTTGATGTTGTGTGCTAACCTTTACTACTGACAATCTTGTTTGCTAGACTGTTTTTGTATGCGAGGTACTATTCCAGCTGACCAACTCCTATACGATCCAGAAATTGAAAGAACAGCTAGGAAGAATAGGAGGCAAGCAAGACAGCAGAATTTGTTAGAGCAACAAGGAGAAGACCAAGAGACTTCCATCTCTCCAGTTTGTCAAGAAGAACTCAGAATGGCAGGGAATGGTGAAGATACTCCTCCACCACCACGGAGGACACTTGGTGACTATTCTAATACAAATTTCAACAGGCATGTAACGAGTATAGTGAGACCTCCGGTGAACTCCAACAATTTTGAACTCAAGCCTAATCTCATCAACATGGTTTCACAAAATCAGTTTGCTGGGTTGGAGAAGGAAGATCCTAACAGTCATATTTCCACTTTCCTGGAGTTGTGTGATACAGTAAAGATAAATGGTGCTTCTGATGATGCAATTCGATTGAGATTGTTCCCTTTTTCTTTAAGAGATAGAGCCAAGTCTTGGCTCCAATCACAACCAAGGGGGAGCTTCACTACATGGGACAACTTGGAAGCAAAGTTTCTGGCAAGGTTCTTCCCCACATCAAGATTTGTAAAGGCAAGGGGTGACATCATGAGCTTTGCCCAACAAGAAGGTGAGACGCTGCATGATGCCTGGGAAAGGTTCAAGGAATTGCTCAGGAGATGCCCAAACCATGGTTTTGATGATCTTACTCAGATGCAAACATTTTGTAATGGTTTGAGGCCATCAACCAGGTACATGTTGGATGCTTCAGCTGGAGGTTCAATGAATACAAAAACAGCTGAGGAAGCCCTGACTTTGATAGAAGCAATGGCCTCTAAAGATTACTTGATGCATCATGATCGGGGTCCCACCCAAAGAAGGGGAGTGTTGGAGCTAGATTCACAAACTGCATTATTGGCTCAGAACAAGATCATGACACAACAATTGGAGTCTCTTACCAAACAATTAGCTCAACTCCCACAACAACTCCAATCTGTTCAAGGGACAACCATGCCACACCAACAGGTACTGAGATGTGATTTCTGTGGAGGTGATCATGAGAATGGAAGATGTGAGGCACCACCTAGTTCCCATGAAGAAGCCAATTATATGGAGAACTATGGGCGACAAGGCAACAACCAAGGGTGGAGGAATCAACCAAATTTTGGTTGGAACCAAGATGCCGGGCAAACAAGCAAGCCTCCTCCTACACAACCGCTTCAAGATCGGGTTTCTAATCTGGAGAACACACTCAATCAGTTTATGCAGTTGTCCATGACGAACCAGAAAAAACACCGATGCTTCGTTAAAGAATTTGGAGGTTCAAGTTGGCCAAATTGCAAAGCACCTAGCCGAGCAAACTAGCAGCGGTTTCTCTGGTAACACTCAAACTAATCCGAAGGAGCATTGCAATGCTATTGTGCTGAGGAGTGGAAAAGGTATTGAGAAAGTGGGCCGTGAGCCTTTGGCGAAGAATCAGAATGTTGATGGGAAAACAGAATTGAGTGCAGAGGAAAAAGAAGAAAAAGATGAAGATGTTATAGTTGAGGAAGATGAAAAGGTCGGTGCACAAGACAAGAGGGAGAAGCTAGTAGATGAGAATTCAATTTTGAGGAAGACTAAAAGTCAGCTTTTGAAAGATTGGGACAAGCCTCAAGTGATTCCCTCTTATGTGAAGTTGCCATACCCTCATTTGACCAAGAAAAAGGAGAAAGATGAACAGTTTGCCAAGTTCCTTGATATTTTCAAGAGGTTGCAGATCAATATCCCTTTTGCTGAAGCACTTGAGCAAATGC
Source organism: Sophora flavescens (assembly GCA_030762895.1). NCBI lineage: Eukaryota > Viridiplantae > Streptophyta > Magnoliopsida > Fabales > Fabaceae > Sophora > Sophora flavescens. The sequence goes on from CM061065.1 coordinate 186,224,218, forward strand.
CCAATTATGCAAAATTCATGAAGGAACTGCTCACGAAGAAAAGAAAGATTAAAGAAGGCGAAACTGTTGCCTTAACTGAGGAGTGCAGTGCGATATTGCAAAGGAAGCTACCTCCGAAGCTGAAAGATCCTGGGAGTTTTACAATCCCTTGCACTATTGGGAATGTGTCTATCAGGAAGGCCTTATGTGACTTGGGAGCAAGTGTCAACTTGATGCCGCTCTCCATTTTGAAAAAGCTTGGAGGAGGAGAGGTGAAACCCACAAGGATGGCATTACAGTTAGCTGACAGATCAATCAAGCATCCTTATGGTATCTTGGAAGATGTTCTGGTAAAAGTTGATAAGTTTATCTTCCCAGCGGACTTTGTGGTTTTAGACATGGAGGAGGATGCTGAAGTTCCGCTCATATTGGGGAGACCTTTTCTTGCAACTGGTCGGGCTTTGATAGATGTAGAAAAAGGCCAGTTGAAATTCAGAGTGCAAGAAGAAACAGTCACTTTCAAGGTATTGGAAGTTATGCATCGCAAGAGCGATGAAGAGGAGTGTTTCCGCATGGACATGGTGGATACAGTAGATAAGGAAGTCATTGCACATCAGCACCATCCCTCTACTCCTGAGAAGAAGGAAAAGCCCAACATGAAAGCAAATCTGAAGCTATGCAAGACAAATGATGTATCAGTTGGTGAGGAAGTTGGCTCTGCTCATCTTGTGAAAACAGAAATTCCACCGGGAAGGAGTAAGAAAAAGGGCAAGAGGCCCAGAGAGAAAAAGGCAAAGCAGAAGCACAATTGTTGGCTTTCAAAGCAAAATCAGCTCTTTACAGGAGTTTCATGGAAGAAAAGTGCTCTTGAAATTCTATGTCCAGCAGACCCCGGTTAATTGAAAGAAGTTGTCTACACGTCAAGCTAGTGACGTTAAAGAAGCGCTTATTGGGAGGCAACCCAAGTTTCTCTTCATTTTCCTTTTCTTTCTTTGAATTTGCCCTCTTGAATCATTTGAGATAATCAAGAGGAAAATATCATAGGATAGGCTTGTTAAGTGTTTCATTCAAAAAAAAAAAAAAGAAGAAGTCAGAAACCATCACGGCCTAGCCGTGATGGAGTTAACGGCCGTGATAAACAAGACTTGAGAATCAGAAAGGATCACGGCCCAGCCGTGATCACCATCACGGGCGTGATGGCAGAATAAGGAAGATCAGAGACCATCATGGCCTGGCCGTGATGGAGTTCACGGCCGTGACAGGTAGCCTGAGCAAGACAGAAACCATCACGGCCTGACCGTGATGGACATCACGGCCGTGATGTAGCAGGCACTCAAAAGACAGAAACCATAACGGCCTGACCGTGATGGATAACGGTCGTGATGGCCGTTTCCCTAAAAGTCAGAATGTGTCACGGCTAGGCCGTGACGTCCATCACGGCCGTGACGCTAAGCCCCTATATAAACCCAGCCACGATTTCACCCTCCCCATCGTCTTCTCCGCCCTCAACCCTCCATACCCACTTTCTCCCCTCTGCAATTCGTCTTTCTCTCCCCCATGCATCACTCCTTCCTCTGCATTTCTCTTCTTCTTCTCTTTTCCTTCTTCTCCTTCCTCTCTCACTCATCACACTCAAACAAAACCCCTGGTACAAAAAAAAAAACCCCTGGTACAGAGAAAACTCAGCTTTCTGCACTTTGGATATTGAAGATTTGAGACCATGGCCACCAAAAGGCAAAGGGCAGCCCGGGCCACGCGCACTCGCGGTCGGGCAGGTAACTATCACGCTGACTCTGACTCTTGAATTCAATCTCGATGTCTTTGTGGTGGGTTTGGGATAATATTTAGGGATAATGCTCAGCAGGATAGGTTCAATGTCCTAAAAACTAGGAAACTAGTACAGACTAAATACCTGGATGATGCATGCATAAACACCCTAGGATTAGCTGCTGACATTGACTGGATGTTACAAAACATAGGGTGGAGCGTGTTCGCTCGCACCAGACACCCTGCATATGCTGGCCCTACCTTGGAGTTCCTGAGCTCCCTGGATGCGGAAATTATCCAAGGGCCGCATTGCCAAGAGGGGCGGATAACTTTCCGCCTCTTCAACCAGGAATTCACACTGACCCTGGCAGAGTTCAATGAGATATTTGGACTGCCAGTAGGGGGTGATCGACGATCCCCCCTGGGGTTTAGTGCGCATGACTTCTGGTCAGTGTTGGACTATGAGGGCAGGCTATTTGACCCTCGGTTATCTAAGTCCACAGCCTTTCTTAACCCGAGCATCAGGTACATGCACAGGGTCATAGCCAATACCTTGTTTGGCCGGGGCGAGAGTGATGGATCCGTCCGCCAGGACGAGGTCTTTTTCTTATGGGCCATGCTCCACCCTGAGAGCAATGTGGACACCGGGTCCTATTTGGCTAGGCACCTCCTAAAGGTTGCCAAGGGTACCAGTGGCGCTATTGTCATAGGTGGCCTCATCACCACCATATGCCACCATTTCAACTTTGATTTGGATGGTTTTGTGGCCGCCCCCGGACGGACCCGTATCACCTTGCAGGCTTGTGAGGCTATGGGGATGATCGTCCGGGAGGAGAACATTTACTGCCTGAAACACCCCAGGCTGAGGCAGCCAATCCCTCTCCCTGACCCCCCACTGTTAGATGTATCCAACCCGGCCACTTGGAAGGTGCCGGTGGGAGAGGAGCATCAGCCCATTAGGGTAGAGAGGCCAGTAAGCCCGCCACCGCAGGCTAGGCCGACTGGGCACCCGTCTTCTTCCGCTGCAGGATCGTCTTTCGATGACCCCTATGCGCGGTTCGCATCTACTTTTGATACCATTTTAGCGAACCAGGAGCGCATTATGGGTGAGCAGTGCGAGCAGAGAGCTATGCTCCAGCAGCTCTATGACTGGCATCTGAGCCAGCACCCACCACCACCTCAGTGATTCCTTTTCCCTTTTTCTTTTTCTTTTATTGTCGTTTTTCTCCTCCCTACGGCTTAACTATTTACATTGGGGACAATGTAAATTTTTAAGCTTGGGGTGGAGGTAGTTTGCATTTGCATTCTTCATATTGCATTCATATAGCTTTGCATGTTCACATGATTAGATTGCCCCTTGCTTGAATTTTGCACCCAATTGTGATTACCTAGTGCCAATTATTTTGTGATAGTGAATTAGGGAACCCGATTTGTTTCATTCTTGTGATATGGCTGCAAATATAGATGCTTGAGATAATCTGTGATAGTTAATAATTAGCATAGGGTTCTGAAGATTTGTGTCTCATTGAGTCTTGAACTACTAAAATGTGAGCTTTTGAGCCAAAGGGGTACTCACTAAACGTACCCCATTTTTTGTGTTAGAGTGTTATTCCTCTTGGGTTGCTTTCTCTAGAACTTGACTTGAGACCATTTTAAAGCTTAAAATTTTTTGAAAAGATTTTGAACATGATTGAGGCAATAGGTATCTTTCTGGCCTTCTGAGCTTTGAATGTGTAAATGCTACCCTTAGTTGCCCAATTTTGAGCCTACAAAAGAATAAAATGCTTTTCTTGGTACCCTGAAAGATTTTGATAAATATGTTTAGTAGGATGCCTTCTAAAGTATTCCAAAAGGGTAAAAAGGTAGTTGAAAACAAGTTTGGGATGAAAGATTTCCCCTTCTCCAAGCAAAAAGGAAAAACAAAAGAAAAATAAAAATAAAAATAAATGGAGAAGGGGATAACACAAAGAAATTTATTCAAAAAAAAAAAAACAACAAAAGGTGGAAAAATAAATTGAAAACCCAAAAAGGGTACTTTAGAAGGTCATGCTTTGCAAATATTGATAGGTTGTGCAGCCTTTTTGAAATGTCCCTTTTCTTGATTTCCCCACCTAAAGATTAATCCCTTGGCCCCGTTACAACCAAATAAAAGACCTCTTGATTCTTAATTCTTTTCATTAATAAAGTAGATATTTGGTTGATAGTCAAGCTTATGGTAGAATTCAGCCCTTGAGGAAAATTGAGCGAATTGCCTTATTCCCTTAAACACTTGAGTGAGGGAGAAAAGAGAGCCAAGCAAATGAACAAGCTTGGGGTGAGCTTCAGGTGAGCAAGAGTGCCCAACTCAGTGAGAATATGAGTCCAAGGAACCTAAGCCCCTAATTGGACTTGATCTGATTGTCTCCTGCTGAATTGTTTGAAATGCCTATTACTTGGATTAGTATTTTCTCGGGTTCTTAGTTCACTATCCATGTTTTGTTTTCTTCTTCTGGCCTTGGTGATTGCTTGAGGACAAGCAATTGAATAAGCTTGGGGTTATTTGATAGTGTGATTTTACATGATGTTTGCTGTACACTTTTGCATGCATGTCTCATATAGATTAGGCATTTTTTAGTTGATTTTGTTAGATTTTTCCCTTGGAACGGGTGAGGTTGGTTTTGTGTGTTGTTTTGCAGGATTTCAAAGAAAAATGCTCAGAATAGCCATGATGGAGCTGGGATGAAGACAGAGTCTCAAAAGCTAAGAAATTGACCCAGGCAGAGAGCATCACGGCCTGGCCGTGATGACTATCACGGCCTGGCCGTGATGACTATCACGGCCTGGCCGTGATGACTATCACGGCCTGGCCGTGATGACTATCACGGCCGTGATCAAGCAGAGCAGAAAAGGGAGCAAAAGTCAGAAGCTGTCACGGCCTGCCCGTGATAAGCATCACGGCCGTGACAACCAGACAGAATTGGTCACGGCCTGGCCGTGATGAGTGTCACGGCCGTGACAGAGGAGAAGTTGAAGCGTATCCCTGGCAGAACCTATCACGGCCTGGCCGTGATGGCCATCACGGCCGTGACTTGCAAGTTTTCCTGACCTATAAAAGGAACCCTTGGGCAGAATAGAAAGGACCTCTTCCAGAGAATCAGTTTTTTAACCTAATTTGGAGCTGTGTGGCTGCTGTGGAGAGCCCATGGAGTCCCTTATCTTTTTCATTTTCATTTCTTTTGTTTTGGATTTGTTTCTCTCTATGAGTAACTAAATCCCTTTTTGTTGGGATTGGATGTAGCTAAACCTGAATATTATGTATTTGCTTTGATTTATGAATCCATGTTTATGCCTTCTTGTTAGTGTTTAATTTCCTTTGCTTAATGCTTGTTGTGGCTAGCACCCCCATAACTTGATTAGTGTTTTAGTATGCAATTGGAAAATTCTTATTAAAACCAGAACTGGAATTATTCACCTAGTAAGTCTTGCATCTAGGAATAGGGTTTGATTTACTAGTAATCATATAATCCTTTATCTTAATGCAAATTCATTAATCTAGGCCACCTAAGGAATTAGGGTCTATTAGTGGATTTAGGCTCTTGTCATCTGAGGAATCAGGGCTTGAGTAATTTTGTGGGTTGATTTTAATATTTGAAGCATAAACTGGATTGGTAGTCTTAGTATTGCATGAGGCTAAGGTTTAGTGAAGTCTAATCCCAGCATTGTTCATCATATTTGAAAACCATCTGTTATTGCCTTCCAAGTGTTTGTGAAAATTACAAAAAGAGTTTGTTCTTCTTATGTTGTTAGTTCTAGCTTTTGTTAGTTTAGAACTTCCTTCAATCCAAGAATCCGCTTAGATAGTAATTGGTTTGGTAAGTGTTAGTACTTGTCACAGTCCCTGTGGATACGATAAACCGGTCTTACCACCGTATTACTTGCACGACTGCGTATACTTGCCCAGATTCGTCAACACATTGTAGGCTTCCTCAAATACCCGAGCTCTATTGGTGTTGAGGGGGTATAGTGCTCATACTTTGGCCCCCTATGTAAATGCTCAGATGTATTTTTGAATTTATGTTTGTCACCTCCAGCCCTCCTCTTCTCTTTCCCTTCTCGTCTATCATAATCATCGGTTCTTTCTCTTTTCTTAGACTCTTCAATTTCCTCCATATTAATGAATCCGGCAGCTTTTCTCCTCAACTCATCCATACTGGATGGAGGCTTCCGAGCTAGGAGTCTGGCGAAAGGGCCAGGCCGTAATCCGGTCAAGATAGTATGTAGTGCGACATCGGCACTGAGATTCCGGATCAGGACAGTCTCTTTGCTGAACCTGGTCATAAAATCACGCAGAGGGTCGTTTTTTTCTTGCTTAAAATTTACCAACGAGGCCGAGGTTTTTTTATGAGCTCGGCTCGTGGCAAACTGAGCATTGAATTTAGTCATAAACGTGTCAAATGAGTCAACTGATGCTGGCGGTAGCTGAGTATACCAGCTTAACGCAGCATCTTTCAGAGTAGTAGGGAAGACTTTACACATGACAGCATCATTGTCAGTAAAGAGATATATTTGCATAGTGAAAGCATCTAAATGACGTTCCGGGTCCGAGGTGCCATCATACCTGTCAATATTTATTGGTTTGTAGTTGGCTAGTAGAGGAACCTCCATGATGGTGTCGGTGAAGGGATGTCTCGGCCTCCGCGCGCCGGCCCTTTCATTAGGCCTATTTACCTGAAGTGAAAGTTCAGGGGCCTGCCTAGGAAATTCCTCCTCGCCTCTTCGGTCAACATGGTAAGAAACATGGGGTTGTGGGATTCCTTCTTCTCTGCGCGTGTTTCTGGATCCTTCATTCTCAGCTATCCGGCGCTCTCTCAGATGAGGAGAAGAGGCAGACCTTTCTCTGCTTTGTTCTCATTCACGACGGCTGTTTTGCCGACGAATCTCCTCATTCTCCCTTCTCAGCATTGTCACTTGTGCGAGAAGTTCTTGAATAATGGGATTGTCGGTCGTCATTGCTGGGTTTATGGATCGTTCTCCATTATCCCCATTGTTGGCATTCTCTGGCCCCTCTCTCCTGCAGTTCCCGCTCCTTGCCCTCACCATTGTTTGTGGTATGGGAAAATTTTGCTTCGATTCCCACAGACGGCACCAAATGTTCCGTCCAAATATCCCAAGTGCGAGATATTCGTCCGGAGAAACTCTTGTGGGAGTGTTTTTGGAATAGCTTGACAGAATCGGAATTCTGCTCCTACGTATCCAAATGGGAATCAAAGCAAACGTAGTTCTAAGTGAGGGGGTTGGACCCCTATTTATAGAGATATTTTGGTGTAACAGTTTGAGTTGGACTGTTATTGAGATCCTATTTGTTAGGATCAGATTGTTATCGTAACTAGATAAAGATAAGGATAAAGCTCCGAGTTATGCGGATGGATATTTGGACCAGTGATATATTCGACCCAGTCAGTTGTGACTGGATAGCTCAGGACCGAGATATCTTCATCCGCGGCCTGTTGTGGAATAGGCCAGAGTAATTATCCTCGGGTGTCAAGTGCATTAATAGGTCTTCGGCTTTATGGGAGTTCGGGTCACGGCCCACTTACAAGAATGAGTTCAGTCATATTGACAATCTTCGACCTTATATCTTCGGCCAGTACAATAAGTATTTAATAGATGTCACATGACAATAGGGGCCAAAAATAGTTATTTGAGATTTTACAATGACCAAAAACAAAGAAAATTTTTTATAGGGACCAAAATCAAAATTCTCTTATTTTGCAGGGACCAAAAACGGATTTAATTTCATATTTTTAAAAATTGTTTTTTTTTAAAAAAAAAGAACATGTGGCAATAAAAAATAATATTTTTGCCATGTGTCCCGTTGATCCGGTCAACGTCGTTCACCACGTAGACAGATAACGACTACTGTTGACGGCAGGGACTAACGGCAAAAAAATAAATAAATTTTGTGAGGACGAAATGCAGAGAAAAAAAAGATAGGGACTAAAACCAAAACACCCCTATTTTATAGGGACCAAAAAATTCATTAAGCGTTTCATTAGGCTTTTTTAATTTAATAGTGCAATTTGATTGCATAATTATGGGACTGGCGTAGTTTTAAAAATATTTATGTAAGTAGTGTAAGTCGTAGTTGCTAGTTACAAAATATAAATAAAAGTCGTATATAACACATACGATTTCCATTTTTTATAATTTTTTCCTGCAAGTTATATTGGACACCTACGACTTCTATCTGTAATGAAAAATTTTGAACTAGTCGTATGAGTGACATACGATTTCAACATTATATAATTTTTTTGAAAAAAAATTATGAAACATGTCATAACTCATATGGTGATAACCACTCTTTTTTTTAGTACACAATAAAAATATAAAATTAAAAAATGAATTTTTTTATGGAATGAAATATAAATTTAAATAACTACAACATGAAATATAAAATTAAATAAAATAACTATAGCATGAAAAATAAAATTAAATAATTATAATAGAATTATAAAAAAACTAAATGATATTTGGTCGCGTTGTCGTGCACGCGCCAAAAAGCGAGCGGTTTGTAAAAATGTAGTTTAGGAAGCGACAACTCGAGTATCGTCTCACAAGGACTCTTGACTTGTTATTTATCACAAAAATCAGTTTTTGGGGGGTTTGGATATTTGAATGCAAATAAGAAAACAATTAAGGAAACACAGAGCAATAAAAACAAAGCAGTTTAAGAGATTATCAAATAACTAAAGACGATTAATCTACTGTTCTCGATTTCCCAACTCTCATCGGTTCATGTAAATTCCAAGCTCTAAGAAGATTCTAATCCCCTTTCGGTTGTAGCAACAATTAACAAACGAAATCGCTACTATGAGATATATGTTCCTATTCCCGAATTAAACAAACAGGGTTAAGCCCTCATGAACTAAACGAACATGAACGAACACATGCGAATTAAACAAACACGATTCAATATAGGAACATAACATCACCGAAATAAATCAACACAACACTATACACTCCTGAATTAAACAAACAGAAATATATAGCATAGTATTGAAAAGGGAAAAGGAAATAAAACAGGAATTACAGAACCTCAAGTGCGGTGGAAATCGATTACAGTAGACTAATCAAGGAGACTAGTTCTCCATTACAAAAGAAAAACAAAGCATTAAACCTAATTCTACAGCCATCTAAACTAAAGAGAAAACAAAAGATTCACTGTTCTGTCCTAAAACAGACTTATATACAGCTTCTGGATTCCGCGGGCTCGCGAGGCTAGCACACCTTCGCGAGGCGAATAATACGAACAGTCTTCAGTGTTTGGCTATCTCGCGAGGCGAGCTTATCATTCGCGAGGCGAGACTCTTCAAATTCCAAACTGTCACAGCCGTGACCTTCAACACAGGTAAGCCGTGATGGCTTCTGGTCTTCCAGGGTTGGATTACTCGCGAGGCGAGGCGAGTCAAGTATTCGCGGGGCGAGACAGAAAGGTTTGCAATTTCTGGCACAGTCACGCTTCAGGTTCGCGGGGCGAATTGCCGTTCGCGGGGCGAAGAGCTCCAGAATTGCTTCTTTTTATTACCTGAAAACAAGAATTAACAGTAAGTACTTTATTTGGCTCTAAATCAACTAAATTAACCTAAAAATACTTTAGAGACTCAAAATGCTGCTTAAAGACAATCAAGTCTAATTTAGGCGAAAATGAGATATAATTAGCACAAAACCCTGGTCATACTAGCCATAAAACTAGCTGAGTCAAAGGCTGATCAATATTTTTGGTCCCTTATCTTTATTTTAGGTTTCAAATTGGTCATCTTTTTTTTTTCATTTTGGTCCCTTATCTTTTATTTAGGTTTCAATGTAGTCCTTTCCGTTTAAATAGTGGTACGTAGAGGACCAAATTGATATAAATTTTTCAAAATAAAGGATCATTTCGGAATAATAAGGGATCATTTTGCAAAAGTTAAACTAATGTGATCCTTTTTTTTTTGCCAGAATGATCAATCTTTTATTTTTTTCCCCCTAAATGGTCCCTTGTTTTGTAAAATTTATATCAACTTGATCCTTTACGTACCACAATTTAAATGGAAAGGACTACATTGAAACATAAACTAAGAGATAAGGGATCAAAATGACAAAAAAGATTACCAAATTGAAGCCTAAAATAAAAATAAGGGACCAAAAATATCATTTAGTTTTTTTTATAATTCTATTATAGTTATTTAATTTTATATTTCATGCTATAGTTATTTTATTTTATATTTTATGCTGTAGTTATTTAAATTTATATTTAATATTATATTTCTATTGTGTACTTAAAATAAAGAGACGTGACCTTATGAGTTATGATATGATGTTTCATAATTTTTTTAAAAAAATTATATGATGTTGAAGTCGTATGTGACCCATACGACTAGTTAAAGTTTTTTCATAACAGATAGAAGACATAGATGTTCAATACGACTTGCGGGGAAAAATTATAAAAAATGTAAATTGTGTGTGCTATATATGACTTTCACTTACATTTGGTGACTATACTAGCTACGGCTTACACTAATTACCTAAATATTTTTAGAACCATACTAGTCCCGTAATTATGCAATCAAATTATACTACTAACGGGAAAAAGCCCTTACATTAATTGTATATGGGTTGAGTATACTTCTTTCATTAAAGCTTTGCTAATTAAAAAAAAAAGTGAGAAAGTTGTCCACATTGATAGACAATGGTGTTGAATGGACTGCGATCCAACAAAATGACTATTTTACATAATCCACCACAAAATAAAATCTCGCGTTTGGATTACAGAAATAAAAAGAATTAAAATAGGAAACAAACATCACATCTAAAAGTAATAAACACATATTTAAGTAAGTTAAATTTATACAACAAAATATTTGGTCGTATCAATTTAATAATGCCTATACCCATACGTTGTTGGGTGACATATCAATCAATTTAATTAATACAAAAATTAATACAAGATATACAATATATTTTCTTAATAAGATCTTACTTATTGTAAGGGCCGAGTCTATATTCTCTTTCAAAAATGCTAAACGAACACATATTTTGGACATATATACGGCGGCACCGTATGAACCGTACACAGTACGGTACTGTAGTTGCACTATGCAGCACTATAGCGGGTCCTTTTTAAAAAAAATTAATTTTTTTTATAAATAATTTTTTTGATTATGTGTAAATATCTGGTTAATCGGGTACAAATATCTGGTGAATTCGGTTCATTATCTGGTGAATGAGTTTTTTTGAGAAATAATTTTTTTGGTTAAGTATATGCAAATATCTGGTGGATCAGGTATAAATATCTGGTGAATTCAGTTCATTATCTGGTGAATAGGTTTTTTTGAGAAATAAATTTTTTCGTTAAGTTTGTGCAAATATATGGTGAATCAGGTATAAATATCTGGTGAAATCAGTTAATTATACGGTGAATGTGTTTTTTTTTTTATAAATAAATTTTTTGGATAAGTATATGTAAATATCTGGTGAATGGGTTTTTTTGATAAATAATTTTTTTGGTTAAGTATGTGCAAATATCTGGTGAATCATGTACAAATATCTGGTGAATTCAGTTCATTATCTGGTGAATGAGTTTTTTTGAGAAATAATTTTTTTTGTTAAGTATGTGCAAATATCTGGTGAATCAGATATAAATATCTGGTGAATTCAGTTCATTATCTGGTGAATAGGTTTTTTTGAGAAATAAATTTTTTGGTTAAATATGTGCAAATATATGGTGAATCGGGTATAAATATCTGGTGAATTCAGTTCATTATTTGGTGAATGTGTTTTTTTTTATAAATAAATTTTTTGGTTAAGTATGTGTAAATATCTGATGAATGTGTTTTTTTGAAAAATAAATTTTTTGGTTAAGTATGTGCAAATATCTGGTGAATCATGTACAAATATCTGGTGAATTCAGTTCATTATCTGGTGAATGAGTTTTTTTAGAAATAAAATTTTATTTTTTAAAAAAAGTCAAAAAAAATTTAAAAAAAAAAATTGGTGCTACAGTAACATTACTGTAGCAGATATCGTATTTGTGTCCAAAAGCTGTGTTGAATTAGCATAGCTGATGCTCTTTAATGTGATCGACCCCACTTAAATACGTTTGAGTTACATTACGAAATTCACATATTAAACTATTAAATAAGGACCTCTTTTTTTTTTTTTTTACGCAAAATAAGGACCCTTTTTTCTTTTCTTTTTTTTTGATAACAAAGGGGGAAATATTATTGACTAAACAGCCATTCTATGGGTTAACAACCCATTACAATCATTATTAACAAAGATACCCAACAAATGATCAACAGAATTAACTAACTCTAACTGCATTGAAGCATTTAACCCATTCCCAGCAAGATAGTCAGCACACTTGTTACTTGTTTGCTTCAAGAAGAGATTTTAAATCTTCTTTTAAATTTTTTTTTTTTGAAGAAATCTTATTTTAAATTTTATATTTAATACGAGTTTGGAATGTAGAAAAGTAAGAAATAATTTGATTCTTAAAGTCTCATGGATTTTTTTATTTATAAATTCTACCAAATTTGTTGGGATTTGCTATGATTGGATTTGACTATACAACAACAATCATGCCTTATCTTAATGGGTGGGGCCAGCAACATGGATCAAACAACATTATAATATTCTATCATGAATCATATTTATAACTAAATAATTGGTGATCTTTAAACAAATGGATTTGACTCACCAAATTCTAGCTATTGACTACTTTTCACAAGAGTAAAAAAAAAACAAAATAGCAGAGAACAAAAACCTGAAATTGTAAAGTCGAATCAATTTTACTGAGTTCCAAATACAAAATTTGATTTTTATCCTACTTTTTATAATAACTTCTAAATATAAATTCTAATTTTTTCTATGATTAAAAATTAACTTTTAAGTCAAAGATATTCATTTCCAGCATTAGAATTGAATCTCCAACATTCTCCCCTCAACATTGATAGTTTTGTTGCATCTAAACATTACCTTAATTGCCTCTCTCTCTCGACCTTCCTTTTACTCCTCTTTTCCTTCTTCCCCATCCATTGGAAAGGGTGGTTTTGTATCATTTTTTGGCATGGAATCACCCATCTACGTCGTTTTTCTCTCATTTTATCTAAATAAGTGGTTTTTCCACAAAGATCTAGTTTTTCTTTCGTGTTTTTCTGTGTTTTCGTCTTCTGCGTGCGGCGGTGTTTTGTTCGTCGTCTTGTTGCGGCGTCGTTTGGTTTCCCGTCTTATTCCGGTGTTCATTTGGTTCAGATTGACAGATCATCTTCGATCAATTACAGATTCAATCAAGACTTGGGTGTCAACATTACAAATCCAGAGGTATGGGCATTCCAGTCACTTTGATTTTGTCACATTTGTAGGCATTTTTGTTGTTTTGACTTCAACGACTCAAGAGGGGGGTGAATTGAGTTTTCTTAAAATATTTCCCTCTTAAAAACTTTTCACAAAACTTTAGTTTTCAGATTTGTGGCCTCGGGATCTTTTACAAAATCAATGAAGGGTTTATATAAAATCTTGAATTGGAAGATGATGAAGATAAGAAAGATTGATTCAGACTTAATAGAACACAGAATAGGTTCAGGTTCAAAACTCAGTAATAACAAATACAAAAACTGATTAAGCCTTTAAAGATTAATAACAAGTTATGCAAGTTTTAGATACAAGCATTAACAATCAAGAACAAACTTGCAGGTTTCAATTTCAGTATAGTTCAGTTTCAGCAATCAAGAATGGTTTTGATCAACTCAGTTTTGAACACAGATAGCACAGACTTGATTACAATCAGACTCAGGTTTCAATACAGTTTATACGGATCAAGAACAGAAATTATATTGAACTTTAAACATCAAAATCATAGGTTCTTGAACATAAACAGAAAGTAAAATAATTTCAATTTAGAGATATCACACAACCAGATTTATCCTGGTTCATTCACCTCCACTGTGACCTATACATCCAGTCCCCACTCCACCTGTGGGTTTTCACACACTAACACAACAAGTTTTAGCCAGGTAGCTTGAAAAACCTTTACACCACAGATCACTCCTTCACCTCGAGATATCACACTCTTGTGAAGAGCCTCAATGTTCTTCCTTAGGGATACCTCACCCTAATCACTTAGAGAGACTCTCTCTCTCTTTACAATCGAAAAGTAAAAAACAAAAGTTGATTCCTAACTCTCAATAGTCAGATATACAAATTGAAGCGCTTATGAAAATGAAACACTCATTTTCACAATAAGCTTAAGAAAGATGATGAATGATATGTGTTATGTTGTTATGATTGATATCGTTAAAAGTGTTCCTTTGATCCCTCTTTATATAGAAAACAAGTTATAGTTGTTGGGATCAATCAAAACAGATTTGGATCTGATTAACAGAATTTGTTTTCTTGATTCTGGTTCTTGAAATACGATTCTAATAGTTCTTATAGAATTCGCGTCCATCTTGAAAATAACCGCGTCCATCTAGCCATTAAGATTTTTCATTCGGACGGGCTAGTAGACGAGCTCCATATGCCACGTCATTGGACGGATACTCTCATTAAGGTTTAGCTAGTCCAACGACTTGTGTGGATGAGCGCTGAGACACCCCGTTGTGCCCCTCTGTGTCATTTAGTTTAAAACCTCATTATTTAATTACTTAATCGGACGCTTAACGTGAAAATTACGTAAAAATTGAAACTTAATTTCTTAAGCAAATAGATTCATATAGAACAGAATATGCAAACATAAATATATTACACATACTTAAAGCATCAGAGTTATCCAAATACTGTTTCAAGGCATCCCATCAATAGGATCCTGAACTGGTGCATAGTTATACAAAACATAAGCGGAAAGATAAAGCTTCACGACACGAGCCACGCACCGGCCATAACTAACTAGACCATAATCACCATGGGTCACACTCGTCCTCCTCCCAGCATCCGATTCGTAGGGAGTTCCATCCAACTCCTCCTGGTTACGTTCATCTACAGGGTCTTCTCGTACGGTTCCACAAGGAGACAAAATACAACATACAGAAATATACAGGGGATAAGAAACAGTTCTATCATCAAAAGCGGAAAAGAGTCATAATAAACTATACAGTAATTATCACAGACACAACATCAGTCAAGTCATCCATCTTCCATAAAATTCTTATATCCATCCTACCCTCACTCCTACAACTAAAACTTAATATTGAAAATGGCTATGGTTTCCCTATCATAGTTATGGTTATCGGTCAGTCGTCCAAGCAACACGTTCCATTCCCGGTGCACATCCTTAGTCGTGGTGAGAATGCTCATGCAAAGCAATGACACTATAGCTGCACATTAAACCCGGTGCACACCCCGGACCGTGGGTGCTCATGCAAAGCAATGACACTATAGCTGCACGATTATCCCGGTGCATACCTTCACCATGGTAAGAACGCTCACGCAAAGCGTGACACTACAGCTGCACGATGATCCCGGTGCACACCTCGTCCCCTCCCAGAGGTGCTCATGCAAAGCAATGACACTCGTAGCTGCACAAGTTAAGTTTACCCTTTGGACGGTCCCACAAGGACTTCGGGTCTTGTATATGTCCCACATACGGTAATAGAAACAACACAACTTATGAACCTCGCAGACTCTTATGGTCATAACCTAGTGCCTTAACCTCTCATCAAGACCTCAACACATGCTCTATGTCACAACACCTCTTTAACATATTTCATGTAGGTTAGGCACCTCTAAAAATCATCATGATCCTCATGCCCAAAACAACTCATCTCTTAGACCACATATGTATCTTCGCTTAATCCACTAAGCATAAAGTAAATACCACACAGATCATGCATAACATCAAGTCAATCAAAGATATTTCAAAACATCAACATAGCACTAAATCAGTTCAATAAAGGTAATAAAACTCAAATCAACCATCAACAGTATAAACATCAACCTAATATCGATCACCCTACAATCCCCGAATCACCATGGATGTTTTATAAAAGCAATGTAAAGCGATTCTGGTCTTGTCCATTATTCGACTTCTAGTAGGGTTTAGGTCGCCCTACATAATTACTACATAATTTACTACTTATCGATTCTGACGATAGGTTGATTCTTTCCCCCACCTGGGTTATCACCGAACTCCCGAACTCGAAGCTCCTCGTCGTCACACCACAAAGTATTAACTCCACCTTCTGTGAAGGTAAGGAGATTAGATACTCGAAGAGGTATACCACGAACGTCCTCGTTTCCTCCGAGATGGAAGTCTAAGGTTACAAAACATGAAATCATGAGTTAAAACTCAATCAAAGAACACTAACCACAAGGTATAGGTTCGGTTCATACAATAAACTAGGATTAGGGGTTTCTAAAATTTATGCGACTCTTGGATTTATGATCCTTAAGTGCTAGAAGTTTTCAAAACACATGCAACTTAGGGATTTATGATCCTTAAGTGCTAGGAGTTTAAAACAAGATTACTTTAAACAAAATTGAACAAAAATCCCACCAAGTTACACTTGATGGAGATTCGACCTTGACCAATAAGATAGGCTAGGAACATTTAAACTTTCCAATCTCTTTGGTTTAGCATCCATTAATAGTAAGGAGCTCAAAACCATGATCACTTTGGAAAATGAAAAACGAAACACCCTAGGTCCATAACCTTTAAGATTCGGCCATCCTTGGGTTTTCATGATAGAAATCTTTAAATTTTCCAATCTCTTAGACCTTTTAGCATCCAATAACTTATGGTGCTCAAGTCTATGATCATCTTGGAAGCAACATAGGACTTTAAATAACAAAGCTCATAAGCACATAAAGTAAGAACAACATAAGCCTATAAGTAATTAAAGTATAATGACATAAGTAAATGAATCATAAATGACATAAACATAAATGACATAAAAGTAAATGACATAATGTAAATGACATAAAGTAAATGGCATAAATATAAATGACATAAAATAAAAGACATGAATATAAAGAACATGGAAGTAAATGACATGAACAGAAACATAATGACATAAAAATAAATAAGCACAATTAAGGAAAGCCATAAAGAAAGCACAATAAATAAATGAAGCAAGAATAAAGTAAAGCATCACAATGTATTAGGGTTCTAAGTTCATGATCACACTTGGATAAGTTGAAACATAGTATCCTAGGATACTAATACATAGTTTTGGCCATCATGGGAAAACAAGCTATCAAAACCTTCCAAGATTTATGGATTCAATGATCAAGGAACACTTAAAAAAAACTAACACATGATCATGTAAAAGAAGTTGAAACAAAACACTCCCTAGGCCATCATGAGTAGATTCAGCCTCCTCAAGAAATAGAGGATGGAGATTTTTTATTTATACAACCTCTTAGTATGTTAAACTACAAGTAAATACAACACCATATAAATTGGTTTCAACTCGAAAGGAGTTTTCTACCATTTTTGAGAGATTTTTGAAGATAAAAGCTCATACATGACATAAAGAAGAAACTTCAGAAAAAGATGAAGTTTTTAAAGAAAAGAATACATGAGAGTATTACCCTAAGAAAGAGGAACAACTTTGGTGAAGAACACTTAGTGAAAAGAAGAAGAAAAACTAGAGTTTTGGAAGCTTGAAGTTAAGAAAAATATGAAAGCTTAAGAGTTTTAATGGAGTAGAAGGAAGGAAAGTGATGAAGTGAGGATGAAGAGTGGTATTTATAGAGTAAAGGGGAGGGGTGCACTACCTAGAGGAGAGGGAGCAAGGCTTGGAGAGGAAGTTTTGGTTTAGGGCATTGTTTGGATCATTTAAGGAAGGTTTAATGGGTTTTGGAATAAAATAGATTATAATTTGAAAAAGTAATCATGATCACTTTAAAGTGTGTCATAAGCATTTAATTAGGCATCCCATCAAGCCTTCTCTCATCCTTTAGGGTTCCCTTAACTGCTTAAATACGTAACCGGTTGCACATCCGATCGTATTTTCTGAAGGTTTCACCCGAATAAAATATTTTATTTTATTTTTGAACGAAAATTTTCAAAATAACCAAAGTTGAAGGAAACATGATAAAAACATTAACCGTCTCGTTCAAGGGTCAAAATTAGGTTTTCTGCTCAGTAAACTTATACTGGCAGTGAAAACGCAGACCGACTTTGGTCTGAATTTTCAACCGAAAATTTTACTGTGACTTCATATGATAAGGTGGATTAGGAATATGAGTTTATTTTATTAAACAAAATATTTTTTACTTTCATAATAAAATATAATTACTTATATTTTAATTGATTAAACAGTATAATGAAAATCAGGCTGTTACATTACTACCCCTCTTAAAAGAAAATTCCGTCCTCGGAATTTACATACCTCAGAAAAGATGTGGATATTGTTGTTGCATATCCGCCTCGCGTTCCCAAGTTGCATCTCCAGTAGTTTCATCCCATATGACCTTAACCAAAGGAATCTGTCTACCACGAAGCTCCTTAATCCGTCTATCTGCGATCCTCACAGGTAAGGCCTCATGCTCTAGGTTCTCTCGCAGTTGTATCGACTCATACTCAATCACATGAGATGGATTAGGATAGGACTTTCTCAACTGAGAAACATGAAAGACGTCATGAATGTTGGAAAGATTTGGTGGCAAGGCAATTTGGTAAGCTGCTGGACCAATTCGTCGAAGAATCTAAAAAGGTCCCATGAAACGAGGAGTAAGTTTTCTAGATTTGATAGCTCTACCAATTCCAGTTTTCCGAGTAACTCTCAAGAATACGTGATCACCTTCCTATAATTCTAATGGTCTCCTCCTCTTGTCATTGTAGCTCATTTGCCTATCCTGTGCTTCCTTCATCTTTTCCCTTATCTTCCTGACTTGTTCCGTAGTCTGTTGTACCACATCCGGACCCAAAACTTGGCTCTCACCAGTCTCATACCAACATAATGGGGTCCTACACTTTCTGCCGTACAGAGCCTCATACGGTGCCATTCCGATACTACTGTGGAAACTGTTGTTATAAGTAAATTCAATCAATGGTAAGAACTCATCCCAACTGCCAGTGTGTTCCAACACACAAGCTCTAAATAGATCCTCCAACGATTGAATTGTCTTCTCTGATTGCCCATCGGTTTGGGAATGATAGGCAGAACTCATTCTCAATTTCGTTCCCTAGGCATGTTGCAATTGTTTCCAAAATTGAGAGGTAAATCTAGGATCTCGATCTGAGACAATGCTTGATGGCACACCATGCAATTTAACCACTTCGCTGATGTAAATCTGCGTTAACTTTTCTAATTTATCACCTTCTCTAATAGGTAAGAAGTGAGCACACTTCGTCAACTTATCAATGATAACCCAAATCGCATCATGCTTCTTAGGAGTTCGTGGTAATCCGGCCACGAAATCCATAGCTATACTATCCCATTTCCATTCTGGGATATCTAAAGATTGTAATAATCCTGCTGGTTTCTGATGTTCAACCTTCGCCTTTTGACACACCAAGCAAGATAAAACATACTCTGCTACTTCCTTCTTCATTTTGGTCCACCAAAACATTTTCCTCAAATCTTGATACATCTTTGTGGATCCAGGATGAAAACTCAACTTACTCTTGTGTGCTTCTTCCAAAATCATCTTCCTAAGTTCTGCGTCCTCTGGCACACATATCCTATCCTTAAACCTTAACACACCATCTGCTCCCCCAGTGAACTCAAAAACTTTACCCCCGTATATCCCCTTACTAATCTCCCGAAGGTATAGATCCTGAATTTGCTTATCTTTAAGACCTTTCAAGAAATCACTGCTAATAGTGACCGTACTTAAGCAAACTTTATCTTTCCGTAATTCCATTCCTAAGCTCAGATCTCTGAATTGTTCAAGCAATTCTAACTCCTTAACCATCATTGCAGATACATGCAAGGACTTCCTACTTAAGGCATCTGCTACCACATTGGCCTTACCAGGGTGGTACAATAACTCAAAATCGTAATCTTTTATGAACTCCATCCACCTCCTCTGCCTCATATTCAATTCCTTTTGATCGAATAGGTACTTCAGGCTCTTATGGTCACTGAAAACATTAAACCTTGCTCCATACAAAAAGTGTCGCCATATCTTTAAAGCGAACACTATTGCTGCTAACTCCAAATCATGAGTCGGATAATTCCTCTCATGAATCCTCAATTGTCGAGAAGCATAAGCGACAACTCTTCCCTCTTGCATCAGAACACAACCTAAACCTTGGTGTGACGCATCACAATATACATCAAACTGTCCTAGAGGGTCTGGTAAGATCAACACAGGTGATGTAGTCAACCTTTCCTTCAACTTTTGAAAACTCTGCTCACACTTGTCCGTCCATACAAAAGTTGTATCCTTTCTCGTTAACTGCGTCATGGACAATGCCATCTTAGAGAATCCCTCTATGAACCTCCGATAATATCCAGCAAGTCCTAAGAAACTCCGTACTTCACTCACTGACTTAGGTTGTTCCCATTTAAGAACTGCCTCAACCTTAGCTGGATCTACGGCTATTCCTTCTTTATTAATCACGTGCCCTAGGAATTGCACTTCTTCCAGCCAAAACTCACACTTGAAAAGTTTGGCATAAAGTTGCCTATCCTTTAAGACTCGCAATACCAAACTCAAATGTTCCTCATGCTCTTCCCACGTACGAGAATAGATAAGAATATCGTCGATAAACACAACAACAAACTTATCGAGGAATGATCTAAAAATTCGGTTCATGTAATCCATGAACACGGCTGGCGCATTAGTTACATCGAAAGGCATGACTAAATACTCATAGTGCCCATACCTCGTCCTAAAAGCCGTCTTGGGTATATCTTCCTTCCTTACCCTGATCTGATGATACCCAAATCTTAAATCAATCTTCGAGAATATTGCTGCTCCCTTAAACTGATCCATCAGGTCATCGATCAGAGGCAACGGATACTTGTTCTTAATTGTCACCCTATTCAACTGTCCTCATAATCTGGCACAACCTCGCACTTCCATCCTTTCTCTTAACGAACAACACCGGGGTGCCCCCCAAGGCGAAACACTCGGTCTGATGAACTCTTTACCCATCATATCGTCCAATTGTTCCTTCAACTCAACCAACTCAACCGGTGACATCCGATAAGGTGCTATAGATATAGGCCCTGTCCCTGGTACTAGGTCTATAGTGAATTCCACTTCTTTTTCCGGTGGCAAACCTGGAACGTCTGGAGGGAAAACTTCAGGAAACTCTCTCACGATAGGTATAGAATCTATGTTGGGGATCTCATTAGCTTCCATTGCACAAAGCCTCACAAATTCCTGATAGTTGTTACTCCTCAGAGGTACTCCTTCTTGGCAGACACTATACTAGAAGGTTCAAGAAATGATAAGGCCTTACTAGAACAATCTAGCATTACATGGTTAGCCGAAAGCCAATCCATGCCAAGGACAACATCTATCTGTTGCATAGGCAACAGATGAGGTCTACAACAAAAGTTCGATTTTCAATCACTATAGGACACTTTAAGCAAACAGATATGGTAACTAAAGGATTACTAGTTGGAGTAGATACCGTAAGGGTATAAGGCAATTTGGAGACAGTTAAGTTCAAATGATCCTTACACTCATGCAAGATAAAAGAATGAGTAGCGCCTGAGTCAAACAATACGTCAGAGAGTCTACCAGCTATCAGACACATACCTTGTATGAGTTCAGCAGATTGGGAGGATTCAGCTCCCTTCACGGTAAACACCCTTCCAGTGGCTTGGGGTCTAGTTGTTGGGACACCTCTTCCAGCTCCACCTCTATTATCTCCGTAACCTTTTCCCGTAGCTACTTGTTGTTGCATAACCTTCTGTCTGCAGTCTCGTGCCATGTGACCTGATTTCCCACAGTTGAAACAGTTGGGTCCACTTGAACAGTTGTTTGCATAATGTGGTCCCCCACATCTGAAGTAAACTACACTTTGCGATTGCTGACCAATTATAGTCGCTGGTGCTGGTCCCTGTTTCTGCCCAGGTCTAACATATGGTTTCTGTCTCCACTGGGAACCACTTCCCTCGCACCTCTGGAAACTTGATCGGTTAGGGCCTCCAATCCTCATTTGTTTCTGCTCATTAGCTATCCTCAGATCTATGCTTTCAATGGCACTACATCTCTCGACTAGCTCTGGGAAGTACTGTATGTCAAGAGATACTACAGCCCTCTGCAGCTCATCTCTGAGCCCTTCCTCGAATCTTCTACATTGCCAGTCTTCATTCAGAAACCTCTGATAGTATTCTGAAAACTTGATCAGCGCCTCAAACCTCGATGCATACTCACCAACAGACATATTGCCTTGCTTGAGGTTTATGAATTCCTTTTCCTTCTCGCGTCTAACTATACGCGAAAAATACTTCTCGAATAAGCAATCAGTGAATAATTTCCAGGTAACTACACTACCTTTAGCCTCCAATAATCTTCTCTGGCCCTTCCACCAGAATTATGCCCCTTCAGTCAACATAAAGGTGGCATAAGTGACCTTTCTATCCTCTCGGCAGCACATAGTATCGAATATCTTCTCAATCTCCTGTATCCATCATTCTGCCTTCTCTAGATCGTATTCTCCTCTGAATTTAGGTGGCTTCCCATTCATAAAGGTTGCCAATTCGGCATCCTCAGCTGCTACTGCCCTCCTCTGGTTCTTGATCTCTAGCTGCTCTTTGTTCATTTGCAGCATCTCAGCATTCTGCTGGGTTTGCAATAGCATAGCAGCAGCTATTGTCTCCATGGTGTTGGGAGTCGAAGATGATCCTCCTCCAATGTCAGCATTGTCATTGACAGCTCCAATGACCCTTTATGGAGTCCTTTCTCCACTGTTAGTTGGATGTCCTCTTCCACGTGCCATGATTCTGGTGAAAGAAATCATCCGCTCTAATTAGTATGACATATAATACTACATAAGCAAGTATATAAATACCATATGCCATACTAACATTAACTTTTGTATTAGGTTTGGACACTCTACCCCACTTCTAAACATAGTCTAAATCCGATGTGGATTCAACTAGATACTGACCAATAACAACACCCTAACTTTTAGCAGTCCGATCGGAATCAAATCGCTCTCGATACCAAATGAGACACCCGTTGTGCCCTTTTGTGTCATTTAGTTTAAAACCTCATCATTTAATTACTTAATCGCACGCTTAACGTGAAAATTACGTAAAAATTGAAACTTAATTTCTTAAGAAAATAGATTCATATAGAACAGAATATGCAAACATAAATATATTACACATACATAAAGCATCAGAGTTATCCAAACACATTTCAGGGCATCCCATCAATAGGATCCCGAATCTGGTGCATAGTTATACAAAACATAAGCGGAAAGATAAAGCTTCACGACACGGACGCACTGGCCATAACTAACTAGACCCTAATCACCATGGGTCACACTCGTCCTCCAGCATCCGGTTCGTAGGGAGTTCCATCCAACTCCTCCTCCGGTTACGTTCATACACAGGGTCTTCTCGTCACGATTCCACAAGGAGACAAAATACAACATACGAAATATACGGGGGATAAGAAACAGTTCTATCATCAAAAGCGGAAAAAGAGTCATAGTAAACTATACATTAATTATCACGGACACAACATCACCAAGTCATCCATCTTCCATAAAATTCTTATATCCATCCTACCCTCACTCCTACAACTAAAACTTGATACTGAAAATGGCTATGGTTTCCCTATCATAGTAATGGTTATCGGTCGATCGTCCAGCGACACGTCCCATTCCCTTGCACATCCTTAGTCGTGGTGAGAATGCTCATGCAAAGCAATGACACTATAGCTGCACATTAAACCCGGTGCACACCCCGGACCGTGGGTGCTCATGCAAAGCAATGACACTATAGCTGCACGATTATCCCGGTGCACACCTTCACCATGGTAAGAACGCTCACGCAAAGCGTGACACTACAGCTGCACGATGATACCGGTGCACACCTCGTCCACTCCCAGAGGTGCTCATGCAAAGCAATGACACTCGTAGCTGCACAAGTTAAGTTTATCCTTTGGACGGTCCCACAAGGACTTCGGGTCTTGTATATGTCCCACATATGGTAATAGAAACAACACAACTTATGAACCTCGCAGACTCCTATGGTCATAGCCCAATGCCTTAACCTCTCATTAAGACCTCAACACATGCTCTATGTCACAACACCTCTTTAACACATTTCATGTAGGTTAGGCACCTCTAAAAATCATCATGATCCTCACGCCCAAAACAACTCATCTCTTAGACCACATATATATCTTCGCTTAATCCACTAAGCATAAAGTAAATACCACACAGATCATGCATAACATCAAGTCAATCAAAGATATTTCAAAACATCAACATAGCACTAAATCAGTTCAATAAAGGTAATAAAACTCAAATCAACCATCAACAGTATAAACGTCAACCTAATATCGATCAACCTACAATCCCCGAATCACCATGGATGTTTTATAAAAGCAATTTAAAGCGATTCTTGTCTTGTCCATTATTCGACTTCTAGTAGGGTTTAGGTCGCCCTACATAATTACTACATAATTTACTACTTATCGATTCCGACGATAGGTTGATTCTTTCCCCCACCTGGGTTATCACCGAACTCCCTAACTCGAAGCTCCTCGTCGTCACACCACAAAGTATTAACTCCACCTTCTATGAAGGTAAGGAGATTAGATACTCGAAGAGGTATACCACGAACGTCCTCGTTTCCTCCGAGATGGAAGTCTAAGGTTACAAAACATGAAATCATGAGTTAAAACTCCATCAAAGAACACTAACCACAAGGTGTAGGTTCGGTTCATACAATAAACTAGGATTAGGGGTTTCCGAAATTTATGCGACTCTTGGATTTATGATCCTTAAGTGCTAGAAGTTTCCAAAACACATGCAGCTTAGGGATTTATGATCCTTAAGTGCTAGGAGTTTAAAACAAGATTACTTTAAACAAAGTTGAACAAAAATCCCACCAAGTTACACTTGATGGAGATTCGGCCTTGACCAATAAGATAGGCTAGGAACATTTAAACTTTCCAATCTCTTTGGTTTAGCATCCATTAATAGTAAGGAGCTCAAAACCATGATCACTTTGGAAAATGAAAAACGAAACACCCTAGGTCCATAACCTTTAAGATTCGGCCATCCTTGGGTTTTCATGATAGAAATCTTTAAATTTTCCAATCTCTTAGACCTTTTATCATCCAATAACTTATGGTGCTCAAGTCTATGATCATCTTGGAAGCAACATAGGACTTTAAATAACAAAGCTCATAAGCACATAAAGCAAGAACAACATAAGCCTATAAGTAATTAAAGCACAATGACATAAGTAAATGAATCATAAATGACATAAACATAAATGACATAAAAGTAAATGACATAATGTAAATGACATAAAGTAAATGGCATAAATATAAATGACATAAAATAAAAGATATGAATATAAAGAACATGGAAGTAAATGACATGAACAGAAACAAAATGACATAAAAATAAATAAGCACAAATAAGGAAAGCCATAAAGAAAGCACAATAAATAAATGAAGCAAGAATAAAGTAAAGCATCACAATGTATTAGGGTTCTAAGTTCATGATCACACTTGGATAAGTTGAAACATAGTATCCTAGGCCACTAATACATAGTTTTGGCCATCATGGGAAAACAAGCTATCAAAACCTTACAAGATTTATGGATTCAATGATCAAGGAACACTTAAAAAAAAACTAACACATGATCATGTAAAAGAAGTTGAAACAAAACACTCCCTAGGCCATCATGAGTAGATTCGGCCTCCTCAAGAAATAGAGGATGGAGATTTTTGATTTATACAACCTCTTAGTATGTTAAACTACAAGTAAATACAAGACCATAGAATTTTGTTTCAACTCAAAAGGAGTTTTCTACCATTTTTGAGAGATTTTCAAAGATAAAAGCTCATATATGACATAAAGAAGAAACTTTAGAAAAAGATGATGTTTTTAAAGAAATGAATACATGAGAGTATTACCCTAAGCAAGAGGAACAACTTTGGTGAAGAACACTTAGTGAAAAGAAGAAGAAAAACTAGAGCTTTGGAAGCTTGAAGTGAAGAAAAATATGAAAGCTTAAGAGTTTTAATGGAGTAGAAGGAAGGAAAGTGATGAAGTGAGGATGAA
Source organism: Sophora flavescens (assembly GCA_030762895.1). Taxonomy (NCBI): domain Eukaryota; kingdom Viridiplantae; phylum Streptophyta; class Magnoliopsida; order Fabales; family Fabaceae; genus Sophora; species Sophora flavescens. The sequence continues at coordinate 186,250,142 of CM061065.1, forward strand.
GAGTGGTATTTATAGAGTAAGGGGGAGGGGTGCACGGCCTAGAGGAGAGGGAGCAAGGCTTGGAGAGGAAGTTTTGGTTTAGGGTATTGTTTGGATCATTTAAGGAAGGTTTAATGGGTTTTTGGAATAAAATAGATTATAATTTGAAAAAGTAATCATGATCACTTGAAAGTGTGTCATAAGCATTTAATTAGGCATCCCATCAAGCCATCTCTCATCCTTTAGGGTTTCCTTAACTGCTTAAATACGTAACCGGTTGCACATCCGATCGTATTTTCTGAAGGTTTCACCCGAATAAAATATTTTATTTTATTTTATTTTATTTTTGAACGAAAATTTTCAAAATAACCAAAGTTGAAGGAAACATGATAAAAACATTAACCGTCTCGTTCACGGGTCAAAATTAGGTTTTATGCTCAGTAAACTTATACTGGCAGTGAAAACGCATGAACCACTTTTGGTCTGAATTTACAACCGAAAATTTTACTGTGACTTCATATGATAAGGTGGATTAGGAATATGAGTTTATTTTATTAAACAAAATATTTTCTACTTTCATATTAAAATATAATTACTTATATTTTAATCGATTAAACAGTATAATGAAAATCAAGCTATTACAAGCGCTTGTATCACTTTTAGTGGACGAGTGCTTGTATCACTTTAGTGGACGAGCACTTCTGTTGCTTTAGTGGACGAGGCTTGTATCACTTTAGTGGACGACCGCTTGTATCACTTTATTGGACGCCCGCTTTTATCACTTATGTTGGACGAGCGCTTCAAGCACTTGTGTTGGACGTGCGCTTCTTTCACTTCAGTGTTGGACGAGCGCTTCTATTACTTCAGTGTTGGACGAGTGCTTGTTATTTCCATAAATCATTTTCATTAAGGAAAACTTATTCCTTTTAATGCAGGTTATGAAAATTGATTTTCTCCATGCATCTTTGTAAATGAGCTATTTGTAAATAAGAGATTTCATCTCTTACAAATCATCTAAGACTTAAATCTAATTTCTCCTTTAAGCTCTTGTCTTGATGATTATTTGATCTTTGTCTTTGATCTTTGATGCCTCCATTTAGCTCTTTTGATTTCTTCAAGTTCTTCCATGAATATTCTCCTTTAATTGCTCACTGAACTTGTTGATTACTGTTTGATACCTGTCTTTACAATTTGACACTAAAACACTTGCATACACATTAAGTTGTATTTGTCATATATCAAAATCTCTAAGTCATTGAGTCTAACAATTTTGCCATGTTATGCTATTTTTTTATAAGCCAAACGTATATTGATACTAGTACAAGGGGTACTCGAGACCCGTATACAAAGAGTCATCAAAGAATTTTACAAATGTTTGTCACCCACAATTTAAAAGGTGAAATGATAGTGTGATTTTACATGATGTTTCATATACACTTTTGCATGCATTTTTCATATAGATTAGGCATACTTTATTTGATTTTAGTTAGTTTTTCCCTTGGAACGGGTGAGGTGGTTTCTTGGTGTTGTTTTGCAGGAATTCAAGGAAAAATGCTCAGAATAGCCATGGTGGAGCTTGGATGAAGACAGAACCTGAAAAGTGAAGAAAACAACCCAGGCAGAGCCCATCACGGCCTGGTCGTGATGACCATCACGACCGTGATCAAGCAAAGCAGAAAAGAAGGCAAAAGTCAGAAGCTGTCACGGCCTAGCCGTGATGAGCATCACAGCCGTGACAACCAGACCCTCACAGACAGAAGCTATCACGGCTTGGCCGTGATGGGTGTCACGACCGTGACAGATGAAAGCTTGAAAGCGCACCTAGGGCAAAGACCATCACGGCCTGGCCGTGATGGCCATCACGGCCGTGACGCGTGGCCTTTCTATAAGTGGGCACGAGCATATCAGAAAAAAAAATAGTTTTTGAACCCTAAAGACTTTCTCTGAACCATGAGCAGTGGCACAAGGAGTCCATGGAGTTTTTCCTCCCTCTCTTCTATATTTCTTTGGTTGTAGCTATTATCATGAGTAGCTAAACCTCCATTGTTGGGGTTAGCGTAGCTATTTCTGAATTCTCATGTATTCGATATGATCATATAATATAGTTTTTATTTCGTTATTGAGTGATTGATTTCTGTGTTTAATGCTTGTGGTGGCTAGCACCCCCATGACTCGATTAGTGTTTTGATATGCAATTGGAAAATTCGTATTAGAACCCGAACTGAAATTAATCACCTAGTAAATCTGGTATCTAGGAATGGAACTAGGTTTATTAGCAATCGTGTAATCCCTAATCTTAATGCAAATTCATTAATCTAGGCCACCTAAGGAATTAGGGTCTATTAGTGGATTTAGGCTCTTGTCATCCGAGGAATCGGGGCTTGAGTAGTTTAGTGGATTGATTGTCATAATTGAAGTAGAAACTGTTTAATAGTCATGTCATTGCATGGGGATGAAGTTTAGTGAACCTAATCTCAGCGTTGTTCTTATATTCGAAGAATCCTTTTAAGTGCCTTCCAACTGTTCGATAGAATTTCTCAAAGAACTTTTCTCTTTATTTTGTTTATTTTCGGTTTACATCTTACTTGGGCTTGGTATTTATTATCGAGCTCCCTTCAATCCAAATATTCGCTTAGATAGTAACTGATTCGGTACGTGTTAGTACTTGTCACAGTCCTCGTGGGAACGATAAATGGTCTCACCACCGTATTACTTGCACGACTAGGTATACTTGACTAGAGCCGTCAACAAGTTTTTGGCGCCGTTGCCGGGGACTGCGTTTCAATACTAGCATATCCATTTTGGTTACTAATTTAAGCAAAAAAAAAATCTGTTATAATCTGTTTTCTGTCATAGTTTTCTGTTCTGTTTTTGCTGTCATTTTTCTGGTGTATTTGTTGTTGTGTGCTGACTTTTACTGGTAACACTCTTGTTTGCTAGACTGCTTATGTATGCGAGGTACTATCCCGGCTGACCAACTACTCCACGATCCTGAAATTGAAAGAACAGCTAGGAAGAATCGAAGGCAAGTAAGAGAGCAGAAACTGTTAGAACAGCAAAAAGAAGAACAAGAGACTTTCACCTCTCAAGTGCAGCTAGAAAGACTCAGAATGGCAGACAATGGTGAAGGTGCTCCACCACCACGGAGGACACTTGGTGACTATGCCAATACAAATGTCAATCAGCATGTCACTAGCATAGTGAGGCCTCCAGTGAACTGCAACAATTTTGAAATCAAGCCGGATCTCATCAATATGGTTTCACATAATCAATTTACCGGGTTGGAGAAAGAAGATCCTAATGGTCGTGTGTCCAACTTCCTGGAGTTGTGTGATACGGTGAAGATAAATGGTGCCTCCAATGATGCAATTCGCCTAAGGTTGTTCCCTTTCTCTCTAAGGGATAGAGCCAAGTCTTGGCTCCAATCTAGGGGAGCTGGGATGACTTAGAGGCAAAATTTCTGGCAAGATTCTTCCCCACCTCAAGATTTGTGAAGACAAGGAGGGACATCATAAGCTTTGCTCAACAGGAAGGTGAGACTCGTCATGACACATGGGACAGGTTCAAAGGCTTACTCCAAAGATGTCTGAATCATGGGTTTGATGATCTTACTCAGATACAAACATTTTGCAATGGACTGAGGCCGTCAACCAGGTATATGTTGGATGCCTCGGCTGGAGGGTCCATGAACACAAAGACAGCAGAGGAAGCGCTGATTTTGATAGAGACCATGGCATCGAATGATTACTTGATGCATCATGATCGGGGTCCCACATCAAGAAGGGGAGTGTTGGAGTTAGATTCACAAACTGCACTGTTGGCTCAGAACAAGCTCGTGACACAACAACTGGAGTCTCTTACCAAGAAACTAGCTCAACTCCCACAACAACTCCAAACCGTTCAAGGGACAATCATGCTACCTCAACAAGTAATGCGATGTGATTTTTGTGGAGGAGATCATGACAATGGAAGATGTGAGGCACCACCTAGTTCCCATGAGGAAGTCAATTATATGGGGAACTATGGGCGGCAAGGCAACAACCAATTCCCTAACAACTACAACCAAGGGTGGAGGAATCAACCAAAATTTGGTTGGAAGCAAGATGCCGGTGGTCGCGCTGTCGCCACGCGCCAAAAAAATAAGCGATTTACGAAATAATGTAGATAGGGAGCGACAACTCGGATATCGTCTCTCAAGGACTCTTTGGTTGTTGTTATTAACACAAAATCAGTTTGGGGGGGTTTGGATTGAAATCAAATAACGAAACAAACGGAAAGACAATGCAAATTAAAAATTATCAAATAGCAAAGAAACGATTAACCTACTGTTCTCGGTTTCCCACTATCATTGGTTCATATAAATCCAAGTCCTAAAAAGATTCTAATCCCCTTTCGGTTGTAGCAACAATTAACAAACGAAATCACTACTACAGATATATGTTCCTATTCCCGAATTAAACAAACGGGGTGAAGCCCTCATGAACTAAACGAACATGAACGAACACACGCGAATTAAACAAACACGGTTATATATAGGAACATAACATCACCGAAATGAATCAACACAACACTATACACTCCTGAATTAAACAAACAGAAACATATAGCATAGCATTGAAAAGAGAAAAGCAAATGAAAACAGGAATTACAAAACCTCAAGTGTGATAATGGAAACCAATCACAGTAGATTAATCTAGGAGACTAGTTCTCCATTACAAAGGCAAACAATAAACTAAAGAGAAAACAAAGACTAACTACTGACTAACTCTCCTGACTAACTCACTCCTCTCAGTTCTGCCTTCAAACAGGCTTATATACAACTTCTGGATTCCGCGGACTCGCGAGGCGAATACAGTCTCGCGAGGCGAATATCATGAACAGTCTTCAACGTTTGGTCTTCTCGCGAGGCGAAGCATGGCTCGCGTGGCGAGGAATGGAAAAGTCATGACTTCTGGTCTTCAACCTCGCGAGGCGAGTCATCTATTCGCGGGGAGACACAGAAAGGATTGCAAATTTTCTGGCACAGTCACCTTCAGGTTCACGAGGCGAATGCCTTCTCGCGGGGCGAAAGCTCCAGAATTATTTCCTTTTATTAACCTGAAAACAGGAAATAGCAGTAAGTGCTTTATTTGACTCTAAATCAGCTAAATTAACCTAAAAATACTTTAGAGACTCGAAATGCTGCTTAAAGACAATCAAGTCTAATTTGGGTGAAAATGAGATAAAATTAACACAAAGCCAAGGTTTTTCTAGTTATAAAACTAGACTAGCCAGAGGCTGATCAGCCGAACAAACGAGCAAGCCTCTTCCTACACAACCGCCTCAAGACCGGATTTCTAACTTGGAGAACACTCTCAATCAGTTCATGCAATTGACCATGTCAAACCAGAAAAACACCGATGCTTCTATAAAAAACTTGGAGGTTCAAGTTGGACAAATTGCAAAGCACCTAGCGGAGCAATCTAGCAGCAGTTTTTCAGGTAACACTCAAACTAATCCTAAGGAGCATTGCAATGCTGTTGTTTTGAGGAGTGGTAAAAGTCTTGAGAATGTGGGCGGTGAGCCTTTGGTGAAGAATCAGAGAGTTGATGGAAAAACAGAAATGAGTGCTGAGGAAAAAGAGGAAAAAGGCAAATAGGTTATAGTTGAGGAGGAAGAAAAAGACGGTGAAAAAGACAAGAGGGAGAAGCTAGTGGATGAGAATTCAATCTTGAGGAGGACTAAAAGTCAAATTTTAAAAGATGGAGACAAGCCTCAAGTGATCCCCTCTTATGTGAAGTTGCCATACCCTCATTTGAGCAAGAAAAAGGAGAAAGAAGAACAGTTTGCCAAGTTCCTTGACATCTTCAAGCGGTTACAGATCAACATACCCTTTGCTGAAGCACTAAAGCAGATGCCCACTTATGCAAAATTCATGAAGGAACTGCTCACGAAGAAAAGAAAGTTTAAAGAAGGTGAAACTGTTGCCTTAATCGAAGAGTGCGGTCACGATACTTCAAAGGAATCTACCTCCGAAGCTTAAAGATCCTGGTAGTTTTACAATCCGTTGCACTATTGGGAGGGTTGCTATTAGGAAGGCTTTATGTGACTTGGGAGCGAGTATCAATTTGATGCCGCTTTCGATTTTGAACAAGCTTGGAGGTGGTGAGGTAAAACCAACAAGGATGGCATTGCAACTAGCTGATAGATCCATCAAGCGTCCTTATGGTATCTTGGAAGATGTTCTGGTAAAGGTGGATAAGTTTATCTTCCCAGCGGACTTTGTGATTTTAGACATGGAGGAGGATGCAAAAGTTCCACTCATACTGGGGAGACCTTTTCTAGCGACTGGTCGTGCTTTGATAGACGTACAAAAAGGCCAGCTGCGATTCAGAGTGCAAGATGAAGAAGTCACTTTCAATGTATTTGAAGCTATGCATCGCCCGAGTGATGAAGAGGATTGTTTCCGCATGGACATTGCGGATACAGTGGCTAAAGAAGTCGTTGCACATCGGCACCACCCCTATACTCCTGAGAAGAAGGAAAAGCTCAACATAAAAGCAACTCTGAAGCTCTGTAAGACAAATGATGTGTCAGTTGCTGATGAAGTTAGATTTGTTCATCATGTGAAAACAGAACCTCCACCGGGAAGGAGTAAGAAAAAGGGCAAGAGGCTCAGAGTGAAAAGGGCAAAGCGGAAGCACAATTATTGGCCTTATAAGCAAAAACAGCCCTTTGCAGGAGTTCCATAGAGAAGAAGTGTTCTTGCACTTCTACGACCAGCCGACCCCGGTTAATAGAAAAGGCACGTCAAGCTAGTGACGTTAAAGAAGCGCTTATTGGGAGGCAACCCAAATTTTCTTTTCATTTTTTCCTTTTGTTTTTGATTTTGCCCTCTTGAATAACTTGAGAAGATCAAGAGGATGATATCATAGATTAATAGGTTTGTTAAGTGTTTCAGGGAAAGGAGGAAGGAGAAGCAAAAAGGGCAGAGGCAACAAAGTCAGTAACCATCACGCCCAGGCCGTGACACTGGTCACGGCCGTGATGAGCCAGAGTTGAAGATCAGAAGTCGTGATCCCCATCACGGGCGTGATGGAAGAACCTTGCAGATCAAAGAGCATCACGGCCTAGCCGTGATGGAGGTCACGGCCGTGACAGGCTACTCCTATGAACCAGAATGCATCACGACATGCCCGTGATAAGCATCACGGCCGTGACCCAGTTTTCATGCAATCACTTCTGACTAGGCATGTGAACCAACACCAACTACCGCCTCGGTAAGTCGTTCCAAATTTTCTTTCCTCTCTCCGACTTGATTGTTTACATTGGGGACAATGTAAATTCTTAAGCTTGGGGTAGGGGTATTTTGCATTTGCATTCTGCATGTTGCATTCATATAGTTTCGCATGATAGCTTTGCATGTTCACATGATTAGATTGCCCCTTGCCTGAAATAAATTTGCATCCAATTGTGAGAACTAAGTGCCAAATAATTTGAGATGGTGAATTGTTGAACCCAATTTTCTTTATTCTTGTGATAAGGCTACAAATAAAAATGCTTGAGATGATCTGTGATAGTTGATAATTAGCATATGGTTCTGTAGATTTGTGTTTCTCACTGATGGTTGAACTACTAAAATGTGAGATTTTGAGCCAAAAGGGGTACTCACTAAATTTTACCCAATTCTTTGTGTTAGAGTGTTATTCCTCTTGGATTGTTTTCTCTAGAACTTGACTTGAAACCATTTTGAAGCTTGATAATTTTTGAAAACATTTTTTGAAAATGATTGAGGCACCAGGTATTTTTCTGGCCCTCTGAGCTTTGAATGACTAAATACTACCCCTTAGTTGCCCAATTTTGAGCCTGAAAGAATAAATACTTTTCTTGGTACCTTGAAATGTTTTGATGAATAATGCTTGATAGGATACCTTCTAAAGTATTACAAAAAAAAAGGGGTAAAAAGGTAGTTGGAAAAAAGTTTGGGATGAAAAGAATCAGAAAAATGTTTCTCTTGAGTTGAAAAATCTCCCCTTCTCCAAACAAAAGAAAAACAAAAGAAAAAGGAAAATATGTAGAGAAGGGGATGACAAAAAGAAATGAGAAATAAAAGAAAACGAAAGAAAGAAAGGTGGAAAAAGGATCGAAACCCACAAAGGTATTTTAGAAGGTATCATGTTTGCAATGCTTGATGTTTTGTTTAGCCTTTTGAAATGTCCTTTTCTTGACTTCCCCACCTAACGATAAATCTCATGACCACGTTACATCCAAAGTAAAAGACCTCTTGATTCCTAATTGTTTTCATTAATAAAGTAGAGATTTGGTTGATAGTCAAGCCTATGGTAGAATTCATTCCTTAAGGAAAATGGAGCGAATCGTCTTATATCCCTAACACTTGAATGAGGTGAGAAAGAGAGCCCCAAGCAAATAAACAAGCTTGGGGTGATCTTTAGGTGAGAAAGAGTGCCCTAATCGGTGAGAATATGAGTCTAAGAAACCTAAGCCTCTAATTGGACTTGAAACCGATTGTCTCTTGCTGAATTATTTGAGATGCCTGTTACTTGGATTATGTACTCGGGTTCTTGGTTCACTATCCGTGATTTGATTGTCTATATCTGCTGGCCTTAGTGATTGCTTGAGGACAAGCAATTGAATAAGCTTGGGGTGATTTGATAGTGTGATTTTACATGATGTTTCATATACACTTTTGCATGCATTTTTCATATAGATTAGGCATACTTTATTTGATTTTAGTTAGTTTTTCCCTTGGAGGCAGGTGAGGCGGTTTCTTGGTGTTGTTTTGCAGTAATTCAAGGAAAAATGCTCATAATAGCCATGGTGGAGCTTGTATGAAGACAGAACCTGAAAAGTGAAGAAAACGACCCAGGCAGAGCCCATCACGGCCTGGCCGTGATGACCATCACGGCCGTGATCAAGCGGAAGCGAGAAAAAGAAGGCAAAAGTCGGGCTATCACGGCCTAGCCGTGATGAGCATCACGGTCGTGACAACCATACCCTCACAGACGGAAGCTATCACGGCCTGGCGTGATGAGTGTCACCACTGTGACATATGAAAGTTTGAAAGCGCGCCGGGGAAGAGACCATCACTGGCGGTGGCCTTTCTATAAGTGGGCACGAGCAAATCAGAAAAAAAAATAGTTTTTGAACCCTAAAGACTTTCTCGAACCGGGAGAGCGTGGCACAAGGAGTCCATGGAGTTTTTCCTCCCTTTCTTCTATATTTCTTTGGTTGTAGCTATGATCATGAGTAACTAAACCTCCATTGTTGGGGTTAGGGTAGCTATTTCTGAATTCTCATGTATTTGATGTGATCATGTAATACAGTTTTTATTTCATTATTGAGTGATTGATTTCTGTGTTTAATGCTTGTTGTGGCTAGCAACCCCATGACTCGATTAGTGTTTTGATATGCAATTGGAAAATTCGTATTAGAACCCGAACTGAAATTAATCACCTAGTAAATCTGGTATCTAGGAATGGAACTAGGTTTATTAGCAATCGCGTAATCCCCAATCTTAATGCAAATTCATTAATCTAGGCCACCTAAGGAATTAGGGTCTATTAGTGGATTTAGGCTCTTGTCATCCGAGGAATCGGGGCTTGAGTAGTTTAGTAGATTGATTCTCATAATTGAAGTAGAAACTGTTTAATAGTCATGTCATTGCATGGGGATGAAGTTTAGTGAACCTAATCCCAGCGTTGTTCTTATATTTGAAGAATCCTTTTAAGTGCCTTCCAAATAGATTCGATAGAATTTCTCAAAGAACTTTTCTCTTTATTTTGTTTATTTTCGGTTTACATCTTACTTGGGCTTGGTATTTATTATCGAGCTCCCTTCAATACAAATATCCGCTTAGATAGTAACTGATTCGGTACGTGTTAGTACTTGTCACAGTCCTCGTGGGAACGATAAACGGTCTCACCACCGTATTACTTGCACGACTAGGTATACTTGCCTAGAGCCGTCAACATGAAACAAACCCACAAACAGGAAAAAATAAAAACAAAAAACAACCAAACACATATCAGTTAAGAACCACACTTTTGCAAGGATATGATTCCAAAAAAAAGTAGAAGCTGCATATCCAGCCATTGTAAGCAAAACTAAGGTCCCCTGCCACTGAACAAATACCACCAACCTAAATAACAAGTGCAGACTGAAGACACAATAAGGGATTAATGCACCAATCAACGAATGAAAAGCATTCTTTCTTTACATAGCTATCACACCAAGTCCACACACTTACTTTAATTGAATCTATGACCTTTTCAAAATCCAAATTCCCATTGTTGAAGATCACCTCATTTCAGTGTAGCCACAATGACCAAACCGTAGCAAACCAAAGCATCCTCCAACATTTCTTTGATATCCTACCCTATCTAAACCCCGAATGTTGCAAGAGAAGTGACTTTAAATTCCCTGTCAGAGCCGTATCCAAACATAACCAATTATATACATGCATCCATACAAAATAAGAAAAGGGGCAAGTCAAGAAAAGTTGTGTGGTTGTCTCGGTTTTCTGTTTGCAAAAACAACAAAGGGAGGAACTTGGAGTCATCTGGATGCCTCTCATTTGGAGGTTCAAAGCAGTAGGAATCCTGTCCAACGCAGCCCTCCAACAAAATGCTTGGATCTTTAATGGTACACATTTATCCCAAATGAATTTATACATATTGGTGTCCAAAACCAAATCTGATTTTGTCAACCTGCAGTATGCTGATTTCACCTGATAACCTTCATTTGCTTTTCCCTGCCAACACCAACAGTCAGTTTGTGAAACTAATAATGTGCACCTGTTCAGTCGTGTTATGATATTAACCTGGGTGCTGTGAGTTTGTTCGCAGATTCATCCTTTTCGATTTTTAGCGATGTTGAATTTGTGTTGTTTTCGATGTATTTTACCAATTTGAATGAATGAATATCTTTTTTTAGTAAAAAAAAAAAAAAATCTCCCCTCAAATGTAAGTCTCGACATTAGTATACTCTCCGTGAATCATATATAATATTCCCAGGATTACCAACCAAGACCAAAATCTTGTTAATACGCTCCATAATATAGGTTAAGACTAAATCCAAGCATGAATCAATAATCACCATCTCCAACTAAACAATAAACTCTAATACCCCTTGTTAGACCATAGGGTAGCCTACAAATCAAAGATATATTCATCAACAAGCTAAGAGAGGGATTACAAAAGTGGGTCCGATAACATATCTTGACCTAAAACCTCAAATCAACACAATAAGTCTATGAGTTTCCCCTTATATACTCTTTATTTGTCCCATTATTTACTAGTTCTAATTATGCTTCCACTTTTTCCCCCTTATATCATAAAACTATACAATTGAAGGTCACCTTTTTGGCAAGTTTTTACAGGTGTCAACTTCTTAGCAATGCTTGGAGAAGTCAGCTTCAATTTGTTGCCAAATTTGGAAATTGTCATCATCTGCAATGTCATTCGGCCTGGGTCTTATACTGTGGAGCGTTTTGGGCTTTTAAGTTGCTCAATACGAGGCCCATTTGCTGGGTATTCAAATTCAAAATCCAAAATTTCAATTAAAAGCCCGCATCTGCAAGATTCACATTGGTAACCGGGATAATAAATGATGTGTCATTTCAGAAATCGATTATAACACATCTCGGTGCTCTCTGCTGCCAGTTTTTTCGTTTATCTGCTTTCCATCTTCCTCTGCAACTGCTGCTCACGGATACATGTTCTATGGTCTCTTTCTTTCATCTCGGTGTCTTGCGGATTGGTCAATATCAGACCATTGAGAGCAGCGTGCCGCCTGACACTGTGGAGCTTCACATGGATCGCGCTGCCCGTGGTGGATCGCCGGGTTAGGGTTTGGCAAACATTTCAAATTTTTTCGTTTAGGGTTTTCAAATTTGGCGGTTTTTCTTAAATTGGTGGTTTTTGTTTTTGAATCCTCTTCCAATCGTCTATATAATTAACTCACGGTTTGCATGTAATGAACATCCTCCTCAACCTAACGAAAAAACAACTGCTTCCTTTATAATTAGGATCTAACATGTCTATCAGCGATAAACCTAACTCTGAGATATCTACCAAGTTTAACTCAATCATCGGCATCTCTCCTCACGAGAGGAGGAGTTGGTCTCATACTTGCTAGGGTCATACGCCTGTGGGTGGTATCTGATTACAGTAAGCAGAAGCTACCATTATTCATTGAGATGGTGTTGATGGATGACAAGGGTGTTGTTACATATTTATTGTTTGCAATATTATACTATATTTTTTTTTTTATTTGTCATTATTTGGTTTTGTTTTGTTTTTTTGTCCTCCTTATTTGTTCTACTTATTTTGTATTTTCACAGGGTGTAAAGATACATGCTTCTGTGAGGAAGACTTTGATTTACAAGTTTCGGAGGGAGTTTGCGTGAGGTTATGTTTATTCGTTTGAGTATTTTGGAATTGCGGCTAATAGTGGAAATTACAGGACCTGCCACCATCCTTACAAGCTTAATTTTGGTTTTACAACTAAGGTTGGATTGGTGGATAAAAGTATTGTTGGTTTCGGTATCTATGAATTTGTTCCTATTTCGGTGGTTCTTGGAGGTGGCTATGATTCGATTTTTAGTGGGTATGCCTTTTAAATGTTTATATTATTTTATTTATTTAATTATTTATTTATTATTTATTATTTATATTTTTATGCTTAACATTGTTTTATTTTTTTGTGTTTGATTTTGTGGAAGATGTTATGGGAATGATGGTGGTGTTGGGACCGGGAGGGAATATGAAAGGAATGGCACAAAGACCAAGCTGAATGTAATTGCTCTTGAGGCTGATGGGTAACCCTTATTTGAATTGCTTGATATTCACGTGTAGTTTTGTGGTTTGTGCTATAGACTTTTATTTACACTCACGAAGTTATAACTTATTTATTTTTATAGTCACAAGATTCAATGTACCCTCTTTGGTGATTATGTTGATGAACTTAACAAATTCCTTGCTGCTGGACAAGTGCAAAATGCTGTAGTCATTGTTCAACTTGCCAAAGTGAAGACCTTCCAAGGTTTCCATCTAATCTTTTTAAACACATTAGTTAGAGTGATATGTCATATGTTTTCTGATTTCTGATTATTTTACTGATTACTGATGTTTATATTTCTATTTCCATTTCCATTTTCATTTTCAACTTTCAAAATATATTAAGATCGTATTCACATTAAAAATTGCTTGGGTTGTACCAAGATAATCTACAATCCAGTGTGTGGTGAGGCTGTTCGTTTTAAACAGAGGTTGTTTCACTTTTACCTTAAAAACTTAACTACACTCTGTCACATGTTTTATTTTTTTATTCTTTATAATTATACTTCTTAAAATTATAATTAAATGTTAATGTTTTTCAGGATGACTGATAACATGGATTCTCCAAGCCAAGGATTGAGTCGACTACTTGATAGTGCCCCGATTGGAATTTATGAAGATTTCCTTCAGATGACACCAAGAAAAACTATTGAACAACTAAAAGATTGTAATGAGGTTGGGCACCAACATTCCAACTGTATCGTTTTTTTTTCTTTTATATTTCTTATTATTGTTATTATTATATTATTATTATTATTATTGTTATTGTTATTTTCAATTTTCAGTTAATCCGACTTAAATGGGGTATCGTTAAAATTACTCCCTTTTACGATGCGGAAAGTGCTTATGTTGTTTTGCCTTTGTGAAACACATTATAGATGATGAGGATTGGTGGTATACATCCCTTATTTGCAATAAGGCTGTTTATCCACGACTCCAAGATGTTTTTACGTGAGAAGTGCAATAAGCATGTGATGAAGGTTGTTCCAAGGTAAAACTCTCCACTCTAAGTTTAAGTCAGTTTATATTAAATATAAATGTCCATCTTGGATTTAAATTTTTACATGACTCTATATATCTATTATGGTAGATTTCGAATCAAGGTTCGTGTCATTGATAACACAGATTCTACCACATTTGTCATCTTTGACTGTGATGCTACCCTCCTTTTCAATAATAAATCTGCTGCTGAGACATGTTTGAAGCACATGATAAGGTTCATATCTTATATTGATTTATTGATTAGTGTTTTGTCCTATATCTCATATCTCGAAATGTGTGTGTAGAGTCTGAACCTGGATCCTTTCCTAATGAAATTTCTGGCTTGGTTGAAAAGAGCTTTCTTTTTAAAGTGGAGTTTAAGAATAGTTCTAGCTCTAAGTTTGACACGGTCATTCCGGGTTAAGAAGATTTGTAGTGACCCTGCAATCATCATCAAATTCAATGAGTTCGTTCAAAATTCACCGTTGGAGTCCATCCATAACGTTCCATGCTCTATATTATATTTAGTTTTGACACTTTATTGTTATGTTTTGCATACCTAAATCTTCTGTTATTCTATATTAGGATATTCATTACGAAGGGTGGTTTTTGGGTAAAGGAAAGGAGATAATGGCTGAGAGTTCTATTGGTATTGCAGTGCGATGAACATTCATATGAAGTTATCTTATTATTTTTAAGTTTTTTTATTCTTGAACTAAACGTTGGTTTTACTAAATCTAACAGGATTTGATGCCCAAATTCTCATTTGAAATTGCTGAAAAAGACTCTCGGTTTGATGGACTGGTTGGTTGTGATTTGTCCAACGATTCATTTGAAATATCCCTTACTTTGAAGAGGTCTTATGCAACTCAAGAAAGCCAAGCAGAGGTTGTTCAGGTTCCAGAGCTGGAACTTCCACTTAAAATGTTGAAGAAGAATATCAAAATTGAGAAGGAGTAGTTAAATAGGGCCTTCTTATGCCATCCAGTGCTTATATGTATATTTTGAGCAGTTTTCATGGGGATGTCTGGATGGGATTTGTTAGATTTGTAATAGGATGTTCCTTATGACAATGGCAATATATTCCATGTCATAAATTAGTGTTTAGTGAATGGAACCAATTACTTTTTAATTTCAACCATAACATTTTGGACATAACGATTCTTCTTAAACTTTATGCTTCTTTCCTTGATTCAGTAATGCTTGTGTTACTTATTTTATGCATTTAATCAATGAATATATTTTTTACTTCAATAGATTTCAATTAAATCAATCAGAAAATTCAACTACCCAGATTAATGCATAAAACTTGATCCATTTAGGAAAACTAGCTTATGGAAATTGCAAAAGCGCCAGTAGCTGAAATGGCGCCTGGGTCTTTGCGGGGCAACGGCGCCAGTGGCTGGCAGACAATCAGCGCGCCAAATAGGTCCTCTCGGAAATGATTACCAACATAGCGCTGAGCGTTTTCATCTTTGGAGATTCTCTCAGAGTACCTTGGCTCGCCTCGCGAGTGTGGAAACCGAAGCCAGCGCCCGTGATGTGATGTAACACCGGTCTTTGGTGAAAAAAAATTAGCGTTTTCATCTTTGTTTTAAAAAAATCAAAAAAAAAACCAATAAATCAAATTATTTGGTTTTTTTTGTTGAAGCAATCAAATTGTTTGTTAAAATTACATTTTTATTGTAATTTTATAAAAAAAATGTCCATAAGCACTTATATAGTAATGTATCCAAACGCCTTAATTTTGTACAAGTGCTTTTGGAAATATGCATCCAAACGCACATGACTTATTGAATTCAAGCTCTTTATGGCATAAGCTCTTGTACAATAAGGCCTTATGCTATAAGTGCTTAGTTAAGTTATTTACCAAAACGCACCCTAATTCAGCTTTAATCAAAATTGATATCGTTCCCTATATCAATAATTTATTCCCACTTTGATCCCTACATGTGACAATAATTTGTAATCTGGTCCTTCTTATATACGGACCGATTAGTGGTGAGGGCCAAATTCAAAATGTGTGTCACGTATAGAGACCAAATTTAGAACTTTTTTCGTATATGTATCAAATTGAACATCAGTGTCACGTGTAGGAATCAAAAAATTACTTTACCAAAAAATCTATTATACCTCTTCCCAAGATTATCTTTTCATGCATAGGAAATTGACTCGATAACAACGCATCAATACACCTAAAACAAATAAATTACAGACTAAAGCAGCAGCGTAGACATAGAGGGAGACACCGTAGTCACATGCTTGGAGACAACTCAACCCATTTCCACATTCCTCTGCAACTTTTTCTAGCTGCATGGACGTCTCTCTTGGTAACACTAATTCCACCCATTTCCACACTTGTAGTCACATTCTTGCAACACTAATTCCATCGGCGAGATTAAGCGATATTATGATTGCGGGTGTTTATCACCATGTGAGGCAGCTTGGAGGATTTTTGCCTTCGATATTCATGAAGGTGGCCACCAATTCAAAGATTAACATTCCACCTTCTAAATGAACAATCGTGATTTTTAATGATGACTGACAGAATCGTGAGCAGTTGTTAGCAACAACCAAAATCTTGACACCATGTTTATGGCTTGGTTTGAGGCTAATCAGATTTATCATGAGGGCAGGGATTTAACTTATGCAAAATTCCCAACCAAATTCGTATATCTGAGTAAAATTAGAAAGTGGCAACCAAGAAAGCAAGGTTTTCTATTGGCGAGGCTTACTTATGTACTGTAGGGATAGGAATTGTACTACATGAGAATATTGTTGACAATTCAAAGAGGTTGTGTTGACTATGAAAGTATTAGGACAGTTAATGGCAAAACATACAACAATTTCCACGATGCATGTTATGCTTTGGGTTTACTAACAGATGACAAGGAGTTCATTGATGCAATTAATGAGGCGAGTCAAACAGCTTGAGGATATCGGTTGAGGAAGTTATTTGTTACATTATTGGTCATGAACACGATGTCTAAGCCGGATGTTGTTTGGAGGTCAACATGGGAATTGTTATCGAGATGGAATTATCTATCACGGAAGAAGGTTTTGAAATTTCCAGGTATATCTTATTTCTTTTACCAATTAATGCACTTTGTTTCAAGGTCCTAACTATTCTATACACACATTATTTTAGGTCTTGATTACAAATGATGAATTGAAGAACCTCTGCCTAATAGAATTGGATAAATTGCTAATATCCAACGGAAGATCTCTAAAAGACTTGATTGTCTCCGACTCCACAATATTGAGATAGGTTACATTTTGAAAAAAGTTTATTGTGGATCGGTTGAACTATAATCGAGTTCAACAGACTCATATCTCACGACTCCCTTTTGCAATTACTCACCCAGGAAGAACAACTCGGTGTCTATGATGAAATAATGGCTGTAGTCTTATCTCGAGTGGAGGATTCTTCTTTTTATGGATATGGTGGAAGCTGGTAAAACCTTCCTCTGGACAACTTTGTCTGCTTGCCCTTAGATCGGAGGGAATGATTGTCCTCAACGTTGCTTCAAGCGGTATTGCTTCTTGTTGCTTCTGGAGGAAGAAGCTGCGCATTCCACGTTTTGTATTCCATTAGTTATCAACGAGGAGTCAACTTACAACATTAGCCAGGGGTAGTCCTCGTGCAAAATTCTTGATAGAAACAAGCTTAATAATGCGGGATGAAGCTCAATGATGAATCGATTTTGTTTTGAGGCCTTTGATCGCACAATGAGGATCTAATGAGATTTGAACATGGATATCACAATGACAAACCCTTCGGTGGAAAAGTGGTAGTTTTGGGAGGTGATTTTAGGCGAGATATTGCTGTTGTTCGAAAGAGGAACAAGAAAGGACATAATTGATGCATCAATCAATTCCTCTAAAATATGGAAAACTTGCAAGGTCTTGAAACTCACAAAAACATAGGGTTAACTACAGCCAACAATGATCAATCTGTTAATGAAATAAAAGAATTTCTTGATTGGATCCTTCGGATAGGAGATGGTGACATGGATTGATGATAGTATGGTCGGGGTAACATTGACATACCAAAAGATTTGGTAATTCCTAAATGTGATGACCCTTTACTTTCATTGGTTGAATTTGTATATCCTGTTATAGTAGAAAATATGAAGAAAAATATTTTTTTTGAAGAAAGAAGCAATTCTAGCTCCAACTATAGATTCTGTGCAGCGAGGTTAATGACTTTGTTCTATCATTACTACTCGGAGATCAAAAGGACTATTATAGTTCGACACACATATGCAAGTCTTGTCAAGATCATGACATTGATGGTGATTGGTTTACCTCTTGAATTTCTGAATGATATCAAATGTTACGGGATTCCAAATCATAGGTTGACTCTAAAAATTGGAGTACTGTGATGCTTCTTGAAATATTGATTAATCAAGTGGCCGTGCAATGGAACAAGGCTTAGGGTTAATGATTTGGGAACTAATATAATAACAAGAACTATAATGAGTGGCAAGAATACTGGGGAGAGAATTCTAATTCCAAGAATGGATATGGTACCTTCCGATCCTGGAGTTCGTTCAAATTTGGGAGAAGGAAATTTCCCGTATCTTTATGTTTTGCTATGACAATAAACAAAGTCAAGGACAATCACTTTCAGAGTAGGATTGTATCTTCGCGGCCGGTGTTTACACACGGTCCATTTGTATGTTGCAATCTCAAGAGTAAAATCAAAAAAGGGGATGAAGGTTTTGATTTTAAATGAAGATGGAAGTGTATGCACATCAACAAAAAATGTGGTTTTCAAAGAAGTTTTTGAGAACACATGTGAAATCGATATATCAGGTTCATGTTTTTGGCCTATCATCCAACTTTAATGCATTACTCTAGAAAGGATTAATTACGATTTCTATTATAGTTTGTTATATAACTTTGTTATCTGTCATCAAACAATATTTTGGTACCACGATCTCATCAAATCCACCATGTCAATTCCAGTTTTACTAACAAAACATCATTTTTGGCAATTTTGGTATGTCTATATGTAAGATATTTGAATAATTAATGAAGTTAATTATTTTTTATGATGATTATGGTATTGCGGGAATTTTTTCCCACAACAAGCCTTCACTCAACTGTCAAGGCTGCTCAACTAAAGAACTACTTAACTTTTATAATGCTTCTATTTAATCATTAGCTTAATCCATAGGTGATTTTCACACCCTTATATAATGATTAATCTTTTGGCAATCTTTATTGAAGGTAAACATATTTTCTCATATTTTCTCTGCATATCTGAAGTTTTAGGTTAAAGGTCATTCTGGCATCAACATCAATAATCTCTACAATGACATATTGCAGCCACTTCCCAAATTCAATATCCCCCTCTCGGCAGTTTGTTGAATGTAATTATACAGGAATTCATACCATGCAAATGTTGATGATCCATTATTGCCAATAGATTGATAGCCTGAATAACTGCTGATGACTCATTCAGGTATTGTTGATGATCCATATTCTTGTGATTAATTTTACTTCATTTTCTTTCAAATTTATATGTTTGTTATTTCATCACGTACAACAGTAAAATCGTTTTATACATGTTGATCCCAAGTTGCCTTCGTGGTGCAAAGTTCTAGCGAGCGATATTAACATAATTATCCATCAATTGAAGTTTCCAATTAACCATAACTTGCTTTTACTTTTGCCAAAAAAACTATGGCTATTGTCATCATGTACAAACCATCCATGATCGAAGTTTACCAAGCCGATCAGATAAGTATACAAAAATACATGGACCATTCAAATACTAACCTAAAGTACCTCAAAGAAACCCCCTGAACAAACATGCAATGCAGATTCCATGAATGTACTATCATTAACAACCATAACAAAAAAACATCTCCTAATGTTGATGATCACTATGTAGCAACTGATCTTCTCCAACATCTTCATTCATCTATCCTTGCCTTTTCACCCTTGCATGAATGATTGTCACATCTACTGCATCAACTCTCAACATTCATGAGGCTTCCATGTTTAAGATGATTTCTTGAGGCAGAATTTCTTCCACTTTTTCCCCATCTTCACTTCAACATTTCTTCTTTTCCCCCAATTCAGGTTGCACTTGAATTCCTTCCCCTTTTATCAACCGAGATAAACAACGGTTGGCTTAGAATCTAGCAACCTTCCTAACAAACCTTGCGGGCGATTCCGCAACATTAGCATCAATTTGTCAAGTCTCATATTTGCATATCAAATAACAAAACTATCTTAAATCAATGACTTAATACGGTTAATCTCTAAAAGCAATTACCATTTTTTCCGTTTTGCTTGCTTGGCGGTGAGTATAATCTCACACTTGGTCCTGCATTCAACATTGTTCGATTAGGATCATCATCATTCCCTTCTTCTATACCAGGGGATGATGAAATTTTCATAATCAATGGTTTTGAAGGAGGGTGCATAATATTCTTCGATTAAAATCTTGAATGTTGATGTAAAACTTATTTTCTCCTAGATATAGCATCGCACCCAGCGACCTTGTGGTGCTGTCATAGTGATACATTACATTCCTTATCCCAGTTGTCAAGATATCCTTTGCAAAATTTCTTTTCAACACGGATCTTGATCCAACTTCCACGAAAGTCATTCAAATATACTTTGTCACCCAACTCATTTTGAAAAGCAGTAGGGAAATATTTGGGCAAGGCTATCTTCTCTTCGTATAGGAACAATTAATCAAGTTATAAAAAATACATTTAGATTAGATAACATAAATATATCAATAATCTATCTAACAATTTATATAAAATAGAAGACTCACAACTTGTGGTTCAATGAGAAGGTAAAGCTGTTTCTGGTTTTCTTCATTAGCGGCCATATCCGAAAAAAAAGAGTAAATTAAAACAGATTTATACACGATGTTTATCTCGATTTAATAATTTCATACCAATTATTGTATAGAATACTATACTCTAAGTAAATCCTTCTACATATATCGGTGTCTCTTGCCATGGTAATAGCATTTGGAGTTTAATGAAACTTCAAACCCAGGCATCAACATTTAAGACATACAAAGTTACTAACTCTAAAAATATGAAAATTTCTTTGTTGGGTGACATGCAAAGACAAACACAACAAACTCACTCATGTTGAAACTAACATAAATGATACGTCCAGGATATATGAAATGTATATGTATATTATCCATTTTCGAGAAAATGTAAGAGTAAGGAACAATATTGAAGGGTATCAAGAAAGCAACATATCGAGGGGAATACATTCAAATACTAAGATTAACGTGAAGCATCATTCGAAAATCTGAGAATCAAAAAAACACAAGCAGCCATCCTCGATCATTTTTTACTAATGTTAGCGACCAACAACAAAGGAAAACCTCAGAGGGACATGCATCCAAACACTTAAATCATCATATACCACCGGAAGCGACAACCTCGACCAAACATCATAAACTATCCTGAAAAAGTTAACTTCATCATTGTTTACCAATGTAAATGATACTCACGAACCCAAAGCGAGAAACAAGAAATGACTATAATTTCAAAACCAAAGTAATCATAAAACCACAGGAATCATTTTAAAATGAAGACAGCGTTGTAATCAAAGAAAAGGCTGAATCAAAATGCTAAGAGAACTTGCTGATTCCGGAATACTCTGCAGCCTCTCTTCTCGGTTACGGAAGCGGAGAAAAGCAGGGGTTGGTGGGCGCTTAGCTTCTTTAACTGGAGATATGTTTCAACGGTTGTCATTATTTCTTTTTGAAGTGTACATTACACAAAAGATCCTTTCAAATCTGTCTTTTCGTTTCTTCTTACGTTCGGAAGACATGCATTTTCGTTGACAACTGTGTACCATTAATGGTTGATTACAAATATAGAGTCTTGATAAATGAACACTTTTTTATTTTAAAGGAACACATTTTTTTAACATAAAATAAAGACAAAGTATATTTTGAATTGTTTTCAAGTACTAAATATACATCTGACCTAGAAAACATATTATGGTATAAACATGTATATATATATATGAGTCATACTAATTGTACACATCCTTCACTAGATATTTCTACCGAATTACCTGATTTTACACATACTTAATCAAAAAAATTTATAACAAAAAAAAATTACACTTTTTTTTAACCGATCCACTTGATCTCTGCTCGTGCGGCTGCGTTAAATGCATGATCAGACACTATTCATACGGTGCCACACGTGTATATATATATATATATATATATATATATATATACATATATCATATATTTTTAAGGATAAAGAAGTCATTGAAAGCCAAATTTTTCAAATAAATAATATTTTAGGGATCTGTCATTACATTAGTCATACAAACACAAAACTTTCTTGTCCTTTACAAAAAATATTTGTCACTTTTTTATAATATAGATTTGGGGAGTTGAGACTTCATGAATTGCCCAATATTAATTTTCCAACACATCAACATATATATATATATATATATATATATATATATATATATATTATATATATATATATATATATATATATATACACTAAAGTTTCATTTTCCGAAATAATCGGTAAATTATATAATCACTCTATACTAAATACATTAATATTCTTATTTTTTTTCCATTATAAACCAATACAGAATACACAAATACAACACCATATCCGTTTATTAGTCGCCAAATTATACAAAATAATTGTTTATCTTCTTTGTGAAACAAGTAACAACTTAATCCATTTTTACATAAATCATTTAGTCATCTATTAAACTCAATTATTAATATAAATTACTTTCCTTTTAACCCATGAACCAACACTTTTAAATCTAACACTTCAAACTTAAAATCTCTTAATGGACAATTAATTAAATATCAAATCGGTTTATTAAAATATTTTAATTTATGTCTTATTTCATTTATCCGCTCATATCATATGACTAATATCTATCAAAAAAATTATATTATTAAACTTCATTTTCGCCGTTCTGTTGCTCCAAAACTCAGTACTCTTTATATAACGAGAAGAAAAATTCATTACCTTTAAATGTTTGAATCCAAGTCCACCTTCGTGTTTTGGCAAATGAAGGCAGCCCGACAAAAAATGTATCGGGTATATAACTATGTATTGGGAACAAGGTTTTAAACAAATGCCAGCAATCCAATGGAATTGGGACGGTAACATTTTGGTTTTAGAGATCTTCTAAGCCGAAATGTGGCCGTCTTATAATCTCATCGATCATCATATTTTCCCCAATTGTTATCGTGATTACGATAAGCGCACACGATCGCAATCTGGCGTGATCACAAATTAAAACCTTGATTGGATAGGAGCGGTTCATGCCACTGTGCTATTGTTTGTTGCAATGACGTCAGTGGTGGCGGGTCGCGGGAGAGATTGCCATGCAAATTAGATGATTTGGAGGGATGCCATGGAGAGGTCAAAAAATTGGGATTTAGAGGAACGTGGTGATGTGTTTAGTGAGTTTGATTAAGGCTAATAGAGGAATTTACAACTAAATATTATAACTCTATAATGATAGAAGGTGCTTGAGTGCAATTTCATTAACTATATATATTTAGGATAAAAAATAATGGATAATATATATTTTTTTAAAAAAATAAATTTACATAAAAAATCATATGTTATTTTATGTCCATTATCTCATTTTATTTTAAAAATAATTATTAAAAAAATACGAATTAATATTTTAATTTTTAGATGATAAATAATTGAAAATATAAAAAGTGATAATTATTTTAAATAAACAATATATATATAAATAGAATTTATATAAAAATCGGGGTAAAAAAGAATTTATGTAAAAATATACATACTTAATTCTTTGTGACCAACCTCCGAGTGTGGCTTTGTCTAGGTCTTTCCTCGATGCATGTGTTGTTGGCTATTTGCTTTGTTACCGTGCGGCTCTTTCTTCTTGTTAGACCGACATAGTTGCTCAAGTCGAAAACCTTGCCTTGGTTACCACCATTCACGAGACTTCGGTTACGTCTTGTGGGTGATATGATGGCGTTTATGCCCCGGCTTTCTCGGCAACCACTTCAGTCATAAAATGTTTCGCATCTTGGCCAAACTTTAAAGTATGCCACAGTTTCTTACGTGTCATAAAATCGACAAAGGTTCTCTGACTTTGGATAAATATCAAATGAATCAGCAGATCCATCTTGGATATTTTGCTGACTTGATATTGACCATGCCTATTCCCATAAGGGACTCGGTCGACCTTGTTAACCCAGGACCAAACGGTTACATGTCAACCTTCAGTCCGGTTTGTTGTCCAAAATTTTAGTCTTCCTCTACTAAACCTTTGTGAATAATGTCCACAGAAACCCATACAATCATTAGTTACATGACAAAAAGTGTTATGATACTTATAGTACTAGATCCTTAATTTCATGGGCTTTCAAAAGCCTATGGTCATCCGACAATTATAACCTTATCTTTGGGTAATATGTCAAATATTTGATCGGCAGTGGGTCACATCAAATGTATACAACTTTCTTATTGATGAGAAGGAATCCTTTCTTTGGCCTCTGAAGCTTAAAGCTGGCACATATAAGGTGGACCTTCTAATTCAACTAATCTACCTCGTATTCCTCAGAATCATTGCCCTCTGATGGGATTCACTACATCCAGACAAAGTTAATCTTTTCTCTTTTGAGGAATTTCTTTTGCTTGAAAACCTTTTCGGCTTTCAATTGTTCAATTTATCGAACTTTATCTCCTAACCGGGCAAGATCAATTAGATGTTGGTTGACTGACTTTTCCCGATATGATAATCTAGACTCCCAGCAATCTTCACTATTTCCGCCTGGGCATAGAGGTGAAGCAACGACTCCTCATTTGGCCTAGATCGGAGTAATGGAAGTCATCGGACTGGACTGTTATTCATCCTCTTAATGCCAAATAAGTCTAAGTCAAATCACCTCTTTTAGGTCACCCCTAAAGAATGATCATGAAAACTCCCCTCTCCAATTGATTCCAGTGTATGGAATTAGGCCAGGGGTCTAAAACCAAGAAAAAGCATTCTTATTCAGCGAACTAGGAAGAACTTCATTTTTGGTCCCTCCTCTAAAGCCAAATATCCTAACTCGATTGTATATCTGGCAATATGATCAAGGGTCTTCTCTTTTTCTCCGAAAATTTTGACAACTTGGGTATTTTGCATCCTCAGGCATTTCGCTATTGGACCCCATCGAGAAATGCCAATGCAAAAATGGTTGATTAGCATAACCTATATTAAAACCAAATCTATTCCAATGGCCCTTTCGACAACTTCAGTTAACATTTGGTTTAGAGCATTTGTGATAGCGCTCCAGAAAGCGACCTCGGTTTGTGATTAAGTCCTCGTCTTCCCTCTGGTTGTAAATATGTGCATTCCCATCCTGAGGGAACTGGTCGATGGCCGTGGCCGCTCGTCATCTTGCTTCGATGACCGGGCTGTCTGACTTAGTAGTTGTTCGATACGCTGGCTTGCATTCTTGTACTGGACATTTCTATCGGGATTTCTATGGGTATTTTATTATCATCTCAGATTTCTACTCCTGAGCGTTCTATTTCCTTGGTATCTCATTTGCCAATGCCAGACTTGCATTATCTATGCTTTCCATTAATGGCGTAATCATCGTACTCATTTTCAGTAAATGTATTTACCATGTCATGGTTACTGAGTTTCCATTTGTTGTCAAGCATTGTCTAATGTAGCCTCTGATGTACTAACAATATTTACTGGGTTGTCTTAGAGGGGATATATGTGGCCTGCTACGAAGTGCTATCTTTTGCCGAGAATGGGTTACTCCATTATCTCCTATCCCATTCGCATGATAAAATGCTTCAACTATGGTATTCTCGTCCCGATGTAATGGCACCATCGTCATTCCATTTGGGATATGGTATGTATGCAAATGAGGATATTTGGATTGCCAGCCGATTGAACACTTGAGCATCCAATACAAAGTTGTTATGAGGTTCGTAGTCCCTTCTGGTTTGGAATTTGGCCGCTTAGTGGAGACAGATCAATAGTTGCATGTTATTTGTTGTAAACCGAGGAAGTTGGTGACGAGTGTTCTTAACCAACCCACAAGTATATATTGACAACTTGAATAAGAAATGCCTCTTCTCACACCTAAAACTATAGTATTATTATTTCCTGCATTAATAAGTAGCCCTAGTTGCAGAATATTGTCAACCGTGCAATAGCATCCCACACGTTGTGCGAGCCAGTTGAAGGCTTACTATGCCCGCATCACTTGCACTACTCATATTCATGATTTTCAGCCATGATGATGTTGAACTACCTTTCCAATTAAGAGATGTCTCAAGCAACAATTTGTATGTCAATTTCAGACACCTTGTCTGGTTACTCTAACTCGTCACCACAACTGCATAACTTGTTAACGTGGTTTTTAGTTGTCCAGAAATTCCTTCGTGGATAAATAATTATGGATCAAACGAGTGGGACTTGGTGTCGTGGTAATCTCGTCAAAATAAATATGTGAATTGTTCTACCAAGTACGTAATTTGACAATGAAGCCAAATTAGAGTACAAAAAGACTTGAGTGATCAAAACAAATGAAATTTATCAAAAAGACTTTAAGTGTTATACACCCAATGAATTTTAACAATAAAACGACTTGTGTTTTAAAAAAGAGATTGAAATTTAAAAAAGAAAGTAGTTTTTATTGAAGAATACTTTATTGTTACCTAAGTTTGAATGAAAAGAAACAAGAATTTGAAAGTAAAGTTAAGTAAATAGGATTTAAGAATACCATTTACCAAAATTAAATGAAATAAGAACATAAACGAAATATTATGGAATAATGGAAAACAAGTAAAGAGAACTTTGCAGGTAAAACCAATATTGTAATGGTTGTATTATTGAATTGAATTGAAATAGAGAAGGGTGGAGGGAACTTGAATTAATCCGCAATCTCTATGTGTGACGAGATATTAGGGATGGTATCGCGAATCCTACTTTTACCACTGACTAATAGAGTTTACTACTATTTATAGAAAAATACAATAACTTCACCAGAAGTAACTTTGCTCCCAAATAGACTGCCACATTTCTGCTGCAAGCGTTCTTTAGCATTTAAAGCTAATCACCATTATCAAACAGCTTCCACTAATTTCTCAACGGTCTTAAACCGTGTGTCCAACTAACTTGTCTTTGATGGAATTAATAATTGACAACTTATTTTAACTGCTTTGTCGACCTTGAGGCTTGATCATTTTTCCTTTTCCACCTTATTTGGCGATTCCTTCACTTAATATTATGGGAAAACCATCCGTTATCAATATGCTTGTCTTATGCCCGATTAAATTATCGATACTTTGAAAAACAATAGTTTAACTTCACCCCTTTGTTAAAATTATTCCCAAGCCAAAAAATTAAAATTCTTCCATTAAGACTCCCTAAACTCCAATATTTATGGATACAACCTTCATGGTGCAACTTGTTTTTCTCCCTGCCCACCTTGGCAGTCCTATCTCTTTCCTCTTCCAATTCCCACCTGTTTGACAATCACTGCATCTTCACCCTCAAAATATACTCCTATTTCTTTACTAATACCTCTAGTTTTTCTGCTTGGCTCCCCCCCACCTCCCAAAATAATTTTCTCATTACATCTCCTAATTACATTATCAGGAACATCAAAAGCAGAAGAAGTTAGAAATTATCTGTTGATGAACTCTGTCCAGCACCTCTATTATACATGCATTTGGCTACCAAG
This sequence comes from Sophora flavescens, assembly GCA_030762895.1. Classification (NCBI taxonomy): domain Eukaryota; kingdom Viridiplantae; phylum Streptophyta; class Magnoliopsida; order Fabales; family Fabaceae; genus Sophora; species Sophora flavescens. The sequence continues at coordinate 186,277,667 of CM061065.1, forward strand.
GTGGATGTTCCCTTGTTATTTCTTTTGTCATGGGTTGACATAAATATGTTCTTGGATAATGTTTGATTATGTAGATGAACGAGCTTGGTCTAAGAATTCATGTGGTTCTTTTTTATATCTTAGGAATTCTCATGATATAAATTTTTTAAAATCTAAAAGCTACACACAAAAATCTTGACAAAAGCTTTAAAAAATATGATAAATCATTACATTTAGTATTTTAAATTTCATTAGACTTATTTATCCATCAATCTCTTTTGAAACGTCTCCAAAATCAATCCATCCCATGTAATTTTCGTTATTTGTCATGCTATGGGGAAAAATATATTTTATAAAATATACATACCTACAAAAATAAACCTTAAATGTATAATAATATTCCATTGTTTTTGTATATTTTTCTCTCTAAAATGCATCATCCACCTTGGAGAAGCAAATGCATGTATAATCAATAAAACTTCTTACTTGTGGGGAGTATATAAAAAGAGTTTCCAAACAGGAAAAAGGAGTTTCAAATCCACAAATTACGCCTTCATACGTGGATCCAAGTGGTAAGAGAGATTTAAACACGAGGCAGAGACGGATCTTAGTAGGTGCGGGGAGGAGCCTATTGACTCCCCCAATATCTTCTAACCAATGAAAAACAAATTGACGGCATCTCCTCCATGTTCTTCACACAAAACTGAAAAGGATGGGTAGGACGTTCCCTGTGCAAATGTCTCTGCGCTACACTCTCTGCTCCCTAACTCTTATATATCTGCCAATTGAGACTCAGATGGAAACGAAAACGGCGCTGTATGAGTCTTCAGTTTCTTAGACTCAGCTTTAGGGTTTCCATAGTTATTGGGCCTTGAGTCTAGAAATGGTTGCAACTAATTAATAATTTGGTTCCCCTAATATTTTCTTATGTTTGATATAAAGGCCCTGTACAAATAACACACACAGCTGGGCATGATGGAAAAATGGTCCATGATGCATTACCTAATATTGTTTTAAACATCATATTGCATTTTTACATAAATTAAGCAAAAAGTCAAAATACAAGACTTTGAGGGGAAAAAAGGGAGATAAGATGATGAAGCAAAATAAATATTGGCTTATGATAAAAAAACGTAATAGACTAAAAAGAAACTCAATAATTATATAAATGCTTTTAATATTATTAATTAATTTATATAGTATATTTTATTATTTTTAATATATATATCGGACCGATTGGTTTTAATAAGTAACTCAATGGTTAGCCCAATGACCTCGATAACTCCAATACTGATCAGTTATGACCGTCCAGAAATTTTGCAATATTGCTTAAAAATACATCATTTTGATTTATAAATTGTTGCTGCATCGAGAACTATTCATTCACAAAGCCTATTCGACTTCAGCTAGAGGCTTCCCCCAAATTTCACACAAGATCGCCAGACACGGGCAAGTGTTTCGGGGTAATCTTGACCTCACATATGGAGTAAAATAAATGAGACTTAACCCACCTGATGTCCAGCGGGCTTCCCCATGGAGATTATCTCGCTCATGAACGGGGGGATCTGTACGTCTTATGCGTGACTACCAAAAAAAAATTCTAACATCTAAAATATAATAATAATAATAATAATAATAATAATAATAATAAAATATACATCTGCAATCAATAAAATTTAAAGTTCTAATTCAAAAATATACTATTATAGTATTTTTTTTTAAAAATACCATTAAGTAGTTGTTTCCTTTTTCTTGCTGTTTTTATGGATAACCACTGACAAACTTAAGCGTTTCCAACTTCTCTCTCTTTTTTCATTTAATTTATTTTGGGAGACTTTTAAATATAATTTTAAGGCACTTAACTGATTTTTTTTGTTACAATTAATTATTTATCAGAACATTAAATTAAAAAGCACAAAAAAAAAAAAACATTAAATTAAAAATCCTTTCTTCAGGCTCCGGTTCATAGAAGGGCCACAATAGGGTCCGCCACCAACGGAGGGTTACTTACAATGACACGTAGCCTTTCATTCCGAGGTCAACACCCACACCGTGCACCCTCCCGCATTCTGAACCGCGCTCTTTTCTAACGCCTCCACCTTCAATTGCATGGTGGTTAAGAGTGAGGAGTAATTTAAGGAAGGTCCACACCAAGATAACCATGCACGCATGCCGTAAGCTAGCCGGGGTATGCCGTGGACGAATAAGAACAAAATGCCACGGTGAGGAGAAACACAGGGATTGTAATTCGCCCTTGACAGACTATATATATTTGTACGATCAAAATCTCAACAGTGCGTGCGATAGGTGCCATGCTGCTGTTACAAAAGCATGAGATGAACGGAAACATAACAACCAAACAAGAACTGAGGTTTGTTTCTTCACAGCATGTGATTTCTGAATTTCGCTTAGTTTGTGTTCTGATATTCTTTTGCATGTTTATGATCGTTTTCTTGGCTTCTTGTCAAACGGATATACAGGACACTCTTCTGAGCTTCGACTGTGAGTACCGATCAGTGTCATGTCTCAGAATAACATCTGAATCTGCAATGGCGATCGATGATGTGAACTGTGTTGGGAGTGGCTGTAAGTATCTGGAAGAGAAAGCTTCGTGTCAATGAGAGGTTGAAATTAATGCTGTTGATTTATTTCAAATTTTTTGATAAAGTAATCTTTTTGTATATGAATTTCTGGGTTGTTGTTATTTTCTTCATTGTTGTTTCTTTTAGCGTTTTTATTCTTTTCAAATGGATTTCCCAATACTGTTTGTGTGTTTTATCCTGTTATGTCGATCAGCCAGCTTTTTTAAAGTTTTTTTCTGTGTGTTATCTGTTTATGATCCTTTGGTGCAGTTTTCAATTCGGGTTTTGATAAGTTTCAAATACATTAACCCTAAAGATTATTGGTTTGTGGATTGAATTCCCATTTTGGTTTGCTATTCGATTCTTTTAGGCTTTGCCGCTCCATGCAAGATGTTGAGTTGTGTTACTGGCTATGGTAGCACAACGTTGATTAATGATTTGCAAGTCCCAATATTTCCCTTTTCAAAATTACGTGGTAGAGAAACATATGAGATATTGTGATCTCTTCATCTATAATTATTGAAATTCTTTTTTTCTTTTCTTCAGGTAAGGAGTCTGGAATTGGGCTCTCTAGGCTGTGGCGCTCGGGGACGGTCATGCAATGCCAGAAGGAAAAGCGTCACATTGAATATGACAATATATTAGACGATGATGGACTAACTGATGCTGTGGAGGCATTGATTGTTCCAGCTGTTTGGATGGTGCTGCTAGTGTTAGTAGTAAGATTGCAATGAACGTGGGATCATCAGACAATCCATCCTACTGTTGAGATTGGGGGGTGGGACCTCCCATTTGGTCTGTGTGTGTGAGCATTGAACTATCAGGAGGCTTGGTGGGAGGGTGTAATATTCGATCCCTGTATTGGAACTGAGGAAGAACATCTTCTTCCCAGATCTTGGTGATGAAATGAAGGTCGGAATCGTCAATTGCGGATCACCCAGTGGGATGAAGTCTCCCTGATAGTTGGAATCCCGGAGGAAATGAACATTCTCGGGTGATTGGGAAATACGAGAAAGGTATCCTTTGTCGCGCTCTCAATCAAGCAAATCTATTATGATGTCAGAATAGGGATAAGTTTTCGCATTATCAGGGATTGGCCCTGTAATGACTGAGACTTGGAGAGTCCCTGTAATGGGGTAGTGATGTCACTATGCTCTCACTCACAGACACCCCAGCATGACTTCCCTACTGAAATTTCTTGGAGTCAGTTTAGACAGCTATGCTAATGTTGAATTCAATCTAGGAAGTTGATGGGGCCAACATTGCCATTGTTGGAAATTCTGGCCATTGTGATCATTCTGAAGGTGGAACATCTGCTGAGCCTTTGGAAGTTGTGGTGCAGGAAGAGGTGTATCCCAGTTCAGGAGTCTTGCCTAAATCTCCAAAAAGAAGTTTCAAAGGGGTAGAAAAGCATGGAGTCAAAGCAGCTTACATACGTTGGCAACCTGTGGAAATGCCTCAAGTTCAATTCAGCCTAATGTTTTTTAACAAATGCTGTATTAGGATATCATTTGCAAGACCATTAGGGAAATGTTGAGAGAGCTGAAGTAAGAAAACATCTTGCCTATCTTGGATGGACAATTGAGTCGACTGAAGACAAATGTTATACAATGCGCCGATACAGGTACAAGTCACCTGGTGTTACACAGGACCAAAAAGTTTTCAACTCACTTTTAAAGTCTGTAACTATTTGCAAAGAGGTCGGCATGAACTCTGTGCAATCTCAGAATGATCAGAGTAGGATACCTCCTACAATTGATGGCACAATGTTTCACATCCTCAAACAGAGCCTTAATCCTCCAACGGTGGCTGGATCCATATGTTTAAAGATCTTGTTGAACTGGAAAGACTTTGTCCTCAGGCTGTTGTGAAATATTACTTGCATGTTTAGAGAACTGCTCGGCTGGTAAAGTAAACTGGGATTGAAAGCTACCAAGCACCTGTAGCAGAAGGAATTGGAGCCTCGAATACCAAAGTGAAACAGGAGGAAATTTTGTTCAAATCTCCACATAATCATAGTCTAGGAACACTTCAAAGTGCCATACGGAGCTGTACCTTAAAAACACATTCCTAAATGGACTGTTTCGGGAAAGAGAACTTTGAATGTCTCAAAGCACAAATGAGGTGGTGTTGATGGTGATGATCTGTTAGGTGTGTCCCAATTGCTTCAGAAGGAACCTGGGTTAAATACTACAGTCGATGCCGTGCCAACTGAAAAGAGAAGTCTCAGACGCAGGAGAGGATTCAATGGCCACCCCACCAAAGGGCGGAGGAATAGATCACCACAAAAACAACCAAGAAAAAGGCCGCAGAGGATGTTTGCCGCTTCTCAACATCACTCAAAATGTTATATCTTGGTTAATCTGACAGAAACATGGTGTCCATCAGAGCCAAGGTTTATTACCGGGCAAATCAAGGCAGGAACCTCCTGTGGCTGAAGGGAGGATAAGTCGTGATGGAATAAAATGTAGCTATTTGCCAGAGGTCTATGGTCTTGGTGGCTTTGCCAATCATGCTAGTGGGTAGTGAAGCCAGACCTTCTGCTAATATCTTTTTGAGGATGGTAGGTCACTCTTGGATTTGCCAGGTCCAAGTAATGCATGATCTCAGGACAAGGAAACTATAGAACAACCCAGCACCACTGATGATTTGTGTGAAGATGACACAACATTGCTCTTTGTCACTATGGTGGTGAACTTTATTTTATGTGACCAATGCCCGTCTGCATTTCTGGGAGTGTCTTGGTTTGGAATTAGATTAACTGTTTTCCTTTCCAATCATGCCATATTCTTTGTTATATTTTATGCATTTTATTCCAGTGCTTAACATTCAAACTATTGTTTTGGACCTCAGTTCTTTCCTTGACATGGTTTCATTCTGCCTGTGTGGACATCCCTGATGGTGACTGGTTTTGTCCACCATGTCTTTGCACGATTTGCCTAAGTGAAACCGAAAAAGACTGAGGATGGTCATTATGCCAGCTCTCAGTGTGAACGTAAATGTAAGCTAATATGTATATCTTGCTTCAATCTTTCATCCATTCCCTTTGTGTGAATGCATATGTTGATCAACATTACAATGTTAATGCTCTCTTGTCTATCAAAATTTCTCAGATCATGTCGGATGCCTGAGAAATAGAAGGCAAAAGATCCAATCGACAAGATATCTGCATCTCGAACATTGGCTGTGCGGAAAGGTAATGTGAACAATTACCCGTACCTTAAATCCCATCTTAACCATTACATTGTATCTTTTTTTTTGTTGGATTAAAATTTATTGTAATTTCTTACTTCCCCATAAGTGATCTTGATTAAAAGATCCACATGATTTTATAAGATGAATGCTTTCAATATAGGAATTAGCTCTTTATTGCTTGAAGTTGTATTGTGATCATGCCTGATTCTTTTAATAGCTAATTAGCTAGTTAACGATGCATAATTTTGGTGATAGTTAAGTGTTGTTAAGACGTGACAACCAAAGGAATTTAAGTTTAATGCGATGGTTAATGCTACATTTCTTGTGTCTATTTTTGCAGATATATGCAGGCCTCAACGAACTATTAGGAAAGCCGGTTTCGGTGGGAGCAGACAATCTAACTTGGACATTGGTGTTGTAAGACTCCGAGAGCAGTGATGTTGGTAATACTTTAAACATAACCTTTGGCAGAAAGTTACAGCAAACTTAGTGTTTTACTTTCAGTGATGCATGAATGTTTGAGCCCATACATAGCCCTTCCTCTACCAGCGATCTCGCAGGAAGACCACTCATTCAGCAGGTCGTGAGAAATTCTTATCCTTTATAATCTGTGCTGCCAATATTTTATTAGCATTCTTTGCATGTTGTGTTTGTGTCATACTCATTATTCATGCTTAAAATGATTCAGACCATGTGCACTTTGGGTCCCTTCACGTTCTCCCATTTCTGATAGTCTGTTCCCAAGTTCCATATTCACATTGTCTGTGATCATCATATCTCACTCTTTAAATTGTGCTGCATTATTATATAATATTCTCTGGGCCATTGACTTACATCAGTGCGCTTTTGGCTTTGTAGGTCAAAGACTAATGCATTTAACTTCCAGGGTTTCTACACTGTACTTCTGGAAAAAAATGAAGAATTGATTAATGTGTGGAAATGTTGAGTGTGTGTCAAAGATCTGCTACTCATAAGTTTCAAGTAGCAGGCTTTGCAGCAGTTTTAGCTGATTGCCTTTCCTGTTTAAGTTGCAGTTTTTATAGTCATTTC